>JALMQS010000164.1:431769-873011 GCA_024734495.1 Forficula auricularia
TATTTGCCATCTAAAAATTGTTCTCAATTTTGTGAGTGTAGTAATGGAGTGCCTATAGTTTTACCTTGTCCTCTGGGATTAGAGTTCAATCCAAAATTAGATGTATGCGATTATCCTTATAGGGCCGGCTGCACTGGTCTAGCAGCTCCTACTCGCACAGGTATCTATATATTATTATTATGATATTATTATAGTAGCTTACAATTTTTGTGATTAATTGTCAAGTATTGATTATTTATCAACTTTTTTAGCATGTCCCGCTCTTAATCAATATGTTAATCTTGGCACTTGGCTACCAGCTAGATGTACTAGCAACTCAAGTCAACTTGGTTCTAAATGTCAATTACTATGCAAACATGGCTATCAACATTTCGGCTCTATTGTTATCATTTGCGGTGAATTAGGTTGGGAGGGTATCATACCCCAATGTGAATGTGAGTTTTTTTCATGAACTAAAACTAGAGTAATTTATTTATTTTAGACTGTTATTATTATTTTTCCCTTTTCTGGAAATTAAAATAACTGCTTTATACTTTTTTGTTAAATCATTCTTCATTAAGGCAAAAATTATTGAATAACCTACTTTCTTTCATTACTAAAGTACATTATTTCATCGCATTTCTCCACTTTTAGTTTTATGGAGTTAATCTATTTTTCATTTGAAGCATTCATATATACAATATGTTTTGAAATTTGTAACTTTGGTTTCTTTTAAAATTCAAAACTCCGATTTTGACCTATATTCATATAAATAAATACAAATCTTTCAAAAAACAATCCAAACGGATTTTTTTAATCATTTGAAGGTTGTTTTTTAAAAGAAGTTTATTTAATTAATTTATAAAACAATCAATATAATTTTCTTTTTTTAATTTATTCATATATGATTTTACCATTTCTAAAATCTGCTAATGAACCATTTTCCTGAAGTACTAAAAATTCCTCACTAGTAGCTCTAATCCATTCAGATTCGTGTAAAAGCATGATAGATAAAATTTTGTAAAACATTCAAGTCACTGATAATATGTAGAATTGTTGTTCCATCAATGATAAACACTCTGTTTTGATGCATTCTTAAGTCTCTTTAATACCGACTTTAAATCGAAAATAGTTCCGTCAATGATAATTGATAAACTCTCTGTTTTGATGCCTTCTTAAGTCACTTTAATACTGCGACTTTAAATGGAAAATAATAAAAATATATTGCGTTCAAAAATTATTAAAATAATGACTTAGGACCCTTTTACCAATCCTCTATTCACAAATTCACAACATAATTTTAATTTATTTTTATAATTTTCTTTTCACAGCTATTGAAGAAATCCCAAATTGATCGCCTCAAGTAGATATCTTCCCTCAAGTAAGTTCAACTTAATTTACCTTTTCTTTATGTATTGTTTGATAAATCAATTTCTTTAATACAATTTTTATTAGCAGGTTGATTAATTTTTGTTATTAATTTTCTTCTCTTTCAGAATATATTATCACTACCTACTGATATAAAAATGTTAAATAAAACATTTTAATATTTTTCCTTTGAAATATTAAATAAATAGAAGATAAAATATAATAAAAGTACAATATTATTTATAACAATGTATATTTTTTATTAATTGTGAATTTATATATAAATAAAACAAATTATTTACGATACCACATCTGAAAAGTTCTTGTACGTTTAACCTTTTTTTGTAATTGAAGAAAACCATAAAGAAGGGCTTCTGCTGGTGGTGGGCAACCTAAACAAGAATGAATTATATATTGGAAATATTAATGAATTATAAGATGGAAAATTGTATTACAATTAAGTCATCACTACCTGGAACATATATATCAACAGGTACAATTCGATCAACTCCTCTAAGAACAGAATAAGAATAATAATAATAACCACCACCATTAGAACAGGAGCCATACGAAATTACATACCGTGGTTCCGGCATCTTGAAAAGTTTAAACAATAATTAAATTATAATCTTTAAAATATTTCAAAATTTTGTAAAATTATATATTGTATGAAATATTAATATAGGCATCCCGAGAATAAAGAAAGAGCTCTCTAAGTTTCTTGAAACTAAACACGATCAACCACCATTTTCTAGAATAGATATAGCGAGCGAGATATACCATATATGCACTTCCCATTATCTTAGGCCTCCAATGTTACAATCGTATTTATTTCGTAATAATTAATAGATGTTTTTTTATTATTCTAATATGAGTCAGCCACTCGTTCTTAAATACTGCAGAAGTAATTCAACAAAATATCCAGTTAAAGTTTTTAGATTATGAGAGAATGACAATACGATGCAGTGGGGTTGATTAATTACGTCAGTCGCAATCAGTTCCATGTTGCATTCATCCCATTGTAATCGATTAGGAAAGTCTAAGCATTAATACCAACGTTTATGGATCTATATTGTACTATCACCATTAGAGATTGTATACCAAATACCGCTAGTAGTAAAGAAGGATGGTCAATATAAAGTGTAAAATGTGAGTTGCACCAATCAAGACGCCTTTTCAAAAAAATTATTCTCGAGGCAAAAGATCGTTGTCTTGCCTCTTGTACCAAAGGAAATTGACTTCTTATTCAGGTCGAGCTGATTTTTCACGCTCCTGTAGTTTCGGGGCGAAAGACTAATCGAACCATCTAGTAGCTGGTTCCCTCCGAAGTTTCCCTCAGGATAGCTGGCATTCATTGAAAAATTGTAAATAGATAAAAAGAATAATCAAAATAAAATTTAGTAAAATCGACAACAGAAAGGTTTCTTTCCCAGCAAGCTTAAGCAGCGTTAGAGTTAAACGTCATAGATATTATCTTTAATATTTCTAGAGACATGTAATTTGTTATTTGCTTTTTTTTCCTATCTTTATTAGCTATTTTTTCAACTATACATATACAATAATAATATTCACTACAATAATAATATACAATCATAAAAGTAATGTAACAATACAATACAATATAAAACATTGCAATAATAATGTACAATCTCCTATTAGTTACTAAATTAGTATTAAAAAAAATCTTTTATAACAAATTCTGAGACCTCCTTTATTATATTCATCTTAGAGTACCCTTGTTTCTTTTCTCTTTCAAACATGCCATTCAAATCTGTACATACCTCTCGAATACTCCCCCACTTTTCCTCCACCAACCCTTCCACCCCACCACCCCACATTCGACCTAAATACTTGTATGTACTATCTCATCCAGTTAGTCTAATGTAATTGCTGAAGATGGGCGAATAGCCCGAAATATATTGACTTTTATTTTTTTAACTATTGTAATTTTATTCCTGTGAAACCCCACATCTATATATATATATATTTGATATATATTCTTTTATTTACTATGTTTCATTTACAACCAACACCGCTTTCCTTAGAAGTAAATTAGTGGTAGCCAGAATTTAAGTTTTGTGGGGTCATTGTCATTATAATGCGGTTTATAAGTTGTTTTCCAATCGAAGTGACAATGCCAAGAAATGAAAAGATACTCAAAAGAAAGACACATTATGAGAATATTAGAAATAGTAAAATGAAAGAATAATTTACTCTTACATTAGTATTTAAAAGCTAAATTTGCTAGTGAGGTTCGCTAACTCTAAATTTATTAAATGATATTTAAACAATTTTTAAAAACAACATTCTTCTCACTTGATCGTATAGTTTCTTAAGGGCCTCGCCATTTTGTTAGTAACAGTACCAGCTACAATCATGACATCTATTTGCCGTGGAGAAGCACGAAATAACAATCCAAAACGATCCATATCATAACGTGGTGCGGCCATATGCATCATTTCAATTGCGCAACAAGCTAATCCAAATGTAAGAGGCCAAAGAGAATTCTAAAATAAATAAAAATATACTTATATTTATCATAAAATGTAAAGAATGAGAAGAAAACTAACCTTTCTGCTCCAATTTAAAAGATCATCTAATCGAGCAACTACCAATTCCCTTTAGAAGGTAAATTTTGAAGCAGAATAATGCCTTGTTTTTGATTTCTAAAATAATGTTAATCGTGTCTTCTTCATAAAAATGTTATAACTAAGATGTATATATCATCAAATTAATCAGAATTATCAATTCAACTAAGTAAGCATTATAATAATTTGAAAAATAAATCTAAGCCTTATATTAAAATTATTGATAGATTAATTATAATAAACTATATGTATAATATATGATATACCTATACTTAGACTATGGTCCCTAATTGAGTTCTTCATATTCATTTATCATATAGTAAAAACTTATAATGAAATTAGTAATGTATATCATATTACTATAATAAAGCTGGGAGTTTGTATATACGTATGTTTGAACGCGTTAATCTTAGGAAATGCTAATCCGGTTTGAATTTGATCTTACAAAATTAAAACTTTTATTTTTAAGCCATTAGAGTCACATGACCCCATGACTCCCCCTCCCCCATCCCCTTAGGACCACCACTGACTTATACTAAACCTGATAGTTTAATAGTAATAAATTTAAATACCTTTAGAGTAAAGAAGATGTAAAATGAATATTTCGTAAATGACGGCTTAAGGAAAATTCACTAAAAATATATGAACTTACTCGTACTAGTGATTCTGAAAATAAAAACTAAGGAATTTATTATATTGTAGCAAATATTTGGGAGATTTGCATAAGCGTATACATGACGTCCACACTGAAACATGGCGTTGTCTAGAGTTTTCCCCGCTACGTATTCCCACCCCTAATGCCAACTGAACAGTCTAAAAATCAGCCCTAAATGGAGGTATACGAACCGAAGAACCGAGCTGAACTGAATATATCCTAACCGAACCGAACTTCACGAGGATTAGTCAGACTGGGTGTGTTTGGGCCCACCTTTTTTTTTCTAACTTAACCCACATAAAAAACCGAAAGCCCTCGGGTGGTACTAATAGTGCTAAAAACTCACCAGACACACCTCGCCCGACCAATTCAAGTCCTTAGATAAAAGTTTGACATTTGGCTACGCTTCTGCAAATCAGCTAAATATTTTAATTATTTGAAATATATTACCTTTTTAATAAAAACATTTTAATCTTAGAATATGAAAAATTTCTTTTGAAAAATATTTAGATTGAAAAATTTATTAAAATCAATATATTGTTGATAAGGTCAAGTATGATAGGTAAACTGAAGTTATATTCCATGATTAAGATTTATATTCTTTGTAGTTTACATTGTTGTAAAGAAAAAAGTTTTTTTATAAATAAAGATATTTTCCTCTCGAATCCACGAGTTATTTTTAATAACATAAACAAAAAGCTGACTTCAAAATTTAAATCTTTTTGATAGATTTTTATTAGTTCTTTTTTTGTCTCTTTTAGGGAGAAAGAGGTTTGGTAACTCTTTTTTACTTTGCCAGGGTATGGTTAAGTATTGTAATCGTGCATGAAAAAAGTGGGTTTTTTCCTTCTTTTTTTCGAAATATCTCAAAAACGGCTGAAACTATTTTTGATTAAAAAAAAAATTGAGCGAAACCATGGCATTTCGCTCGACAAAAGTTCTGATAAGTGAACATCGAAAAAATTATATTTTTCGAGATAATAATTGTTTTGTCAAAATGTCTGTTAGTCTGTCTGGTTGTCTGTTAGTTACTTAGTCTGTGCGTTACCAAATTTTTGTGGACGAGCTAGCTCAAAAAACTAGTGTGAATATCGAAACCACATTTCACACGTAGTTTTGGTCCATTGAATTAAAGAGCTTTGGATTAGATTTTTGGGTGCATATCAACACTAAATTAAGGGTGGAGAGGGGGGGGGGGTTAAAAATTAAAAAATCTTGGTCATTTGAGCAAACTCAACCAAATTTTGTATACATAATCAGTGGAACCCCAGAAGTCTAAAAATGCAAAAGCTAACCGCCCAAAAATGGGGGGGGGGGGGGGGGGTTAGGGTAAAAAAATGGAAATCTTGGCCATTTACCAAACTCAACCAAATTTTGTATACATAATCACTGGGACCCCAGAAGTCCAAAAATGCAAAAACTAACCGTCCAAAGGGGGGGGTGTAGGGTCAAAAAATGAAAATCTAGGTCCTTGTGCCAAACTCAGAAAGCCCAAAAATTTTTGCCGCGAAGTGTCAATCACTGCGAACCCAGGAGTGTAAAAATGCAAAAACTAACCCCATTCCCCTACACCAGGGGTCGGCAACTTTTGAGACGGAAGAGCCAAAAGTCACAATTTACAAAATTTCACAGTTTTCAAAGAGCCACTAACATTTTTGTTTCAATATTATGGTATTTGATTAAGTTAGGTATATAAATTTGATTTTTGATTTAAAATAAATAGCTTTAAATATGATTTTTTTGGTATAATATTTTTTTATGAGTTTTGAAAAATAAATTAATATGATTTTAATATTTGCGCATGGAACTGGAGAGCCGCATCTTGGCATCAGCCGCGCCGCAGCTCGCGAGCCGTAGGTTGCCGACCCCTGCCCTAAACGATTATAAATGATTTTATTAAATACTAACTGCAAGGCCCGCCTTCGGCGGCCCTCTTGTTAGTCAGGGGGCACGCCCCTGGACCTCCAACCTTCGACCCCCCCCCCCTCACCCCGAAACCCGCGCAGCACCCCCGCCCCCTCACCATGCCCAACCCCCGCCCCACACCACACACACCCCAACACTCCATTCCCGCCACCCTTACCCACTAATCCCTACTATGCCCAACCCCCGCCCCCACACCACCACCCCCAACACTCCATTCCGCACCCGCCTTACCCACTAACCCCTCACCCCCATCCCCAAAACCCCTCCAGCACCACCAGCCCCGCACCATGCACCCTTCTGGGGTCAAAATATCAATACGTTATATAGCTAAAAACGTAAGTTAGAAGACATCTGATGTAAATATGAAATTTCATAATAATCCCTTCAGCCGTTTTTACGTGAATCGTGAGCAACTTTTCGGAAACCACTGAGACAGACATACATACATACAGACATACAGACAGACAGGAATTATGTTGAGGGTGTTTTCGTTCATAACTTTGCTTGAAACGTGTGCAAAATTTGGCGTGATTTGGACCAATGTACAGACAAAACCTTATCTATCTATATATATAAAATTCTTTGCCCGATACACTCACTCACTCACTCACTCACTCACTTACTCATCATCAAAACAGCATGAACCACTGAACATAGAAACATGAACTTTGGAGATGATATTACATCTATGACATAGAGGCTCACTAAGAAAGGATTTTTCGAAATTCGACCCCTAAGAAGTCAAAGGGAGCAAAGTGTGTTTTCACTGATTATGCTATATCTCTTAAGGACGATAAAATATCTACTTGCTTTTTTTATTTATAAAAATACTAAATTAAACTATCTAAAAATTAATTTCAGGATTTTTTGAAATTCGACCCCTAAAGGGGTCAAAAAAGGGGCAAAATATCTTTGCAATGTGTTTACACTAATTATGCAATTTCAATTAAGAACGATAAGATATCTACTTGATTTTTACTTAACAAAATTCTAAAAGTAATTTCAGGATTTTGAAATTCGACTCCCAACTATCCAAAATGTGAGTGGGGGCAAAATTAAAACTCTCTCCGATCTTGATAAAATTTTGTAAGTTATTCTATATTACTTTTTGAGAGAAACTATTCCTGTAAAAACCAACTATCAAAATTGACTGCAATGGGACGAAGGTGGGGGGGGGGGGGGGGGGGGCAAAATATGATTTTTAGCTTTTTTGTACATTTACTCTTTAGAAAACTGAGGATTATTTATTTGCAAATATCTAAAAAATAATTTCAACCAATGGTTGAAAGGGTTAGTCAATCCATGATTGGGACTATAAGTATAGGTGTTGGAACCAGGTCTTGGGTTATGATGTAAGGATAAATTCAAATAGTTATTTTTGATTTAGATTTGCATTATAAAAAAAAATAAACTGCAACGGATCGTTGCTAAACTTTATCCAAATTCATTTGAAATATTAATATGTTTTGCTGGCTTGGTGTACTGGATATTATAATTATTCATCCTTTAACAATAAAAAAATAATATGTTTATTCCTTTATTATTAATCAGATATCACTTGCAATTTGCAGTTCATGTTGACTTTAATTCAAAAATAATGATCGATTCTCATTTAATAGTCGAGGAATAACCATCTACGACTAGTTTTTTGAAGTTTCGGTTATTATTAGTAACCATTGCTGAAGACATGGAGGAATCGACTTAAAATCAAAAATAGCCATCGATTCTCATCTAATACTCGAGAATAACAATTCTACATTAGATTTTTTGACGCTTCAATTATTATTGGTAACCATTGCTGAAGACATGGAGGAAACGGCTTAAAATCAAAAGCCATGATCAATTCTTATCTAATACTAGAGGAATTCTTATTGCATTCCATTTTTGATGTTTTGACTATTAATGGCAACCTCTACTGAAAACGTGGAAGAATCGACTTAAAATCAAAAAGACTAAATTCTTTTTTGGTAAACAACGTTTGAGTTGTTTACCAAAAGAATTTAATCTTTTGATTTTCGTCGATTCTCCACGTTTTCAGTAAGAATTGCCATTAATAATTCAAAACATCAAAAATGGAATGCAATAAGGTTATTCCTCTAGTATTAGATATAAGAATCGATCGTTATTTTTGATTTTAAACCGATTATCCGTAAATGGTTCCTTTAATATGGTTACCAATAATATCCAAAAATCTAATGTAAAATTGTTATTCCTCCTATATGAGAATGGGTGCTATTTTTGATTTTAAATATCCATGTCCCTACAGCAATGGTTACTAATAATAACCGAAATGTCAAAATCCAATATAAATAATTCCTCAAGTACTAGATGAGAATCAATCGCTGTTTTTGATTTTATGTCGATTCCTCTATGTCTTCAGCAATGATTTAACAATAAAAACAAATAATCAAAATTCCAATATAGAATGGTTATTCCTCAAGTACTAGATGAGAATCAATCAATATTTTTGATTTTTAAATCGATTCCTCTCTATGTCTTCAACAATGATTACCAATAAAACCCGAAAAGTCAAAAATCCAATATAGAATGGTTATTCCTCAAGTACTAGATGAGAATCAATCGCTATTTTTTGGTTTTTAAGTCGATTCCTCTATAAAGGTAACGGATAAGAAAAGAACGCAGTATGGTTACTTATAAATTTTCCTCCCAAATTTTTAGCATTTCATAGAAAAGCCTATCCACTCTTACTTAGTTAAGGTTAAATGAATCCTATATTACCATAAACAGATCAAATGAATAAATTTTAAAGAATTCAAAAATCTTACTTTAGAGTAAAGTACTTTAAAATATAATTTTACTAAAAACTTTATTTAACCTTTTTGTCGGCCCCAAGGTACTTAATTAGGATATTAAATTTCATCAAAATTGGTTAAGTCATTTTAAAGATATTTAGAAAAAACTAAAAAAATACTGAAATAAATAATGTTGTATAATACTAATGTTTGTGGGCCGATATGTACCAAAAACTAATCAGCGCATTTTGTTAAAATGATGGTAGGTTTTTCAATTTCATTTCAATCGGTGCAAAGGTGTGGAAAAAATCGTGGACGAAAAAAACGATAACACACACACATCCATCCATCCATCCATCCATCCATCCATCCATCCCCACGCACTTCCAAAAAAAATGGCACTTTTTGGCCTCTCGACGAGATTCCAGGTAACTTTTGGCAAAACCGCCACGTGCTAAAATTCAATCTCATTGAATACTTCAATTTGTGACCTTAATTGAGTTCATGGGTTCCGTAGTCTTTACCTGAGGACCCGTTGAAGTCGCGCTTGCCGCGCGACCGATTGCAATACTTTCTCCCATGCTTCGCATTGGATAAAGTAAAAATAAAGATTATAAGGAAAATTATTTAGATTATTATGGAAGAATGTCATTAATTTAAATAGGTCTGGTTCCTAGAAGTTAGGAAGATGTGTATTGATTATATACTAAATATCAAAAAAAAAAAACTAGATAGAGGAGGTGAGAGGATAATTTTTAGAAATAGAAATCAGGGATTTAAGTTGTTACTAGTAAATTGTAGAAGTTCTTGGATAAAATTCTCAATTTTGAGCAACGTGTTGAGTTAGTTAATCCAGATATTAATGTAAGTTTGCAATTATTTATAGGATCTGGCATTGATTTATGGAAGAGTGTCTATTACTACTTGGGATTATAGTCTCCTGCCCCCCTATGATTAAATCAATTATAAATTTTGTCAAGTCTTAATGTCATAGAGTTGTACAAAATTTTATTTAGTTCTCACAAGCAGAGATTAGCAGCGAGGTAGAGAGAGATCATACCATCTTTGTAAAGGTTTTGACCAGGTTTCCTGAACAAAATGCCGGGATGGATAATGCGTCGCTTGCTCCTGGTATCATGTATTTGAGTGGAATTTTTAAATTACATTTTCTCTTTTGATGGAAACCTATGCTCGAGTTATTTGTTAATGAGCATAAACTATTTTTTTTGTACTTGTTATTATTTATTAATTTGTTATAATTAATTTTTATTGATGTTTGTTAATTTGTTGTAGTTTAATTGTATTGATTTTTGGTTGACCTAGCCACCGAGGACTTATGGCTTCTAAGCAGGTAGAGGAATAAAAATTTATTTATTTATTTGTTTATAAGGAGAGTTTCAATGAAACAAGTAAAATAATATTATTAAATTCTCTTCCATTTGTTTAAATGTTTATATTTGTCTCATTTCACATTATTTTCCTACATAGCTATCTTGTGCCAGGAATTCCTCAAGAGGAGGAGGAGCTTTGAAAATTTAAAAAAAATAAAAACATATTAAATGTAATTAATATAATTTTATGAAGCTTAAAAAAACTATATTTTCTACATTTTTGAATTGTTGAAAATTCTGGAGCTAGAAAGCACGAATTCTCATCCATTCTTCTTCGAAAATAGAAACATTTTGGCACCAGAATGAACTTATTACGATTTTCCATTCTTGAGCTATGATGGGTATATGAAAAACAAAAAATAAACTAAAAATAATAATAATTTAATAAGTTAATGGAGACTCGTGGAAGGATCCACAGTGATCAGTATTGTACTTTTTTCCGAAATACCTCAACAGTCTACAACAACAATAATAAAAATAATAACTTAAAATTTATAACCATAACACAACAAGCAAAAAAATCGAGAGAATTCAATACTTCGGCCGGAGGGTTGCCTAAAATCTATCTAGGCGAGTTCTAGAAATCTTCCAGACATTTTTGAATATTTTTTGGTAATAGTGGTCAAAGTATTCAATGCTATGACTATTATGGAATAAATAGTGACACGAATTACGAGATGGGCATACCTGGATTAAATAAGTATCTTATAATTTAAGTTTTAAATTTTACTTATATACAACATAGCCAGAATATTGATTAGCAACACACACACATTTTTTAAATGTCTATTTTTATTAGTTGTGGAGTAATGGAAATAAAAAAGAGTTAAATAGTAATTTGAAATAATGGTATTTTCAATTGGACCATAACAAACCGTTACTTAATTAATGGAGCATTGTGCTTTACACTAAGTTATCTTCATTCCATAGTCTTAATTTTACCGTTGAATGAAATTCAAATTTTAATCAAATTTCTTCGCTTTTCCCTTGTGCACAATTCATATTTGACTAAAATTCTATTGAATATCCAAGTGAAATATTTATTTGATGAGATGAATGAATGTCTATAAATGAATGTAATAATATCAATGAAAAGAAATGAAAAATTAGATGTTTATAAGTATAATCTCCAAAATCTAAAATTACATCTAATACTGAAGATGGTCAACCAATGAATGAATAGGTATAAATTAATAAATGATTTATTAAATTATTGAAATTGTTTTAATTGTGACAAGTAGAAAGAGTGCGGATTTAGATTTGTTTTTGTTGGGATAGTCACTTTACCCTTATTCGTAATTAAAAAATAAACTGCAACGGATCGTTGCTAAATTTATCCAAAATCATTTGAAATATTAATGTTTATTCCTTTATTATTAATCAGATATCAGTGGCTATTTGCGGTCCGAATAAAATAAAGAATTTTTAAAATAGTACTATCTTACTCTAGAGTAAGTACTTTAAAATATAATTTTACTAAAAACTTTATTTAACCTTTTTTGTGGTCCTCAAGGTCCTTATTTAGCATATTAAATTTCATCAAAATTCGTTAAGTCATTTTCAAGATATTTAGACAAAACTAAAAAAGTACTGAAATAAAGTGCTAATGTTTGCTGGCCGATATGTTCCAAAAACTTATCAGCTCTTCATTTTGTTAAAATAATGATAGTTTTTCAATTTCATTTCAATCCTTTCAACAGTGTGGAAAAAATCGTGGACGAAAAAAACGACCACACACACACACACATCCATCCATCCGCACAGACTAAATGAAAAAATCGCACTTTTTGGCCTCTGGACGAGACCCCATGTAATTTTTGGCAAAACCATCACATGCTAAAATTCAACCTAATTGAATACTACAATTTGTGACTTTAATTGAGACCATGGGTTCCGTAGTCTTTATCTGATGACCCTATGAAGCTCGCTTGCCGCGAGGCCCATTACAATACTTTACCCATGCTTCGTATTGGATAAAGTAATAATCAGGAAAAATGTATGTTACTATTATTTGATTGATTTGTAAAAGAATCAACAAGTCTAATCATCCGATATGATTCGCTTGTAGTACGGCAGAGTGTTGCATTCAATTTCCTTTTTATCTTATTTGTGCATAGAAATGTCTGAAAAGAGGGGATACATTATTTTAAAGCATCAATTTTTTCTGAATTCCCGTCGCTGTATTTCACTCCTTTCAATAAAACAAGAACGGACTCATTCTTCATGCTCGTTCTGGTGCCAAAATATTTGTACATTTTTATACAAAACTAAAAATTAATTAGATTTTGGGTTTTCCAGAATTTCCAAAAGAAAAATTCAGAAAAAAATATAATCGCTCTATTGTAAGCTCTTGAGTGGAGGGAGCTGAAAAGCTGGAATTTGATAGAAATTTTTGTATTGTTAAGATTTTTTCCTTTGTGATAACTTATATCATTTTAATTCAAACGTTTCCCAGACAAAAAATTGCCAAATAATCACTAAAATTTGCAGAAAGCATAAGGTGTTTTAAAAAAGTTTTCACTTTTTTCTTTGTTATAAAAATGTTAAATATCTACATTTTGGTAGAAACAGATTTTCAATCGGCAACGAAAGAAAGAATGAAAGTAAGCGATCTTCGGGGGACTAAGAAGGAAACAGATGAGTGACGTCACAAGTGAGGGGGACTAGAAGTGAGGTCATCGCTTTATCCATATATTGCTTACAAATATTATTTAACTTCAGTTTAACTAGATGGAGAGTGAGATAGATGATTATGATAATAATATCAAAAAAGAACCTTTTATTTATTATTGAAGATAGTCAAACAGTGATGACCGAAACTGTAAAGTGTACAAAGAATAACAAATAATAATAATGTTTTATTCATAATAAATTATTGTATTTATTTCATTTGTGAATAGGAATCTTTGATATTCAAATAATATAATATTACTAGCTGCAAGGCCCGCCTTCGGCGGCCCTCTTGCTAGCCAGGGGACACGTGCCCTCCAACCCTGCGCACCACACCCCCGCCTAGCCCCCTGGACTCCATCACGCACCACCCCCTGCACCCCCACTCTACTTCGCCTCACTCCCTCACCCCACCCCCATTCCACCCCGCACTCACCCTCCACACCCAGTTTTTGCATTTCTAGCCTTCTAGTAATCTACAGATTATGTAGGCATACAAAATTTGCTGCTTTCCTGTCCAAGAGAAATAATTTTCATTTTTTGACCCTCCCCCCATTTTGGGTGGTTAGTTTTTGCATTTAGCTCTCTGGAGGCCCAGAGATTATGTATACAAAATTTATTGGGTTTGCTCCAAGGGACAAGAATTTACATTTTTCACCCCCCCCTCTTTTGGTTGGTTTTTGTGGAAATTGTTTTAAAAATTAAAGTTGTCAGAAATTACATCCCCTACAACTTTGTTTATCATAAAAGTTGCCGTAGGGTTAATAGTTTAGGAGTTATTTGATAATTTTCATTCGTGCGCCCCCCCTCCCCCCAAACCCCCTTCTGGGGTCAAAATATCAAAACGTTATATAGCTAAAACCGTAAGTTGGAAGACATCTGATGTAAATATGAAATTTCATAATAATCCCTTCAGCCGTTTTTACGTGAATCGTGAACCACTGAAACAGACAGACAGGCATACCGACAGACAGACAGACATACAAACAGGAATTTTGTTGAGGATGTTTTCGTTCATAACTTTGCTTGAAACGTGTGCAACCAAAATTTGGCGTGATTTGGACCAATGTACAGACAAAACCTTAATTTTATATATATAGATTTAACTGTTCACATGTTTTTATACATTTTATGTTATTTATTGTTAATTATTAACTATTTTATAAAATTTTATCATCTTAATATGACTACACAAATCATATACATATATCTAATAGCATATTAGATTCAATTCCACTGTTAACTGTTGAGATTTCTTTCTCTATAACAAATTTAATCCTGATCTCTTTTCCTCCCTCCTGGTATGTAATAAGAATTTACAAACGAATACTGAAGGAGAGTTTGTTAATACTTTAACTTCCTTTTTGATTCCATCTTACTCTGACTCCTATAATCATCCATCTTATAATTACTAGTCGTTTTCTATCATTTTACTAACACTTACCATTGAAACCAAATTCAATGATTTAACTAGCCCCCAAAAATAAATTAGAAAATCAGAAGGATGTCTCTTACTAAGTTGTAAAATTACCAAGAGGATATGAATACAAGACTTGTGACATGAAAAAAAAAAACATTATCCATAACAACTCTGATTCAGTAGAAGACACCTTCATAATTTTCCAATTCTAATTCTACTTCTTTCGGGTATGTTGTATGACAATCAGAAAACAATTTCGAAAAATGAAGAAAAAGAAAAAAATCCAGTAATAAGAAAAAAATCGAAAAAATGATTTTTTTTTTTTTTTTTTTTTAGAACATCGAAAAATTTAAGAACAATTTCAAAAGAACTAACTTTATTTGCATTCTAATATAAATATCTAATGATAATTCACACGAATATTTAATGAAGTTTTAAACAGAAGTGAATTCTAAATATTATGTGTTAATATAATATATCTAACCAGCTGCGAAGCCCGCCTTCGGCGGACATCTTGCTGGCTACAATGACTACGGGAACAGTGGTGACACGTAGGGTTATCCGCCATTTTTAGTCTTATTTCAAAGTGAAGAATATTAGGAAATTTAAGAAAATTAATTTTTAAACACATTCTTTACACATATTAAAAATTATTTAATTAAAAATAAAAGGTAAAAATAATAATATTATCTAAAATTTCCTAATATTAAGTGGATATTGATGAGGCAGTCCAAAAAATTTTGAAGTTGTTCTTAATAAATTTCCTAATATTCTAAAATTTAAAATAAGACTAAAAATGTCGGATGACCCTACGTGTCGCCATTGTCCCTATAATAGTCTTTGTATTGCTGGCTACGCTCCCTGGACTCAGAAGTGGGTATTAAGATAATATATATATTTTTTAATAATAATAAATTTATTGAACCAATTGTATTACATAAAATAAAGTTTACATTGAATTTGAGGCTTTTTTTCTGAGGGGAAATCCGTCATGGACACCTCTTGAATGATTTGAGGCTTCGACTTAGGAGATTACTTTCCCGCTATCAACTCTCCTTGATCTTGAGCTTGAAATAATCTTTTACTCCTTGTTTTTAATAAGAGGAAAAAATTAATGAAATAAAAAACCTCTTTGCCATCTTCATCCTTTCAGGATCTCCAATTCATTCTGCAATATTGATCCATTATTCTTTTTTGATCAATTAATCTTTTCAATCAATCCAAAATCTAAGTTAATAATTTTTTTTTTATAAATTTTATTAAACCAATTATTTTACATTAATTAATGTATACATTGTATTTTTTGCTTCGATTCCGGAGATAACTTCTCCACCATCGAGTGTTCTTATTCATCTTTAGTCCTTGTTTTTATAAGAGGAAAAATCTAATTAGATAAAAAAACCTCTTTTCTGATAATTATTTCAATTCCATTATTCCCCAATCAAGTCGATTGGTCCCATTCTCATCTCAATCAAGTTAATAATTTAAATTCCCTAACTTTAATAAATTTAATTTGTCATGAACTATTAATGGGTCTTAATATGAAAAAAATCACGCCGGCACGGCGTCTTCGCGCAAGCCGATTATAAAAAGTATAGATATTTAGAATTCACTAGGAATTATATAGCTAATATTTAGAATTCACTTCTCTCTATAATAAATTTTAAGTTCTTATTAAACTGAAGAAGAAAAAATTTAAAAAACAAGGAAAAATAGAAATTGTATTTTATTTTCTTCAGTTTTCAAATATTATTATTTTTTTATTATTTTTCAAATTTTAGAAATTTCTAAAGACACTACTCAAATGAAAAGACTCCCTAGTCCAAAAACCTGCGCCATTGTAAAGATGAATGAATATATATATATTGTTAAAGGCTTAGAGAATTTTTTTAACAACATAGTCTGATGATGACCTTTCTCTTCTCTTATCCAAAAGAGTAGGAGACTCGTGTAGGAGGGAATAAGCAAGGCGATCACCTACACAGTCTACCCACTTGCATTGAAAGCTAAGGAACAAGTTAAAGTTTTTTTACCAACGCACCTAACTTTAAAAGGTAATATTTTCTATTCATTTAAAAAAGAGCTACATATGAACAGATAAAAATAGACGTTATGCTTTGTAAGTAATGAGTCCGTTTATTAGAGTATGTCACGCTAGTTAAACCGAAATTTCCATACAAGTCATTGCCCTATAACGTAGAACCCATAGAGAAAAAAAAATAGTTAATTTATAAGGTAATAGACAAAATATAAATCTAAAATTTTCTCAATAGATTAATAAATTTATTGTTATATAAATTCTGACCTGACCTTAATCAAGGTTCATAAAATTGATTTTACATTCTTATCTTCTCAAGCGAATGAAAAAGTCTAAAACATTAATTAAAACTTTAAAATAAATATGATCTTTGAGAACAGAATTCTGAAGATTTCTCGAGGTTTTCTAATCAAAATGCATTTTCAAAAAGCTAGTCTTTTAAAAAAAAGGTGGTCTCTAACACTAAAAATTGCAAGAAATTATTACAAAATTTTTTAATGAAAATAAACTTATCTATTAATATCTTTGATAAATGACCAAAACATGTTCATAAAATTAATTGATTCATGTCACAAGTTGATTTTGAGAAAAAACTCAATCTTTCTTTCTCAAATAGATACTCAATTCTTTACATAAATTTGCCTTCGCATTGGTCCGATGCTGAATCTTTATTTCAGTTAAGCATTAATTTTTACTATTCCAATCGAGTTGAATGGAGTGAAAATGAGTGGCTTTCGTTATATATTGCATGTTTGGAGGTAAGTGTCTCAAGGGTCTGGACTAGTTGCCCGGAAAGCATACTAGTGCTTGGGTTCGACTCCCGAGGGGACAAAACCCTCCTACATGCAATGTAAACTTATCTATTAATATCTTTGATAAATGACCAAAACATGTTCATGAAATTTTTTATATTATATTAATCTATAATGAAAATTCGCTCTTTGATTAGTATCACCTTTTAATAAGTACTTTATTCCAATAGATTTTTAGATTTTTTTCATAATTTCTCAAAATCGTTACAGCACTCTGCAAAAACATTACATTTTAAAATCGGCCAATTCACTTTCTTACTTTTTAGTCAAAACCTTTAAATTCTAGATTCCTAATTATCTGTTTGACGGACTAGCTGGAACACACACCCAGACATTTTCAAAAACATTATTGAACTTAAAGATCTATAAAGTCTCAACAGGAGTTTTTTTCCCGAAAACGAAATTTCCATTACTCAGATAGCGATATTAATCTTAAATTTTAATATTATGTTAAAAATATAGGGCAAGAAATTAAATATAAAATACAACTTAAACAAAAATCATAAATAAGGATTCTGAAGTTGTTCTTAATAAATTATATTTGTCGTGGATTATAATAATAAACACAAAAGGAATAATTAAAGAGTATTTCACGCAAGAGCCAATGCTTTTGTAGGTAACTACAAACGAATCTTCGCATTGAATTGAGTATTCATGTTCAAATGAAAAAATATGTATAATTCTTGTAATAAAAGCCAAGCCCTTAAATTTTAGTTTCTTATCAAATAAAATTATATTATATATGTATGTACAATGGTGTATTTAGAAATTTTTCTAGTGGTTGGGGTGGTGGTTTGCTGAACTCATAAATATTGG
Organism: Forficula auricularia; assembly: GCA_024734495.1. Lineage (NCBI taxonomy): Eukaryota > Metazoa > Arthropoda > Insecta > Dermaptera > Forficulidae > Forficula > Forficula auricularia. Next base: position 450,186 of record JALMQS010000164.1, read on the forward strand.
AAGTCACTGCCGCCGAGAGGCAGGTGGATATATAATAAATATAGTCATCATGTTTCAAAATTTTTATGAAAAATTTCGAAAAAAAAATTTGAACTAAAACTCTGATCCTTGAAAAGCCAGGAGGGCCTTACAACCTTCCTGCCATCTCTTCCATACGTCCAAATTCCATATATTTATATGTATTAGGATGGCACTTATTTTGGGTATTTTCAAATTTTTGAGCCATTACTTTTGCCAGAATAAAAAATTGATCATTCAATGCCAAAAAAAACCCATGTTTTTAGATGGAAAACTTGCATCGCACAAGTTAAAATTGATCTAGAGACTTGAAACTTGGGGGATAGTTTTTTTTATTTATTTCGAACCATATTTATGAGCCTCTGGGAGCATAAAAATTCGACAATACCCAAAATAAGGGCCACACTAATATATTTGTTATTTGCATCTAGCAGAGGGCAGATACCCTCTTTATAACTTCTAAAAATCAACATATCACCTAGTTTTCGATTTTATTAATTTATATGAAAATACTAGTAACAGAGTAGGTAAAAATGAAACTATGTAAATTAGGTCCATTGTTCTTAATGAAAATTCTAAGGATGGGCTGGAGAAATATACATGGAAAAGAAAGCCTCCGCGTGAGTTAGAGGCCCACTTTGGGATGTTAGGTATTAAGGAGTGGGAAAACGGGGGTCGATCAGACCAAGGCGGAGGGGACGGAAGACCCCTTTGCTGCCTAGACTATATATAAACAGCGTCATCGGACTTTGTCGCAGAATCAGTTTGGAGAAGCCCATTGACCGCTTCGACCGAACTAAATTACAAATTCCTACATTTTTTATATATATTTGTTTAATTTATTTAATTAATACCTAGCAAAATGGTAAGTCCGCTTTTTTTATATTTTTAACAAAATTAAAATGATTTTTATATCTAGAGAATCTTTTAACAGTCTAACAGGATAATCTCTGTGATGTTACCGGTTTATTATTTTTAGTAATGACGCGCTAGGGGCATACTTTTGTTTCCGGGATTCGTTTTTTTTTCCTTTTTACATTGATTTAAACTTATTATTGTTTAATGGATAGTTTCAGACATTTTTGCAAGGCAAGAATATTAGTTAAATTATGAATTAATTGATCGAATTAATTCCCTCCCTAAAAATACTATTGGTACATGTAAAAAATATCCTATTCTTTTAAACACATTTTCATAAATAATAAATTAAAATTAATTTGAAATTTTTTTATATATATAAATGTAATTTTCTTGTATCTTTTTCTTCTCTTATATGATTTTATATTCTCGAAAATTTTACTATCCAATAATAGTGAACATATTTATTAGAAATTAATTTAATTATTTGGAATATTAAACTATTTTGATAAAAAATATTTTTACACAAATTTCAATTTATATTTATAATAAAAGTTACAATTTTTTAATTTATTTTTTATCTTTTCTTATAGCGTGAATGTATCTCTATCCACGTTGGACAAGCTGGAGTCCAGATCGGTAATGCCTGTTGGGAACTCTATTGCCTGGAACATGGCATCCAGCCTGATGGCCAAATGCCTTCAGATAAAGCTCTCGGAGGAGGAGATGACAGTTTCAACACGTTCTTCAGCGAGACGGGCTCAGGCAAACATGTACCCAGAGCTGTTTTCGTTGATCTTGAACCCACTGTAGTTGATGAGTAAAAGATAATTAATAATTAAATATGATAGAACTTAAATAGTTTAATTTTTAATAAAAAGTTTTCATAAGAAGCGCATTTTATCAATTTTATGAACATTTAGAAAAAAATACAAATATACTAGCGGTTGTTGGTTGGCCTTCATGGTAACAGGTCACGCTTAAAAATGATCAGATATTGTGATTGAAGCGTCGTGTAAATTTGATTTTTATTAAATGTATATAAGTAATAAAAAAATAAAACACGGTTCTTTCCAAAAACTTTTTATAAACAGTTAAATATTTTTTCGTAATAGGATTAAAATTTTTTACACTACTATATTCGGACAACAAAGCAAACATTGTAATCGTTTTTCTTTTTATTTTATCATACAGGGTATTGTAATCATACATGAAAAAATGTTTTTTAAAAATATCTCAAAAACGGCTGAAACTATTTTGTTAAAAAAGAATTGAGAGATACCATGGTATTTTGCTCTAAAAAAAAACCCTAATGAATGACCATCGAAAAAATTATATTTTACCAGATATTAATGATTTTGTCAAAATGTCTGTTAGTACGTTATAGTACGTTACCAAATTTTGTGTACGCTCAAACTAAAAAACTAGAGTGACGAAATTTCACAGGTAAATTTTTTATATTGAGATTAAGAGCTGATTAGATTTTGGTTGAAATCGAACAAAAAATTAAGTGGGTGGGGGCTCATAAAAAATTAAAATTATAAAATTTTCAAACTAAGAAAAACAAATAAACCAAGAAAAATGAAATTTACTATAAAAGAGATCTATAATAAAAAAAAGAGAGGCATTATTTTTTCAGATGCCAAAATTGTGGGTGGTGGAGGGTTTCAAATAGAACTATCAATTAACTCCAAGACCCTTTAATCGATTTGTACAAAATTTCGCATATGAACCTTATATGACTTTATAAAAATGACCCACTATTTGAAATTGATACTGACCCAAAAGAGGGGGAGGGGTTCAAAAGTAATTTAAAATAATACAATTTCCAAACAAAAATCGAAGAAAGCTGATAATTACAATAGAATATTCTCATTTATAAAGAGATATCATATAAATTGCAAATGAGTTCAAAATTCAGAGAAAGGGAGGGGGAGGGAGATTCTTTCCTAAATAATTGTAAATTATTTTATTAAATATTGAACACAAGAGAGGGGGCAGGTGTATGGTAAAGTCACGTGGATGGCTACATCAGTTTATTTTCTAAAGATCTTAAAAACTGAACTGTATTTTGATTAAAAAAAATGAGAAAAATCATGTTGAATAAAAAAATTCCCATTTATTAAACATCGAAAAAATTATGTTTTAGGAGACGCGAGTATTAATTATTTTTTAAAAATGTGTGTGTTCGAGAGTTAGTGAATTATCAGATTTTTGATCAGATGTTTGGTATTGAGATTAAAACCTAGTTAGATTTCGGTTGAAATCCTAGGCAAGAATTATTTCTAATATTATCATTTTTTAAAAAATAATTACTCTTAAAATATCATTTTTACCATTTTTATTATAAAAAAAAGCAAAAAAGTAAACCGTTATGGCTTTTTTTCACTTGATTTTTTTTTATCAAAATAGTTAAAAGCTCTTTGTGAGATATTTTGAAAAAAACTAAAAACAACTTTTTCTGCATGATTACAATTACATTTCGTAGTATTGTACTCGTATGATAGAAAAACTAATAAATGTTATTTCTTAAATATAAAAAAAAGAAGATAATAATCAGTTTATCATTTAATTAAATATCAAACAACTGCCCAAGAATTTATAGAGGGGGGGGGGGGGTAGAGTGTACATTTTTTTAATCAGAATTTTATAAAAATAAAATGTATTTAAGTATTGCTAAGTAAATATTAAAATAAAATCAAAAGTAATGTTAAATTAAATATAAAGATATTTTATTTGGGATTGTCGTGGATACCATATAAATTAACATTTAGTGAAGTAGGGAGGATTTTGGAGGGGGTTATAGTTTGAATACGTCCCTGGTTTAATACAAAAAAATTAATGTAAGTAAATATAAATATTTTGTCCAAATTTTCACAATAAATAAAATAATCAATCAGTTGACCTTTTATATTACATTGTTTTTCGGGAACAATGTTCCTTTTATTAAATAAATTTTTAACGTAAATAAATAATGGTAATATTTTGTCAAAATATCTATATTTATTTAGGCTTAAAATTTAAAATGATAAAAAACAATGATTCCGGAACGTTTGATATTTAATTTAATAATTGATTTTTATGTATTATATATAAAAAACTATTTATAAACGAAAAATTAAAATATTTTAAAAATATAGGTATTAGATAAATTTAAAAGATAAAAAACTTATTTCTTCTAAAGTACCAATTGTAATATTAAAGATGCCGTGTTAGTAAATGTACAACCTAGTTTTCATCCGACTGCATCCTTATTTGGGTATGAAAGAAAGCTTGATGCAGTCCAGTGGGCGGCGCTTCGCCTTGAGTGAGCGCTGAATTCTCACTAATACTATATATGTACATATCCCAAGTTCTGACCTAAATTGCCTTATTAATTGAAATACTTTCACTATTACCGACATTTATTTAAAAATAAAAACAATATTGTTATATTCTAGAAAAAATATTCATACCTATATTATTATATATTATTAGGACTTGTTAATTCAAAAAACTCGTTGATATAATATACATAGATTAAAAATAAATTTGATAAAGATTATTATTATATATGTACAAGGCCACAGAGATAATGGTTGGTACAAACCACACCCCAAAATTAAAAAAAAAAAAAAAAAAAAAAAAAACATTTATTTTTCATTATAGGATGATTGAGTATAAATTACGTTTTTTTTTTAATAAATTATCATTAATTTATTTGCAATATGCCAATAAGTTTTTGGAAAATTATCCAATTCTGCAACTTATTTATTTTTTAAATTATTTGTAATCACTGACAAGAAAAATAATCGTAAGAGTATGCTGCCCTAAGAATTATTGTGTATTGAAGTTTTTTCCTAAGGATAAATCAATATATATCGTATTATATACAGTAGACTCCCGTATAACGCGCTCCCATAAAATGCGAATTCGTATAACGCGATGAAAAAATTGCGACTAGTACTCATATAGTGCAATAAACACTCCCGTATAACGCGTAATCTGGGTGTGCTTGAATTTACATAAATCTCTGTGTTATACGGGAGTCTACTGTATACGTATATGTTTATTTGCATCAAACAGATGACAACCTCACTGATATAAATATATATATATATATATATATATATAATTTATTAGTGAGGTGCCCAGATTACTATTAGAACAAAACGATTTTACCCACATCGAGTCGGGTATTGAACCTATGGGAAATAACAGAATATTATACTAAAAATGATGATGATTAAGGTCACATTATATTATTTACTTATAAAAATCTTTATTTTCAGATGAGGTTCGTACCGGCACATATCGACAATTATTCCACCCAGAGCAACTTATTACTGGCAAAGAAGATGCTGCTAATAACTACGCAAGAGGACATTATACTATTGGCAAAGAAATCGTTGATCTTGTTTTGGACAGAATTCGTAAACTCGCTGATCAATGTACTGGACTTCAAGGTTTCCTCATCTTCCATTCATTTGGAGGAGGCACTGGCTCTGGATTTACTTCTCTTTTGATGGAACGTTTAAGCGTTGATTATGGCAAAAAAAGCAAATTGGAATTCGCGATTTATCCCGCACCTCAAGTTTCAACTGCCGTCGTAGAACCCTATAACTCGATTTTGACTACTCATACCACCCTTGAACATTCAGATTGCGCATTTATGGTTGATAATGAAGCTATTTATGATATTTGCCGACGGAATTTGGATATTGAACGACCGACCTACACTAATTTGAACCGTTTGATTGGACAAATTGTTTCTTCGATTACTGCTTCTCTACGATTTGACGGCGCCTTGAACGTAGATTTAACTGAATTCCAAACAAACTTGGTGCCATATCCTCGTATTCATTTCCCTCTCGTTACCTATGCACCTGTTATTTCGGCAGAAAAAGCTTACCATGAACAATTGTCTGTTGCTGAAATCACCAATGCCTGCTTCGAACCAGCAAATCAGATGGTAAAATGCGATCCTCGACATGGGAAATACATGGCCTGTTGCATGCTTTATCGAGGTGACGTTGTCCCTAAAGATGTTAATGCTGCAATTGCTACAATCAAAACAAAGAGAACCATTCAATTCGTAGATTGGTGTCCCACTGGATTTAAAGTGGGCATCAATTATCAACCCCCTACTGTGGTTCCTGGAGGAGATTTAGCTAAAGTTCAACGGGCCGTCTGTATGTTATCAAACACCACAGCTATTGCTGAGGCTTGGGCACGACTTGACCATAAATTCGATCTTATGTACGCAAAGAGAGCTTTTGTTCACTGGTACGTAGGAGAAGGTATGGAAGAAGGTGAATTTTCGGAGGCTCGGGAAGATTTGGCTGCACTCGAAAAAGATTACGAAGAAGTCGGTATGGATTCAATTGAAGGAGAAGCAGAAGGTGGTGAAGAATACTAGATTCACATTCTAATTTTGGATCCGAAATATCCAAAAAGCTAGAAAATAAAATGTGACAAATAAATTCTATTTTGTTTTCTTTACCCTCTAAAGTTCCACAAACTCCTTATAATTATAAGCATTATAAAAATTAATTAAAAATAGAAAGAGTAAAATCGAAATTTAAATTAAAGAAGGATGCTTTTAAAATGAATTGAATATTTAGTAAAGAATATAGGTATTATTATTTATTAATATTTAAAATCTCATGTTTAAATTGATAAAATTAGGTAATGATAATTATTTTCAAAAGAATGTAATATTTTTATGGAATGAATATTCTATTTGGTTTAGATGAAAGGGCTTTAATCAAAATTTAATTCATAATTAGTCAAATTCTTGATAGTTTAGTCTTTTTTAGGTTTCCGTTTACGGCTCTACCGATTTTGATGAAATTCACGGCTTAGGTGGTTTTTGGGATGACAATTCGATCTGTCACGGTCTCATCTTCGACAAAATTGTTTTTGATGGGTTTTTTCGTAATCAAATTAATTATTCTCAGGTAGACAGATCCAAATCTTGGAGTTTAAAAAAGGTTTTCCTTTTATTATTGTACCCAGACAGACAATGGGTTGGGCTAATTGTTCTCAAAGGCCTTGAAAAACTATTGTGATTGTGATGTGTTGTTGTCAAGCAAGCCCGAACAAAGCTCGGTCTTCCAGGTATATATATACCCAGGTAACACACAATATCCTCAGAATATTCTAAGAAGATTTAAATGTCCTTAGAATATCCTTAGAATATTCTTAGATATTGTGGTTACCTGGGTATATATAAGTATTTGTATTTTTTTTTTATAAAACGGCTCTAACGATTTTGATGAAACAAACTCTATTAACAAGTTTTGAGGATGAGAAAGTGATCTTGATGCGGAGCGGGCGTGGATGTGGGGGGTGCAGAAGGTGGGGGGGGGGGGTACAGTGGTCGAATACTATATAGATATATTTGTATTTTTTTAATTTGAAAACGGCTCTCAAATAAAAATCGACCCTTTTGTCAGAATTTTAAATTAAAAATAATTTTAAAATAAAGATTCTAATTGAAGGAAGAAGTTACCGAACATCGCTCGGTGCCTCCAGGTACTACATATTATATTACTAATAGTGTCGCTACAATCTCTATCTGTGGGACAGAGCATTGTAGCTCGTTAACTAAATGGAATAGAAATTTAAAATTTAGAAGTTAAATGTATTTATTTTCCGCAAATCAAAAATCGTATTAAAATTTTAATTGAATGATTATTATGGGGAGATTCGAATTTTAAGAGGGTCAAAAATAAATAAAAAAAATTTTTTTATCATTCAGTATCAGTGAGTTATCCCTGTAAAGATCTCTTTAAGTAGTATTAGGTTGAATTTTTTTAAATTTATTTAGATTTAAAATGACGGCCTAAGTGAGCTCCAAAGAGGCCGTTTTAAGTGATTTTTGTACATGTTTAGAAATGGCTTAACACAGCAGTCGGCAACCCAAATGCATTGGCGTGCCACAAAACAGATAATTAAAACGACTACACATTAAGCGTGCCACCAAAAAAAAACAAACCCCATTGTAAATGAAAATAATTTTATTTGTGTAGTAAAATTTACGCCTTGCACAAAGATCTTTTTACCTAACTTAATTAAAATAAAATTAATTAAACATTAATGACTACCTTGGGATCAACTTTGGATCAAATTTTAATAAATTGTTACTTTCGTGGCGTGCCATCATAGATCTTCTCGCGTGCCATAGGTAGCCGACCGGTGGCTTAACATAAAAATATGAAAAAACTGCATAATTCACTTATTCCTTCCTTAGCAACGTCAAATAACGAATTTGATATCTCAAGTATTTTGGGAGTTTTAAGGTACGAAACCCACGGTATGTGCTCCAACTCGCATTTTCTAATAATCTAATAATACAAAAGAAGAAGATACATGTTTAAATTAAATGAATTGATAACCTCCTCCTTTTTTGAAGTCGGTTAAAAAGATAAATCAACATATAGATAAAGTTTAAAAACTCATAATCATGGATGAAAAAGGGGGTTTTTTGCTTCGAATTTTCGAAATATCTGTAAAATTACTAAACTATTTTGATAAAAAAAAAATTGAGCGAATTCAGGGCGTTTCGGACTACAATGAAACCTTGTATAGCGAACATGGAAAAATTGATAGTTTAAGAGATATTAATTTTTTTGTCGAAATGTCTGTCAGTAGGTTAGCATGTCACCAAATTTTGTGTACGTTCTAGCTCTTTCGATTGGGGCTTTAGGTTTGTAGTGAAATATTTGTCAATTAAAGTTAGAGGATTAATTCTATCTTGTACGTTTTGCAGGAAGGCTTCTCTTGAATGCCTTGCAGGTCGAAGTAATGAATTTACTCGAAAATTTCAATTTTAAAGGTGCCATTCAAAGCTAAAACAGAGCACTATTAGTGTCGATAGAAGTGACTTATTTCCGTCTGTCAGACGACACGTAAACTAAAAAGATTTAAACTTGAATTTTTCAAGTTACATGTACCTATTCATTTTCCTCGAAATTAAAAATTGTACTAACATTTTATCGAATTATTATTTTGAAGAGATAGAAAAATATTTATCTCTTATGAGAAGTGAGGGATCGTGTGAATATATAAAGTAGAATTAAGTTGATTTTTTTTCATTCAATTTACTTTAAAAGTACTGGAACGGAACTAATTAAAATAAGAAGGGATTTTTGAAAAATGGTTTTTGTTTATAAAACAAAAAAAAAATTTCAAATTAGAAAAATATATTTTGATGTTATTGTATATAAACAATAATATTGTTAAATTGATTAATATAAAATATAAAATTGAATATCTGAACTTGGCTGACACACTGCCGTATGTCTAGATATAGTGTAAGTAACATAAAATTGAATAAATAATATAAAATGTATTAATATAATAATATACCATAAAAATGAAAATATTATTTTATAAATATTCCTTCACCTAAATGCAAAATAAATATTTGATTTATTAATTTTCTTAGTACCTACTTTTACAAATTATCTATTTTGGGTTCATATTTGATCAAAGGCTTCAAAACATGGGATAGAATTTTTGGTCCTTCTGAATGAAAATTTAGAGTAATTTTTAGTTGAAGTTTTTGAGAAAAACATAAATTTTTATCGGTACAGCCAAAAATTTGAAGCGAGATGAAAATAATCTCCGAAGAATTTAATGTTTTAGGAATATTCATTTCAATTTTTTCATTTAACAATCCATTTAAATTCGATTTTATCGACCATGATTTGCAATCTGAAAATTAAGAATGAATTAATAAAGTAAAAATAAATCTTACAAAAAATGTTTATAGCTATTTAAATTTATTATCTTCTCTAAGATATATAAAGAAGTAAAGTTTGAATGTATACTAGTATATATATATATTTATATTGAAGGAGACAATAAAAGAGTATGTCTTCTGCTGGAATTATAGATTTTATTTATTTATATATTTATATTTAGGTACTTTTGTAAATTCTTTCATCATTCGAAAGATTAGAGAAAAGAATTTTATGGGTTGGGCGGGGGTCGAAGGTATCTGTGGATACGGGTCTTAAATAGCTGAAGGTTATAAGTCGCGGGAAAGATGGTGGCAGGGAGCGAGTTCCAGTCTCTGGAGGTCATAGGGATAAAAGAGTTGGCGAAAGCGCTTGTTCGACTTTTATCTAATTTGACAGCGAAGGGGTGCTGAGCGTTAGAAAATCGCGTGTTTCTCGTAAAGAGGGCATTAGGGGGGATAATTGATTTCAGCTCGACTGAACAGACACCGTGATAGTATCTGTAGTACAGGGAAAGGGCAGAAACGGTTCTTCGGTGAGCCAGGGAGTCGAGTGAGTTGGTTAGAGCCGGGTCTCCTATTAGTTTAATTGCTCGCTTCTGAATTGCATCCAGTGTAGCAAGAAAATGCTTGGAGGCTCCCCTCCACAGATGAGAGCCATATTCGAGACAGGGACGAATTTGAGCCTTATACAGTATAAGAAGTTCACTGGGAGTATAACAGCGTCTAGACCTAAATAGGAGACCAAGATTGCGCGCTGCAGCTTTAGCACTGGTTGAGATATGGTCATTCCATGAAAGGTCAGACCCTAGAGTTACGCCTAACATTGAAATTTTATCCCTGAATTCTAGTGAGTTTGAGTCGAATGATATGTTTGGGAGGTTTCTAGACGTGCCTAGAAATAAGGCAACACTGAGTTTTCCCTGCATTGAAGTTATAATGATAATGACTAATGAATTGATTGGGAATATATCGAAAAAAGTGCGAGTTTTTGAGATTTGCGAAAACAAAAAAAAACTCCAATTTTCAACTAGCGCTTGAGCCCGAACGGTTGTTCGGAGAAAAAACCTAAATAATGAAATTTCTAGTTTCTAATTTTATGTACTTTCATTTTGAATAGGAAGGTTAATTATGAAAAGTTGATAGGTTTCGAGTTATAAGCAAAAAACTGCCAAAAAATGAGATTTTTTACATTTTTGGCATTTGACAATGTTCCGCCACCTCAGATTCGGATTCAGCAGACCCAAAAACATAAAGGGTCGAAGAAATTACAACTACCCCAAAACTTTACAGCGAGGTGCCCTTTAGAGAACAATTTAACTCGACTAAAAAAAGTACTTCAAGAAATTAAAAAATAATAATAAAATAATCGTTATCTGACACTGAACACTTTTTAAGGGTCGGAAACTGAATCAGCTCTTTACGGCCAATATTTACCTTGTGAATATCTTACTTGGCGATGAATGATGAAATAATTCCTTTGGCCTTGATAACATATAAACATTCTAAATAAAATTTATTATTGAATATCTGAACAAAATTTATCTGTTTCGATTCCCCAAAGAATTATAATATCATTATATATATATATATCCAGACACCGTCTTCCCCTCGACTTATAACCTTCAGCTGCTTAAGACCCCCATCCACAGATACCTTCAACTCCTGCCCAGCCCATAAAATCCCCTCTTCTTATTTTCACGATGGAGGGGGCCAACCCATGTATCTTTTTGGTGTATCTCCTTCTTACATCAATATCATTATATATATATATATATTTTTGGTGTATCTCCTTCTTACATCAATATCATTATATATATAATATATATATATAATGATATTGATGTAAGAAGGAGATACACCAAAAAGATACATGGGTTGGCCCCTCCATCGTGAAAATAAGAAAAGGGGATTTTATGGGCTGGGCAGGAGTCGAAGGTATCTGTGGATGGGGGTCTTAAGCAGCTGAAGGTTATAAGTCGAGGGGAAGACGGTGTCTGGAAGTGAGTTCCAGTCTCTGGAGGTCATCGGGATAAAAGAGTTGGCCAAATCGCTGGTTCGATTTTTATCCAATTTGACAGCGAAGGAGCACTGAGCGTTCGAAAACCGCGTGTTTCTACTGTTTCTAGCAAAGAGGACGTTAGGGGGGGATAATTGATTTCAGCTCAACTGAACAGACACCATGATAGTATCTGTAGTACAGGGAAAGGGCAGAGACGGTTCTTCGGTGAGCCAGGGAATAGAGTGAGTTAATTAGGGTCGGGTCTCCTATTAGTTTAATTGCTCTCTTCTGAATTGCATCCAGTGTGGAGCGAGTTGTATTTTTTTTTAAATTCCATCTTTTTCTCAAAAAGAGATACTCATTCTCTGCTTTAAATACATATTTATATTTAAATATAGGTATATATGTTTATTTGCATCACAGAGAGGACAACCTAATTGATTTGTCTTATGATTAATAATTAGTTGAAATTTTTATTGGAATTGTGTTAAAAAAAATAACGATGCGAAATTCGAATATGTGGGATGCAATGCAGAACAAGAGTTGTCACTCATTCTATTAAGCGACACAAATATTGTTGGATGAATAACATGAAATAACCAGACCACTGGTTGAAATTCAGATTTTATGTTACGAATTCATTAAAGCCTTCAAACACGGCTTAAGACATTACATTGTCATTCACATTGTCCTAGAAATCTGTGTTATATATCGAATCGTTGTAAGTTTCCATTAAAGGACTAATTCATAATAATTGTATTAATAAAAACATTATTGTAACTAGTACTAAGTTTTTAAAATATATATTACTTGTAGGAAGTGAGAGTGTCCAACGAGATGGCCCAGAACTCAAGTGAACGCCTTCACTAAATATGGGCTCAAAATTAATATTTAATTCACAACCTTGATGATTAATAATAATTGAATCTTCAAAGTCTGCATTGATGGGTTTTATTTCATTTGTTATCAATTTCGGTATAACCAGAGTTAGCTAGAATAGAAAATAATTTTCATATTAACTTTTATATAAGACTTTGTTGATTAAATTTTTATAAGTACTTATACCGGGTGAGTTTTTTTTATCTTGAGACAGTGTTATAACTCAAAAACAGTGCATTATATGAAAAAAGTTTCAAATAAAAGTTTATTTATATCAAGGGGGAAACTAAACTACGGTATTGTTTGTCGACGTAGAAAAAGCTTTCAAGGGTATTTCAAGATCAAGTTATGTTTTTTAAATGGAACCCTATATTTTTCTATATGTCTACTTAATCTACAAAAAAAAACTGAACAACTTTCATAAGAACTATTTTTTTATACGACATCAAATATACAAAATACATGAATCAATTAGATCTCAAAAAATTCTTAATAATTATTTTTAACAATTATTTAACTTAATTATTAAATAATAATGATTAAATAATTAATTATTAAATAAATAATTTAATAATTTTTCGACACTGTTCTTCAGACATTCCAGAGTGTATCGCAAGTCTTCTGGATGAATTCCAGTTCTAAATTCCTTATTTTGGCCTGTTCCAGTTTCTTCGTAGCCTTTAAATTCCCTGTTTTTTTTTTAAACAGATTTTACAAAACAATAAAATGAAGCTTGTGAGGGTGTATTCCTATCAGAAAAACGCTCGGCATCCATTTCAATGGCAGTCTCATAACACTTTTTCCATATACACCGCATAAATTAAGACCATTTTAATTCTGTCTTCAACAAAAAAATGCTCCATTTTTATTATGGTAATACAATATAACTATCTAGTGGATTAACACGTGAAATAAACTTTTTTAAACTCAAGAATTTTAAATAGTTCTATTAAGTAGAAAATAATCTCTTAAATCTGAGTATAACGAAGTTTTAATATCACTATAAACACATATTTTCATTGTTGTGACTTTTCGATTTAATAATTATTTATTTAATAATTAATTATTTAATCATTATTATTTGATAATTAAGTTAAATAATTGTTAAAAATAATTATTAAGAATGTTTCTTGAGATCTAATGGATTCATGTATTTTGTTTATTTGATGTCGTATAAAAAAATAGTTCCTATAAAAGTTGTTCAATTTTTTTTTGTAGATTAAGTAGACGTTTAGAAAAATATAGGGTTCCATTTAAAAAACAGAACTTGACCTTGAAATACCCTTGAAAGCTTGTTCTACGTCGATAAACAATACTTACCGTAAAACAAAGATTTAAGTATCTTTTTGAGAGTCTTTTTTTGAAAAAAGATGGAAATTATTTCAAAAATCAACCCAGTATATAATATTATTAAATGAATTTAACTTTTAAGGACATCATAGATATTAGAGAAATATTTTTACATTGCATATCAGAGAGTTCGTCCCCTTAGGAATCGAACCCAAGCGCTAACTAAGCTTGCCGGGGCAGTAGCCAAACCCTTAAGACCTTTTTAAAATGTCTTAAGGGTTTGGCTACTGGCTACTGCCCCGGCAAGCTTAGTTAGCGCTTGGGTTCGATTCCTAAGGGGACGAAAAAAGATGGAAATTATTTCAAAAATCAACCCAGTATATAATATTATTAAATGAATTTAACTTTTAAGGACATCATAGATATTAGAGAAATATTTTTACATTGCATATCAGAGAGGTTTTCACTGTAAAATCCATGGGTCCCTCACTGAAAACTTTTTTCAGTTTAGCAGGAATTTTCACTATTCCCTTTGAGTTGAAGGGAGTGAAAAATCTTTAGCTATAATACTTATATAAGTAGCATGTCAGAGAGAGATTTGTCTTAAGGGTTTGGCTACTGGCCCGGCAAGCTTAGTTAGCGCTTGGGTTCGATTCCTAAGGGGACGAACCTCTCTGATATGCAATGTAAAAATATTTCTCTAATATCTATGATGTCCTTAAAAGTTAAATTCATTTAATACTTACCGTAGTTTAGTTTCCCCTCGATATAAATAAACTTTTTTTTTCAGCTCTTAGGAACTGATGATGGCATTATTTAATTAAAGCCGAAACGTTTTCTATAATTGGGAGTTTTTTATTCAGCAGAGGCTACCCATTGGCTGAATCCCTCTCCATTACTTAATTATATACATATACAGCCATCAAATTTTATCAACTAAATAAACTTTTATTTGAAACTTTTTCCATATAACGCACTGTTTTTGAGATATAAGACTGTCTCCAAGATAAAAAACTCACCCGGTATATATTTATAGATTATGTTCCTATTAAAAACGAGAAAAAGACTTACTTCTCTAACTAAGTTATTTACAGATAGGTCCCAAATTTTAATAGCGTGATTATTAGTATCAGCAATATAAAGCAAATCATCAATGATACATAAGCCACTTGGTTCAAACAGCTGAAATTAAAGTTTATTTCGAATTATCATTAAAATTAAAATAAGATTTCAAAAATATACCTTAATATTCTCTTCATTAAATCCAATTAAAGTTTTACAAGTTAATTTTTCAGGATCAACAGATTTTATTTTGTGATTATACGTATCAGCAACTAAAAGTTGACTTCGGTGCGGGTCCCAGCAAACTGCTAAAGGATGTTGAAGTCTAACATCATAACTTGTTCCATCTTGATCGCCAAAGCAGAATAAATTCTTCAAAGTATTTTAAAATATCATTCTTATTTAATTATAAAATAACTTGATATAAAAAGATTTGAAATTACAAATGGGCTTCTATCTCCTCCAACCACGGCTGTGACTCGTCCACGTTGGATATGAATTCGACGTATACTACTGCTTTCACTGTCAGCAACAAAGACAGAATGAAATGGAGAACCCACCCAACAGACACCAGATGGTTGAGCAAATGCAGCTGAATGAGGATAAAAATTGTTTCTATTTTCCTCCTTTCCTGTTCCTGCTAATGGAGCACAAGTACTTTTTTCGTATTCTCTAGAAAATATAAAAAAATGAGTTTTTATTTTTAAAGTGAAATAATTCTTAATTTATTAGGATTTATTTATTTTATTACGAGGTTCCAAGAGAAAACCAGAGAGAAACTAAGTTTTTTTTCTTTTATGTGATCTAAATACATATTTTATATATTTCAACATCTAAAAACAGTTGGAGGAATAGAAAATGTAGTAGTTTCATATTAGCCGAAGCTAAAAAAAAAAAAAAAAATGAGCCCATGATATTAGTTTTTTATCAAGATAAATTCAATAATCCCTTAAAGTCTGATTGCGTGAAATACATGATTATAAAAGATACAACACTTCATTGAAACATATAAAAAAAGATGCATTTCGTTTACCCCTATGACTTTTATAGAAAGTGAACTCCCTGACCGATTCTATTTTATTTGAATCCAGTGGTTCTTAATCGGTGTTCATCAGAACCCTAGTGTACCGAGAACATGTTTCAAGTGCTCTGTGAAATTATAAAAGCGACCTATAAGCTAAGATACTACTCTTGAAAAATCTTTAGGATAAATGCGATGCAATGTTTACAAATGAGTCAAGATACAAAATTTATTTTTCGAGCGAAGTAATAATCAAATGTTTCTGATTGCTTTTGGTTTGAAAAGTATATTTTTGATGTTATTCGGTTAAAAATTAAAAATGTTTTCTTGCCGAAAGTAGCAGAGTTGTTGATTTTAGAGATTATAGTTTTGAATGTTATAAATCTTATGATCTTCAGATCAAAAAGAAAATTAACCTTTGCCGCCACCATGATGTTTTTCTGGGGAAATATGCCCAAAGTTGATGTACGCCAGCCATAGCAATTAAGATTATTGGCTCTGAATATAAAGGAGGGTCAGTATCTGGAAGAGGAGAAGCGGGAATTTCGCATAAATCCCATGGCGAAGCAAGTGAATCCCCGATAAGAGGCGTTTCTCCTGGAGTACGAGCACTGCCTTGAAGGCCATTACCCGCAACTGTTTTTACATATTTATTATCTAAATTTATCTAAAATATAAAAATTATATTCAATAATAATATTTGGATAGGAAATATATTAATAATTAAAATTTAATTTACCTCTCTTATTGCATGATTACCGGTGTCAGCAACATATAGTATATTTTTTTGGAGAGAGGTAAAACATAATCCCTGAGGAGAATTAAATCGAGTTTCTTCAAAGTTACCATCAACAAATCCAGAATTATTTCCTCCAATAACAAATTGAACGGCCTCCGATTGAGAATCAACAATGAGTATTCGATGATTTCCAGAATCAGAAATTGCAATTTTCTTAGAAAGTGAACAGTATGTAATTTTTCCAGGGAATCTTAATACTCTTGGAGGAATATGTTCTATAGAAAGAGGTAGTTCATGATTTGAAAGTTTATTTGAAAAATATTTTAAACTCGAACTAATAAATGAAATAAGAGTTTTTTTGTAGCCCTCTCCTATAAGAAGAAGAATGGCTTCAGAGTCAGGACCTAAAAATAAAGAACAATTTTTAAAGACAATTTTATTATTTAAAACATGCAAGTCTCTTCTAGTGAAGGGGAGGGGGAGGTTATTTTATGTCTCATTCTACATAGGGTCCAAGTATTGATTCAATCATTTTCCATTTTTTTTCTTTTTAAAATTTAAAAAGTTAGAAACATTAAAAAAAAAATTTCGAAATTTAATTTTTACAAAAAGTGGAAGGTAGTTGTTTTGCCAAATGCATTTTCTTAGGATTTTTTTGAAATTCAGAGAGATTATTATTTAAATACTTCTGCATTGATTGGTGGCAAATCGAAATTTATGAACAATACAGTTCCGGAGATATTAAATTTCAAAAATCGAGTTTTTCAGGCTCTTTAACATTGCACTATACGGGATATCGGAAAATTTACATACATATTTAATTATAATTAAGAAACCCTTCTTACCATTTTTATAAAAAATTAAACCAACATTAAACAATAAGCAATACATATTTTAAGACAATTTTGATTCATAGTTAAAACACAGTTTCTGAGATAATAAGGAATAAATAATGAAAAATGTATAAAAAAAAATTTACACTAAAAACAATTTGGCAACAGCGCATTTATTTAACCAGTAAAAGACGTAGAAAGCGCGCATGAGCTAGGTTTTTTCAAAATTATCATTTTCATAAGGTGTAACGTAGGCGTTGGTTACATTTGTTAAAAAATAACAAAACGAATTTTATAGAAAATAAAATGTATTTTATCTGTCATTTTAATATAAAAATTTTCAATCTCTTACAATGGTGCCAAATTTATCAAACGAGCACAGGATTACCTAGAATTGGTACATAAACAGCAAAAAGTTTTGGGCTTATGAGCCATGAATCCTTATTGTCTGTTCTATATACTCTAGCATTAATTTTTTGCTAGTATTGTCGCGAAACAACTACCTTAATCACATTAGCTTTGATCAACTCCTTTATTGAAATACGAATAGTCAATTCATAAAATATACCTAAAATCACAAGTGTTGGCCAGCAAGGAATGCAAAGTTCTTTCCACTTTATACCTTCAGCGTCATTAATTACAGGATGCGTTATATTATAACGATCTAATGCGGCTTGAATGTTTTGTGAATCCTTTTCATTATCAAATTTGGCACTATGAACTCCGATCTAAGATGAAAAAAATTAAGATTTTTTCTAGCCAAGAGTTATTAATTCTTAAGAGAAAATCAATGAGGCTGTTCTCTGCTTGATACGAAATTAACTTATATATATTTTTTATTTTTTTTTTGGCTTTTCGGCCTTTCCAGCCATAAGCCTAATTACGATACAAGTTATATTTTTTTTTAATTTGTCTCTACCCCCAAGGTCAGATTTTAGCTGGATGCCTCGAGTCGGATTCGAACCCGGGTCCCCTGGTTAGCTCGCTGTCACGCTACCGCCTAGCCTATCTGACCCCCTAACTTATATATATATATTTATAAAATTTATTTGTTAGATACTATAGTTTATATTAAGGTTAATTAAAAATCTAAAAATTATTAAAATAATAAAGACTTATTGCAAATATGAACATGGGAACGGAATGTTGACCCGATGGCTAAATTATTTTAATAATAATAAATATCGTGATCGTCGGCTTAGAGTGTAAAGCTGCTAACTCCATTTTTTATCATATATGACACATTAATACCGTTCGAAAGAAAAAAAGATGCAGCATCGTCCAAGTAAAATTGCTACATAAAATTACGATCGTAAGTTGTAGAAAAAAAATGTAAAAAATGGTTTTTTCCATAACAACAATATTAAATTTTGTTTATTCTTTCTCTCTCCTGTAAAATTTCCTTGTTATGAGTTAGCAGGTTTACTCTCTAAGGCGACGACGTTATGTAAATTTAAATTTGGAAAATAAACACATTTTTTCAAAAAATAAAAAATAAAAGTAGTGATGGAGCCTTGATTTTCATTCTTTTTAATTATAAATATTCTATCTGTTGTTTCTCATGTGTCCAAATACACGATTTGTTTTGTTAATAAGCTGGCTCACTTTCAAACGTAACGTAAAATATTTTTAATTAAAAAGTCTGAAGATCAAATTCAAGCCTACGAAACTAGTCTCTAATAAATTATATATATAAATTGTTATTGATTGTTATATAATTAAAATAAATACAAATCCTTTATAAAACAAACTTTAAACGTTTAATTAAACCCAAACGTTTCTGGATAATTTCTCCCTTTATCAATGGAAAATTTTCAATTAAAAAAGAAAAAAAGTTGATTTTTCTAAGGCTCAAAAAGCAACATTAAAATATCAAAATAATTAATTTCTTTAGTGTTGATTTTGGGATTTTGAACCTTAGAAAAAGCAACTTTTTTTTTCTTTTTAAATTGAAAATTTTCCATTGATAAAGGGATGAGAGATTCTTCCGAAACGTTTGGATTTAATTAAATGTTTAAGGATTGTTTAATAAAGGATTTGTATTTATTTTATATATAAATAAGTATATTTTTTTGCATCAAGTAGAGCACAATATCATTGATTTCTCCTAAGATGATGATTTAAATTAATATAAAATATTGTTTTATTAGCTTACAACAACTAATCCATCTGCAATACTAAATTTCTCCTCCAATTCTTTTAAATCTGGTAATATATGCATACAATTAATACAGCAATAGGTAAAAAAATCTAGAACCACTATTTTTCCTTTTAAATCTTGATGTAAACTTAGTTGTCTTGATACATTAAACCATTCGAGACCTATTTAGAAAAAAAAAATACATTGATATTTTAATAAAAAAATGTATGTAATACGTTTGAAATAGTTTTCGGAGAAGGACTGGTAAGTTGATATTGGAGGATTTGGATGAGGCAGTTCAGATTCAAATCATCACTAGGCTAAATTCTGCTGATGATGAAAAGTTGTAGAATATTGTTACTGCCACTGAAAGAGGAGACAGAGGGAAGGCACAATTTGTACTTCGTTTTTAAAACCCTGAAGGAGGGAAGAAACCTCCGAAACGTCGACTTTGAAAAAAAAAATAAATAGAGGAAAAAAGAGTTAAATTTATAATTTTCTCATTAATATATTAAAGAATAATTACTTAACACATAAATGAGAATTGTTTTGATGGAGCTTTTTGAACAAGATATATATCGCGAGACTACTGCTGGTTGAAGCTATCGGAGTCTGCTGAGTCTTAAGTCTGGATCAAGAGATAATGAAAAAGATATGATCTATTTAGCTATAATCCAACGACATTATTGGGTTTAGTCCGCATGACACTTGGATGGATCACCAAATGAATTTGAAATCTGAGATGTTATATATTCAATCTCCCAGTCCAGAGCGCCCGATCTGTTAATACGTATGTTAGGTGCTTGCCATTAATTAATCGTATGTTTCCTATATTTGATTCAATCGCGAATCGAATGCAGGTGATTTTTGTCAAATATTAAGTGAAAATAATATCTGAACTTATATATTTCTAACTTGAAATAATGAAGTTAAATAAATTTATAATTTTCTCATTAATATATTAAAAGAATAATTAACACATTAACGAGAATTGTTTTGATCGAGCTTTTTGAACAAGATATATACTTCATTATTTCAAGTTAGAAATATATAAGTTCAGATATTATTTTCATTTAATATTTGACAAAAATCACCTGCATTCGATTCGCGATTGAATCAAATATAGGAAACATACGATTGAAAAAAGCTTTATCTAATTAAAATGACATCTTTTAGATATAATTTCTCTTTTTTTGAATCTGCACTGCCTCATCCAAATCCTTCAATATTTTATGTAATATATAAAAGAATACCATATTCAAAATCGGAAATTTTCTCAGGAGAAACTAAACATGAATCCAAATGTTTAAAAACTTCTTCCTCATTTAAAGTTGATAAAGAAGTAAGAGCTTCTGATAATTTGGCAATATTTTCAAGAGTATGCATCATCAAACTATTTGTAAATACTAGAGTTATAAATATATAAATCTATCTTATCTGTCAAATAGTTTGGATATAAACATGAATTGGTTAGAAATGTCAAATGGGAAATTTAGTGAGCCATGAGGGAACCGATATTCGCCGAAGCTGCACGAAAGAAAGACCGCCTTAGTTTTGAATTCAATCACTTAGGGCCAGTCGTATGTCGGTTGGTAAAGTCTTTGCAAAAGTTGACAAAGGGTAAAACCTTAGAATTCACCTTGTGCCCGGCGGGATGGCCAATCAGATGAAAGTGCGTGTCAACTTTTGCAAAGACTTTACCAACCGGCATACAACTGGCCCTAAGCTGGACAAGTGCTAGTTAGGGCCAGTTGTATGTCGGTTGGTAAACTCTTTTAAATGTTGACAAAGGGGTAAAACCTTAAAAATTCTTGAAAGTGCCCGTCATCTGATTGGCCATCCCACTGGGCACAAGGTGAATTCTAAGGATTTACCCTTTGTCAACGTTTAAAAAGAGTTTACCAAGCGACATACAACTGGCCATTAGACTTGTATACTTGGGTTCCGTAGCTAATATTTATAAATTACTAGGTAAATGGCTCGTCTCTCTATGAATCCCATAATTCGGCTCGGCCAGCGCCGGGCCAAGTCAACTGCGAGTTGGACTCCAATAGCGAGGATTCCAACCCTTAAATCTTCCAAAAAATGTATTTGAAATGAGATTCATTCCTATTTGACGTTGGTAAGGAAAGATTTAATGAATATGTGAGATTTTTTTATAATTTTAATTTCAGACCTTTTTAATTAGCATTATGTACAAAATGGCCGATTCGGGGCTCTCCCACACCGTCATTTTCGAGGGAAATAAATTTTAAATAAGTCAGACATGTGCGAGTTGGACTCAGCACATACCGAGGGTTCCAGAAAAGTTTTTATTTTGCTGAGAGTTGTTGAATAATATAGAGAAACAAAGAGGTTGTCCTCTGCTTGATTCAAATAAACATACACACATATATATCAAAAATATAGTATATAATATGTATATATACTTACTAGTATTATTTATTTGTTTGAAACTATAATTTCAAATTTTTCGTTAAATTGAAGGGTTGGTTTGTCACAAATATAATAAAACAATAATTTTAATAACTATTTGTATTATTTAATTGATAACTATACAGTTTCGGTCACCACTGGTCGACCATCCTCAGTAGTTCTAAAAATTGAAATGAAACACTTATTTACATTTTTTCTTTTTATAGAGAATTATATAACACAAAATTTTTTTTTATAATAATTTGAAATCATACATACATCTCGTTCAAGAACCGGAATTTGTCATTTCACATGAAACATTCATTCTTAAATCTTCAATATAGATACATCACATAATTCATTACAATCACACACATATATATATATATATATATTAGCAACAATTTATAAAAACGTTTATCACTGAACTAGAAACTATTTTGAATTAATGATTATATTAAATATTATTTTCAATTTTATTTTTTCTAATTATCTCATTGCATAGTCAAGTGATAAACGTTTTTATAAATTGTTGCTATATATATATATATATATGTGTGTGTGATTGTAATGAATTATGTGATGTATCTATATTGAAGATTTAAGAATGAATGTTTCATGTGAAATGACAAATTCCGGTTCTTGAACGAGATGTATGTATGATTTCAAATTATTATAAAAAAAAATTTTGTGTTATATAATTCTCTATAAAAAGAAAAAATGTAAATAAGTGTTTCATTTCAATTTTTAGAACTACTGAGGATGGTCGACCAGTGGTGACCGAAACTGTATAGTTATCAATTAAATAATACAAATAGTTATTAAAATTATTGTTTTATTATATTTGTGACAAAACCAACCCTTCAATTTAACGAAAAATTTAAATCAAGTCAGTTAAGTTCTGGAAGAAATTTAATATATAATTTCAAAGACATGGCCTTCATCATATCAATCTTTTTTAAATTATAAATATTATTTTTCATGGGATCAGTATCGCGTGGATATTGAAAATGTTTGTTTTTACTAAGCCGAGAAGCCAGTTTGACATGGAACTGGTTTCTCGGCTTAGTAAGAACAATTTTCAATATCCACGCGATACTGACTCCATGAAAAATAATATTTATAATTAAAAAACTGATGATGAAGGCCAAGCCTTCGAAACTATAGTCTTAAACAAATAAATAATATATATACATTTGATATATGTGTTTTTATTTGCATCAAGCAGTGGACAACCTCTTTGTTTTAATTCTTTTCATTCTTGAAAATGAACGTTCATCAGAAGGTATAAGTAGTACAAATTAATTGCAATCAAATACTTCTGCTGAAATGTCTTTTAGTTCATCTTGCACGATTAATTTTTTACATAATTTTAAATAAAAATCAGGCATCGAGTACATGTAAATTAATTCACTTTTTTCAACCTTATGAAATCAAATTATCTTCCACAAGATAGCTGAATTTATGCGAATTTTTGAAATAGTCAAAAGATCATACTTATCATAATTAACACAAAAAATCCAAGCGAAATAAATCACTGATATATAATATATATATATATATATATATATATCATATATAGGCTGGTTAAACCGGATTGAAGATATGGCCCTGGCGTCCCGACCTGTTTGTCATTTTGTCTCTATTTGGAAAAACTAAAAAGTGACGAATATACCATATACAAAGTCAAAAAGTGCAGCCTCGGAAAATGGCAATTAGACAACATGAAATTGTAATTGTGAACTAAATTGTAGTGAATTTCCGATGCGATTAAAAAACAAGGAACTTTCTTTAAAGTTCTCGTTAGTGATAAATAGTCATAAAATAAGCTTTGTTCAGTTAAGAGTAATTAAAAATTATTACTACATAATTATTTTTTTGTTAACCATTACATCACTTAAGTTTTTGAATCATAAAAGTAATTAGTTGAATATACTTCTTTCGTCCTAATATCTCATAGAATTCTATGCAATATTAACCTCAAGGAGCTCATTTTGTTTGGAGGACATTCTCGAAATTATCCAGGATGGAGAAAAAAATATTATCGTAAGTCTATATATTATATATTACTAGATGAATGGTCCGTCACTCTGTAAAGATCCTAGATTGGCTCGGCCAGAGGCCGGCAGGCAACAAAAAATCCTCTAAAATCCTTGAAATATCAAATTCATTCATTTGCCGTTGATAAGGAATGCATGTGTATTTTTTCACAATTTTATTATAAGTATTTAATTGAAATTGAGCAGGTATAAAAATCATTTAAAAATGACAACTTTAGAGCTCTCTTACATGATCATTTTAAATTGCAAAAATAAAATATAATATCTGTAGTACAGGAAAGGGCAGAAACGGTTCTTCGGTGAGCCAGGAGTCGAGTGAGTTAGTCAGGGCCGGGTCTCCTATTAGTTTAATTGCTCGCTTCTGAATCGCATCCAGTGTAACAAGAGAATGCTTGGAGGCACCCCTCCACAGATGAGAGCCATATTCGAGACAGGGGCGAATTTGAGCCTTAAACAGTGTAAGAAGTTGACTGGGAGTATAATAGCATCTAGACCTAAATAGGAGACCAAGCTTGCGCGCATAGTTAAGGGTCAGATTATTATAGCCAGTAAAAAATTTATCCAAGAGAGCCAGGCTTGAACGCGGCACTCCTGCTCAGCAGGCTAGGACTCTACCCACTCGGCCAACCACAATGGTCAAAAGTTCTTTCAAAATCTTATGAATACAGTTTAACAATAGCGAATTCTTAATATTCTATTCAATGAGAATATATATTATATTTTTCTATATGATCTATTTCTCCTAATACGTCACGCGAACATCAAGATGTTATAAAATTCTTAAATATGATAGACTTTAAAAATTTGTAGGAAAGTGATAGTAATGTGATTCCAGTCTACTTTGTTCACTAAGCTTTCTTTGAGACATTTAGGAACAGGGCTTTTTTTAATTATGTTTTTGAATGGATTTGGCTTTTTCATGGTGATTTTAATTGGGAAATTAATATTTTTATTTAAAAATAACTGACTAGTATTTCGCAAAAGGAAAATTTATTTAAAGAAAGCGATCGGAAGTCTAATTAACAATGTTAAAATTCTTAAAAATAATGGTATTATGATACATTTATAAATGTTAATATAAAAATTTACAGTAGTTTTAATAAATAATATTTTAATAGAAATTACAATTAGTTTTGTTCATCTTTAAAAGTCTCTTCTAATTTGATGTACATTGTCTGAAAAGAAATTGATAATTAATTTTATGTAGAAATTTATTTAATTGATTAAAGAAATGGGGGTTGAATAATTTATTCTAACTTTTTGAAATAAACCACATTATACTTGTTTAATATAATAAGTTAATGGAGACTCGTGGAAGGGTCCACAGTGATCTTGTAGCCAAAGTTTCCGTTTGTATGTATTATTGTTGTTGTAGAATGTTGAGGTATTTCGGAAATACCTCAACATTCTGCAACAACTAATAATTGTTTAATATATTTACTAAAACATTAACAATTATAATCAACATAAATTCATGACGTTTCGATTTATTTGTTGCTTGATAGCTCATACTTGAAAACAATCAGAAATGAAGTGTACGAAATGTCGTGTATTTGTATTGTGAATATTTGTTAGTGTTTTAATAATAAATATATTTAAGAGTGCATAATAAGATTTATTTCAAAAATTATAATTGTTATATCTTGTTAAATGTATCTATATAAATTATATAAACTAACCTGATATCTTTCATTTTTCATTTTTATGAATTTTAGTAATTGTGAAAAACGTAATTTAGCATGCTCATTCATTTGAATTCTTTGCTCTTTCAAATCTTCAATTTTTTTCTTCCATTCATTTTCCTCCTCTATTAATTTTTTAACTTCTTGTTCCTTTTGAATAAGTTCTTTAGCTATTTCTTCATTATATCTCTCGACCTTTTTTATATCTAATTCTAATGTTCTTATTTGCTGTAAAATAACATTTTTAAAGTACATATTATATTAGTAAAAAAAAAAAAAATCACCTTCTGGGGACAATGGTAAAGAAATTTTTTTTTTTACCAAAAAAATGAATTTTTAAAAAATACTACTACTATCACTAAATCTTTCGCTGATTTTTAAATAATTTATCTAATGAGGTCCTATTTTTAACCTCTTCACCATTTGAGTAAATTATTTTTGACCCATTTACCACACAAGTTCTTAAAAAGTAATTATGAAAAATATTGTACAAATTGGCTAAAGGTTTAATTTTTATTCCCCCCCCCCCCCCCCACGATTCTTAGACTGATCATCGAGGGTAAAATTCAAGGCAAAAGATTTGTCGGTAGACGCCAAAACTCCTGGCTGAAAGACCTAAGAAGATGGTTGGGATGCTCTTCGATAAATGTTTTGCGGGCTGCTGTATCGAGGACAATGATTGCCATGTGGAACACCAACCTTCGTAGGGAGACGGTGAATTAAGAAGAGAAGAAGAATATTATATTTTTTTCAACATATTATGAAAATACAAATGAGAATAATAATTGTAAAAGTATTTTGAGAAAAATTTCAAGTTGAGCCGCTGACACAAGTTCAGAGAAAACCGTTCCATTTTTGGAAGTTGGTTACCACATTTCGCAAGGGGAGTTTCAATATTTATCCTGCTTTTTATGGAATAAATCCTTTTACTATATATACCAAATGAATTATAAATGTTCAATGAAATTATTATGAAAGATATGATCATTGGTTTCTTATTTTAGCAAATATTAAATAAAATTATAAAACACAAGATATGAATCTGATTATAAAAATTAAATTTTTTATGAAAATGTATAATTAAAAGGTGGAAAAAACTATAATAACAAATATTTTAATTATGTTAATACTATTTTTAAATTAATTTTTTAATTAAGGATGTTCCCTAATAAAGCGCAGATGTAGTTCGCTCTTTCCCCTACTCTCCCATGCGCAGAAAGGCAAAAATATTTTCACTGCGTTGTTTATCGGATCTGGCAACATTGCATTCTTACCGACACTAAAAGACAAAGAATAAAAAAAAAACACTTCATGAAACAGCTCAATGCGAAATGAGAACAGTATAGTTAGGTTGAGAGAATTAGTTAAAAATCTCAAATGCACCAGCTGTAGAAGTTTTTTAGATATGGAAAAATTGAGTGATTTTAGTGCGACGTTGTCAAGTCGCCACATCTCACTGGCATGTTATGAGAGAAAAAATGAAAACTATCAAAAGTACCTAACTTTTAACATTTTTCATACAAAACGAATACCGCTTGATACAATTATTTTAACAGAAAAATATTTGTTATATCTTCAGTTAATGATTTTCAGTTTTTCAAAATAATTTCAAGAAAATTACGATTGTTATTTAATGAAACAGTCGCTTTAACATCAATCGGGATAGTGTTCGCGTGTTAAATATGCAAATTTCAAAGGTCGATATTTGTAAATTTAGTGCCGCAAGGACTATTGAAAAAAATGTCTACGTATAAAAGACACTTATAAATATGTGTATTCAAAGTTTTAAAAAGATTGCAAGAAAATCGATTTATTAGGGAACGTCCTTAAGTCGTGAAAACTAAATTGATGTTTTTCAAGAGTGGCAGATTTGAAATTTGATTTGTGAAACACCACCAACAGAAGTACAAGATTTTATTTATTAAATCTCAAATAGCTGTCCGGTGGATCCTCCATACATTAAAAAATTAAAAATACTAAATTAAATACATTTTTAAATATTTACTTTTAGTTAGGGTACGTATAAAGTCGCGTGGCGTCTGCTAGGCTCTAACACTAAAATGATACAGTACTAACTCCTCTTTGATGATTTCTAAATAATTGCATTTAGTTTATAGAGGTAGATGAAAGCACAAGTTAGCAAGTCAATTTTATTAAAAACAGTGAACAAAAATCCCCCTGGCGTCTCTGAGACGCAGCGCGACCACTCCGGGGTTAATGTAGTATATTCACTTTATTTTTATCAAAATCGAATTACAATTTTTGTAGAAATTTCCAAAAAATGCACTTTTTTCAAACACGATTTCAATACCGCCCATACTTTGTATGATAAAGTAGAATTAAAATAATTTACCTCATTGGTATTTACTTCTAACTCATTTTTTTCATTTTCCAATTGTTTCTTTTTTGTTCTCAAGTCTTCCAATTCAAATGTTTTTTTTTCTTTATCCATATCAAGCTATAAAAAAAAATATATATATATTAAAACTTGAGATGTTTTAAACATTTTTCCTAATTTTATTCTTACATTCATCCTTTGTTTTTGAATTCTTTTTTTCATTTCAACATTTTCCTTTTCTAATTCCTCAATTTGTTTGCGAATAGATATGAAATGATCTTCTTCTTCTTTGGCTGTTTTTGGAGAATCAAGTATTAAGAGATTGGACAACAATGAATTTTTTTCGAAATTTGCAGCCATTAGTAAATTATGCTCTTGTATCATCTGATATGTCTAGAGAAAATAGATAAAATTGATTATTATTTTTATTTGTTTATATAAATCAACACTTTTATAAAAAATATATCCAAAAAATTAAAAGCAGAAAATAATTTTTTTCTTTATTATTCAAAAAATATGCTTACTCACATGGCTAAAAATAAAAGAGTAGGCATTTATTTTAATCAAATTTAAAGTTAAAAGCGTCTAGGCTTAACTCTTTAGACATGTGAGTAAGCAAATTTTTAGAATAAAGAAAAATTTATTTTTTCTCTTTTAGTGCATTTTTAAAAAAAGTGTTTTAGTCTTTAAAATGTACAAGACTTATATTTAATTATTGAACAAATATGGTACTTACGCAGGGTCCTAAAAAATAACCCTGTAAAATATATTTAAATCGAATAAAGGACGAATTTTTAATTTTTGAACCTCCTCCCTTTAATCCTCATAGTAACTGTGAAAAATTTGGTCCTGATTGGATAGGGCTTAGAATTTTAATTTTTCAAACCCTTCTTATCCTCCATTTTGGTTAGTTGATATATAACCCAATAGTTTCAGAGGGTGCTAAAGAGCAACTCTAATGAATTTGTTTCAGATCTGATAAAGAGTCTATGATTTTTATTTTTATAATCCCCCTCGCCCTTATCATTAAATTTGGGCAGTTTTATTAGTATTATTGGTGCAATAATACTAGATGCATTATCATCCACAAAGAGGGTGTGGGCAAAATTTGAGCTTTATAGGTTATCAGAAAATGTTTAAAATCGATAGCCAAGTTTTAACCATGAGCGACAAATACTATAAGAGAGTTAAATAAAAGCATATAATAATAAATATATTCTTACTTTAATTTTTGATTGAGCAACACTCTCTTTAACTTGATATAAAGATTGTTGCAGTTTTTCATTTATTTCTTTTTTTGAAATAATTTCACGTTCTAAATTACTTTTTTCAATTAAATAGGTCTGATAATCTGTTTCAGAAACTTCTTGATTTTCTATTTGAGTAATTATTTGCTTTTTTTGTTGTTGTTGTTCCTCTAATTTATTTTGCCATATTAATATTTCTTCATCTATATCTTTCTCTTGAGAATGAATTTTCTTTAAAAAATCTATTTCGTTGGTAAGAGTTTCAATTTGATTTTCATTTGCAATATATTCTTTATTCATTTTCTAAAAATAAATTATTAATAAAAATTAAAAATTCACTCAATGGTTAGATTAATTTATTAACATAATTTTGGGGAAGATAAATCTATTAAAGAATATGAATAGATGTTTAATAATAACTTTTGATTTGATTTACAAATAACTTACGTCAGTTTTTGTTTTTTCATTCTCAATATATGTCTCAATCTCTTCAGATTCTCTTTGTAATTTGTAATAATCATTTTCTAAACTTTCTATATTAGGGATTGGAAAAAGATTTGATAAAAGAAATTTCAAAATTAATATATATATATATATATATATATCTATAAATCTATATATATATATAAAATTAAGGTTTTGTTTGTACAAGTTTCAAGCAAAGTTATGAGTGAAAACACCCTCAACAAAATTCCTCTATGTCTGTTTCGGCGCAAAAGTTGGTCACGGTTCACGTAAAAACGGCTGAAGGGATTATTATGAGATTTCATATTTGGATCAGATGTCTTCTAACTTAAATTCATTGCTATATAACGTTTTGATATTTTGACCCCAAAAGGGGGTTTGAGGGGACGCACTAATGGAAATTATCAAATAACTCCTAAACTATTAAGTCTACGGCAAATTTTGTTTTGAGCAAAGTTGTAGGGGATGTTATTTCTGACAACTTTTGTTTAAACCCTCCCCCCCCAAAGACCCAAAATAAAAAAAGGGGGGGGGGGTCAAAAAATGTAAATTTTTGGCCTTGGAGCAAACTCAACCACATTTTATATACATAATCTGTGGGCTACTAGAAGGCTACAAATGCAAAAACTGGGTGCGGGGTAGGGGTGGGGTGGTAGGGTGCGGGAATGAAGTTGGGGTGGGGTGTGCGGGCTTGAAGCTAGTATATATGGTATATTATGTATATAATTGGTGATGGTATCGATAAGCGGCTCCAACTGTTTTTTAAGATAAAAATACCTACTATTAATAGAGATATCGACTTTTTTTTTATTATTATGGTAGTCTTCTTCTTTTCACGAGACAGGGATCCACCGCGGACTAGAGAGATTATACCTTTTGGTGCAACTTCTGGAGAAAAGCGGAATTAAAGAGGTGAGAAGAACCGATATGATTTATAGTAAAACCATAATAATAATTAATAATAAATTAAAAAACAAAAAAAAACTATTTAAAATAATTATTTTTTATAATTGGGCTATTTATTTCTCTATAAATATTTAAAAAATATGTCAATATCTCTATTTATTTTTTATCTTAGGCCAGGATTAATTAGCCAATAGGAACTGCACCTTTTAACTCTTTCTCCCATCAATATGATAACAAATATTTTAAAAAATAAATAAAAATAAAAAAAATTATGTGAGTCGCTTTGCGACAATTTTTGGTAAATATTTGTTAGATAAATATGTTTTAATATTTACATAAATCATTTGCAAAATCTTGTTTTTCTCTTTCACATCCTTCCATATCTTGTTCATTCCACAAACCATAACTATTAAGAAATAGATCAAAAAGTCGTTTTGCCTTTAATGATTCCTTCACTTTATTCTCGTGACAAAAGTCATCAACCGGAAACATAAAATCCAGAGGTTCTTGCTTTTCTTTATAAGTTAATACAAGATTAATTAGCCAATGTAAAGTTCCCAAAACATTTGGCCATGAATTCGTAGAATATGCTAAAAAAATAATATAGAATTTTTAAAATTTAAATTTAAATAACTTGTTTATTTAAATTTTTAAAATTAAAATGTTATTGTAATTAGAATTTATACCTGTTTGTAGCCAAGATTTATTTAAGGCTCCAGGATAATTTAATTTTTTCATTAATTCTATAATCAAAATAATATAGTTATGCTTATTGAGTGAAATTTTTTTAAAAAAATGACCCAATAAAAAGTTCATCATTTCTATATACTGATGTAGATGAAGTGCTTTAGATGATAGCGGAAGAGAGTTCATATTGAGGTTTTTGTCATTAAAATATTCTTTTTACCTAAAATAAAACAAATAAATAAATATTTCATAAAAATATTCAATATTTTTTTAAAAATGGAAAGAGTTCAAAAAGATGAAATAAACATTTTTTGAAAAATACTTTTATAATTATTTTGTATTTCTTTAAAGTAACTAAATATCTAAATTTGAGGAAAATGAAAAACTTTTCAAAGATTCAGTAGGGGCAAATCTTGTGGATGGTAAATATATTTAAAATAAAAGCTTGTAAAAATAGTCTAAAGTCTAAACTAAATGTTAAAATACTGGAAGAGGATCGGGGGATTCCGGGGTTATTTTTTGTAATCATCTCGTTTAATATCCAAATTTATTTTCAGTGAGGCTTATTGTAGGATATTCAAAAAGTAAGATGTAAGTAAATAAATCTAAAAATTTAGAGGATTTGAAAAAAAAAACATTAATTAAATCACGGCTATTTGAGTTCATATTTTGGAAGCTTTTAGACAGAATTTCGTCACGAGTCTGGAAGACTATAGTTAATGAAGGTGGCCATTTACGGCCCAGTATTTTCAGGTCATAAAAATCCATTATTAAGAATTTACCATCCGCTCACAGTAGAATATAAGAAATACTTCTGTAATAAGCAATCGCTTTATTGCCTCTAAAAAAAGACTACCATCCTTAATATTGTTAAATATGTATTTGCTTGTAATGTAGGAGGTTTAATTCAATAAATTCATATAAGATGGTTAAAATCATCAATAATTTTGATTAATCCTGTACATATACCATAATATGGTATATCTAAATAAATAAATAAGGGTCCAATTCAAAAAGATAAGTCCAATAAACTTAAAGTAAATGAATAAAAAAATATA
Organism: Forficula auricularia; assembly: GCA_024734495.1. NCBI lineage: Eukaryota > Metazoa > Arthropoda > Insecta > Dermaptera > Forficulidae > Forficula > Forficula auricularia. Next base: position 482,611 of record JALMQS010000164.1, read on the forward strand.
TATATAATAATATATTTAAAAATAACTTAACATAAATATATGTATATTCCAAAAAAATGCAAACTTTGTAAGATATGCTTTAAAATAACTATTTGGGTTAAATTCTTTTTTTTTAATGGATAAATCAGGGAAGTAAATAGGTGTGACCATTGAAATGTCTTCAAAAAAAAGTAATACAGTAGAGTCCCGAAAACTCGGCACTCGATAACTCGGTAGTTCGGATAACTTGGTCACACCCTGGCAGAGCGAAAAAACCCATTTTTAACCGACTTCAAAAAAGGAGGAGGTTCTCTATTCGACTGTTTTTTTATTTTTTTATTTTTTTTTGTGCCTATGTTACTTCATATCTCCGCCAATTGTGAACCGATTTTGAAAAAAATTTTTGCATTGGGTTCAGTCTACCTTCCGATTGGTCCCATTTTTTTCGTTTTTTTTTTATAGGTATTAGACCTTTTTTGTTAGGTTTGCTCATGCCTAACTTCTTTGTTTATGAACCGATTTCGATTATTCTTTTTTTATTGGAAAGGGGGTATCTTAGGGATGGTGCCATATTAATTTGGTCAAGTTCTGATGATATGATCACTATTAATAACATCACTAAAAAGAGAAAAATAAAAATAATTTAAGAAAAAAATAAAACCGACTTCAAAAAAATTAAATGCAACAAACAAAATACACTAAAAGGTATAAAATAATTATTAACTTATTTAGTTACAACTAAACTACGAAATATTAACATGAAATTACTTTTTTTAAGTCGGTGCCAAACATATACCTTTTATGAATCGCATTGGCACCGACTACAAAAAGTAATTTCATGTTAATATTTCGTAGTTTAGTTGTAACTAAATAAGTTAATAATTATTTTATACCTTTTAGTGTATTTTATTTGTTGCATTTAATTTTTTTGAAGTCTGTTTTATTTTTTTCTTAAAAACTATTTTTTCATGTAGTAAAGGCCCTATGTCTTTATAAAGTACCTACTTTTCCTTTGTTTAAGGGTATTTGGTTAGTTTAATCTCTGTTGTATTCTAAAGCAAACAATACATACATGTACAGTACTTATTTTCTGAGGAAACACTCGTACTTAATCTTTTTTAACCCCATTCCCGATAACCACAAACTCGGCCACCCTTCGGTCCACATTAGGTCGAGTTTTCGAGACTCTACTTTATTAACATTTTAAACGGTCTACAATTATTTCTCTTTCATTTAACAAAAAGAATTATTAAAGAGGACACCAGCAAATTTCTATTTACAACTATAATTCAAAATATATAGATAAAGACAAAATAATTTACCAGATTATAAGCTTCATATTGAAATCTTTTATCGCCCAAAGGTCTTGAGTCTTTTGAAATTGGCTTGTCTCCTCGAAATGAAGTTCGATCAGAAGAGGCAGATCGGGAACGTCTAGATTTAATATAATAAATAAATATTAGGTATATAATAATTTTTCATCTTAAGATGTAGGTGCATAATTGTTAGTATTTCCAAAGCGGGGGACTGATTAGATTTTGAGCTCTAATTTCAATATTTCCAGTTCAAAAATATGCAGAAAATATATTTTTTTGAGTGATTTTATTGCGATTTTTAGGCCTTCTCATGATAAAGGCAAAAACAAACAAACATGTTTTTTCAATTTACTAATAGATTATTTATTATAAATAATAAAACAAATTTCAAAATGAAGAAATTGAATATTCCAAGTTAATTAAATCAAAAATAATTTATTATAATTAAATTTATTACTAGGGTGGCTCAAACCCTAGCTGCCTGCTTTCGCCTACCAGTTTTCGGAGAGCGTACAAAGTCTTACAAAAAGTTTTCACTTTATTCAAACTTTTTCCTCCAATTTATTACATGAAGCCCCCCTTTTTTTTTTTTGTTTTTTTCGCTCGGCTACGCTTTAAAACAACTCAAATAAATCATCTAATAAATATTTTTTGTATTTTTGAACAGTAAGTTCTAAAACTAGAAAGCCTTAGTAGTTGCAAGAAATAAGGAATTTTATGTATTTTTAAAACCAAATTATTTAAGTCTTGAGGAAGGCACAATAGAAAGTTAAAACTTCGACGAAAGAAATTAAATAAAATTGTTTAAAATATATATATAATATTAAGACGTTATTGAAACAGATTTTTAAAGTTTATTTTGTTACCTTCTCACTGAAGAAAGTAAAGAAGAAGCAGACGAACAATCATTTATTCTATTTGGTGACCTTAACGGTGTAGCGAGAATGGAATTGCTCATGCTTTGACTGCGGTTAAATAAGCTTCTATTTACTAGTGAAGGTCTTGAGATAATCATTCGAGGTATTTTTCCAGTACTTCTGGAAGGCCTAAAAAAATTCAAAGAGAGAGTTAAAGGGAGTTTTGTATTTTGATAATAAACAAGGGTTGATCAAATAGCGCTATACAACTTGATGCACTTGCACTGGGCTCTGGTGAACTGAGCATGCGTACTTTGAATATTCTCAGCAGATGTGACAAGTGAGCATGTTGAGTAATGTCTTAATTTGTACAAAAAAAAGAACCAAAGGGACAGGAGTGTATAAAAATAAAGGGAGAGAACGTGGAGGAAGTTAAGGAATTCGGTTATCTGGAAAATAAAATCAGGTGGGTTGTAAGAAAAGAGAAATAAATTAGATCCAAAATTACTCAAGCTAAAATGGGGTTAATTCAAAACAAAAATTATTATGGTCCTCCTCATCAGCTTAGAAAATTTTAAGATGTTGCTGAAGACTATGTATGGAAAATCGTCATGTACAGATGTGAAGCCTACACGATTGGAGAGGCAGAGGAAAAGAGACTAGAGACCTTCGAAATGTGCTGCTACAGATGAATGTTAAAGATTAAATGGGTTGAAAGAATTTAAATCGAGTAAGTTCTTGGAAAGTCTTAACGAGTGTTCTTTCATATGAGCTCTTCTCTTCTTCAAATTCTTCCATTGTGTTCTTTTCTCCAATTTATTAAAGAACTTCCTTGATATTAATTCTATTAACCCATTTAATTTTCAACATAATTCTTTCCCACAATATTTTGAAAGAATTCATTCTCTTTCTTTTCTCTCTACTTCTCCAATCGTCCAAATTTCACATCGCAATGTCTTAAGTTATCAATTCCATAATGTAAAATGCAATGTCTTAAGTTATCAATTCCAAAATGTAAAATAGTTGTTATACCTTACATAAAACAATTGATACTTTAAACTTCTGTGTTTTTTTGTGTGTTTTAATAGCTAATTTAATCTATGATTAAAACTTGTAATTAAAAGGCAAAGTTTAAGACATTTTTAGAAAGTATGGAAACTAGTGAAAAATGCAGTACTGTGGTAAGAGTTCAGTGTTGTAATCCATTGAAGAAAACAAATCATCGTATTAGAGATAGAAAAAAACTGAGAAATGTCACACCTTGGATGACAGGTTCATTTCCACAAATACTTGATGGCTCCGTGATTTGTGATCAGTGTAGAAAAGACCTAACCAAGTTAAAAAATACACTGCCTATTAGTGATAAAAATTCTGAAAATGAAGATTTTTCCGGGTCGGAGGTGAATGTTCCAGACAAAGATCTGCTAACTATTGTAAAGCTGACCTAATGAAATAATTATTCATGTATTCACCAAACGACAAAACAATATGTTTAACTTGAATTGTAGATTTTTATAATGTCATTTTGTTATACACGCCTAGCAATTTTGCCCGAAACCGCCATTCAAATATAGCCTAAGAAATATATGTTTCATGAATTTATTATTAAACAGTTATTTAACTTTTTTACTTATGGAAAGTGGTGTAGGCTTAGGTAGTTATTTAACTAGCACAGAGTGTTTATTTCATAACCATAGTTTAATATACACAAAGTGATTTTTCATAAAATGTCGTTTCACTACATTAAAATCATTATTATTTGGTCAAAACTGGGTATTTATGAAAAACAAGAGTCAGTAATAATTTTTTTAAACATAGACTCCTTTACCAACCCATCATTATACTTTGCATAGTAGTTTATGAAAGTACTATCTATTTACAGAATTTTTTTGAAAATTTTAAAAGTGGTACTTTTTAGAAAAAAATCAAAATGAAAAATTTGATTTACATTTTGAAAAAAAAATTTATTACAACAACCTGTCATGTTGTATGTCTCTGAAAAGGGCATTAAAAAAGCTGCAAAATGACACCTGTCCCACCTCTCTAAGGGCCGGTTGTATGTCGCAAAGTAAATGCTTTTTACCACTAACCAAAGGTAGATGATAAATGGAGAGACTGGGATTGCCAATCAGACGACAGGCAGTGAAAGTGCCTGTCATCTGATTGGCCATCCCAGTGCCTCCATTTACCATCTACCGTTTGTTAGTGGTAAAAAGCATTTACTTTGCGACATACAACCGGCCCTTACTCAATTAAGACAGCTTTTAGAGCAGTTTCAAAATTGTTTGTTCGTGGTTTATTTTGCGATTTTTTTAAAACTTCACAAGGCCGTATAAAAAAACCTATTCAAGATAAAAATTTGAAATTTTGTATTTTCATTCATATTAGCACAATATATTAGTGTACCAAATTTCAAGAAAATCTAAAGTGGTGAGGTAAAATTTTTATTTAAAGTGTGTTGATTTGGCACGGAATGACTCATTGATATTTAGTCTTGAGTGCGAAAAGTATCTATTGAGACAAGACTCTTAGAGAAAAGCAAAGCTGAGCTGATGGAGACATAGTATCAGGGTCCAAAACGTTGTGTTTAACGATTACAATATCTCTCTTTATTAAGGTGACCAACTATTTTTTGTTCAAAAAGAGTACACTTTGCAAGTATTTCATAGGTGAAAAAAAGAAGAAAAAACGATAAAAACTTTATTTTCTTTTAAAAACATATTTTTCTTCGGAGTGGATTTTTTTACTTTATCCAATGCAAAGCATGGGTAAAGTATTGTAATCGCTCTCGGGACAAGCGTGGCTTCAAAGGGTCCTCAGGTAAAGACTACGGAACCCATGAACTCAATTAAAGTCACAAATTGTAGTATTCAATTAGGTTGAATTTTAGCACGTGACGGTTTTGCCAAAAATTACAAGGGGTCTCGTCGAGAGGCCAAAAAGTGCGATTTTTTCATTTAGTGCGTGCGGATGGATGGATGGATGTATGGATGGATGTATGTTATCGTTTTTTTGGCCCACGATATTTTCCACACCGTTGCACCGATTGAAATGAAATTGAAAACCTACCATTAGTTTAACAAAATGAAGCGCTGATTAGTTTTTGGTACATATCGGCCTAGAAACATTAGTACTTTATTTCAGTACTTTTTTAGTTTTTTCTAAATATCTTGAAAATGACTTAACCAATTTTGATGAAATTTAATATTCTAATTAAGTACCTTGGGGACCACAAAAAAGTTTAAATAAAGTTTTTAGTATAATTATATTTTAAAGTACTTTACTCTAGAGTAAGAGAGTACTTTTTTTAATTTTTTTAAATTCTTTAAAATTTATTCATTTGAAAATTTTAATATAGCTCATTTAGCCTTGGTTAAGTAAGAATGGATAGGCTTCTCTCTGTGAAATGCTAAAAATTTGGGAGGAATTTTTATAAGTAACCATAGCAACTGCGTTGTTTTCTTATCCGTTACCTTTGCTGAAGACATAGAGAAATCGATTTTAAACCAAAAATAGCGATTGATTCTCATCTAGTACTTGAGGAATAATCATTCTATATTGGATTTTTGACGTTTCGGTTTTTATTAGTAACCATTCCTGAAGACATAGATTAATCGACTTTAAACCATAAATAGCGATTGATTCTCATCTAGTACTTGAGGAATAATCATTCTATATTGGATTTTTGACGTTTCGGTTTTTATTAGTAACCATTGATGAAGACATAGAGAAATCGATTTTAAACCAAAAATAGCGATTGATTCTCATCTAGTACTTGAGGAATAATCATTCTATATTGGATTTTTGACGTTTCGGTTTTTATTAGTAACCATTGCTGAAGACATAGAGAAATCGATTTTAAACCAAAAATAGCGATTGATTCTCATCTAGTACTTGAGGAATAATCATTCTATATTGGATTTTTGACGTTTCGGTTTTTATTAGTAACCGCATTGCTGAAGACATAGAGAAATCGACTTTAAACCAAAAATAGCGATTGATTCTCATCTAGTACTTGAGGAATAATCATTCTATATTGGATTTTTGACGTTTCGGTTTTTATTAGTAACCATTCCTGAAGACATAGATTAATCGACTTTAAACCAAAAATAGCGATTGATTCTCATCTTGTACTTGAGGAATAATCATTCTATATTAGATTTTTGACGTTTCGGTTTTTATTAGTAACCATTGCTGAAGACATGGAGGAATCGACTTAAAATCAAAAATAGCGATTGATTCTCATCTAATACTTGAGAAATATCCATTCTATATTGGATTTTTGACGTTTCGGTTTTTATTAGTAACCATTCCTGAAGAAATAGAGAAATCAACTTTAAACCAAAAATAGCGATTGATTCTCATCTAGTACTTGAGGAATAATCATTCTATATTGGATTTTTGACGTTTCGGTTTTTATTGGTAACCATTGCTGAAGACATAGAGGAATCGACTTAAAATCAAAAATAGCGATTGATTCTCATCTAATACTTGAGGAATAACAATTCTACATTAGGTATTTGACGTTTCGATTATTATTGGTAACCATTGCTGAAGACATGGAGGAATCGACATAAAATCAAAAATAACGATCGATTCTTATCTAATACTAGAGGAATAACCTTATTGCATTCCATTTTTGATGTTTTGACTATTAATGGAAACCTCTACTGAAAATGTGGTAGAATCGACTTAAAATCAAAAAGACTAAATTTTTTTGGTAAACAACTCAAGCTTGAGTTGTTTACCATAAAAGAATTTAGTCTTTTTGATTTTAAGTCGATTCTACCACATTTTCAGTAGAGGTTTCCATTAATAGTCAAAACATCAAAAATGGACTGTAATAAGGTCATTCCTCTAGTATTAGATAAGAATCGATCGTTATTTTTGATTTTAAGTCGATTCCTCCATGTCTTCAGCAATGGTTACAATAATAACCGAAATGTCAAAAATCCAATGTAGAATGGTTATTCCTCGACTATTAAATGAGAATAATTTTTGAATTAATGTCAATATGAACTACAAATTGCAAGTGATATCTGATTAATAATAAAGGAACAAACATATTAATATTTCAAATGAATTTGGATAAAGTTTAGCAACGATCCGTTGCAGTTTATTTGCTAAATGAGGATGTTCGTCTAATAATGTAGCCACATCCGAACAGCTTTCATTTTGCATATTAAATTTGACTGTTAAGACGGCAGATGATGTTTTTACAGAATGTTGCGAATAATCATTCCCTAGTGAAAATACCCTTTCAACAGCAGCATTAGTGTCTGGACAACATAAGGAAATTTCTATTAAAACTTTTAAATTTTCATGTGGAATATGTTCTACTCTAAAATGCCGAAAGATTTCTAACCATCTTTTGTCAAGTTCTATTTTCTCATCGTTCCATTTCTTCAATTTTTCTTCATTTTAATATAAATTTACTCTTCGAATTTCTTCAAAAAGAAAATTGTCATTAAAATAACAATATCTCTTACTTCCTTCATTACAAATCCGACTGCTGAAGAAACTTCTTTCCATTCAATTTTACTATTTAGAAGGGTCCATTTGAAACAATTTAATGCTCTAAAGTTCACTATCCATTCTTCGATATATTCATAGCAAATTATATAAAATTTTTTTAACTTCTTTTAAAAATTCATTTTTTATTCCGGGATTGGAATCTTCCAAAACGGTCAGTTTTTTCTTTAGAATTAGTGGTAAAAATCCATCATTAAATCTTGATTTACATTCATATTAGCACAATATATTAGTGTACCAAATTTCAAGAAAATCTAAAGTGGTGAGGTAAAAATTTTTATTTAAAGTGTGTTGATTTGGCACGGAATGACTCATTGATATTTAGTCTTGAGTGCGAAAAGTATCTATTGAGACAAGACTCTTAGAGAAAAGCAAAGCTGAGCTGATGGAGACATAGTATCAGGGTCCAAAACGTTGTGTTTAACGATTACAATATCTCTCTTTATTAAGGTGACCAACTATTTTTTGTTCAAAAAGAGTACACTTTGCAAGTATTTCATAGGTGAAAAAAAGAAGAAAAAACGATAAAAACTTTATTTTCTTTTAAAAACATATTTTTCTTCGGAGTGGATTTTTTACTTTATCCAATGCAAAGCATGGGTAAAGTATTGTAATCGCTCTCGGGACAAGCGTGGCTTCAAAGGGTCCTCAGGTAAAGACTACGGAACCCATGAACTCAATTAAAGTCACAAATTGTAGTATTCAATTAGGTTGAATTTTAGCACGTGACGGTTTTGCCAAAAATTACAAGGGGTCTCGTCGAGAGGCCAAAAAGTGCGATTTTTTCATTTAGTGCGTGCGGATGGATGGATGGATGTATGGATGGATGTATGTTATCGTTTTTTTGGCCCACGATATTTTCCACACCGTTGCACCGATTGAAATGAAATTGAAAACCTACCATTAGTTTAACAAAATGAAGCGCTGATTAGTTTTTGGTACATATCGGCCTAGAAACATTAGTACTTTATTTCAGTACTTTTTTAGTTTTTTCTAAATATCTTGAAAATGACTTAACCAATTTTGATGAAATTTAATATTCTAATTAAGTACCTTGGGGACCACAAAAAAGTTTAAATAAAGTTTTTAGTATAATTATATTTTAAAGTACTTTACTCTAGAGTAAGAGAGTACTTTTTTTTAATTTTTTTAAATTCTTTAAAATTTATTCATTTGAAAATTTTAATATAGCTCATTTAGCCTTGGTTAAGTAAGAATGGATAGGCTTCTCTCTGTGAAATGCTAAAAATTTGGGAGGAATTTTTATAAGTAACCATAGCAACTGCGTTGTTTTCTTATCCGTTACCTTTGCTGAAGACATAGAGAAATCGATTTTAAACCAAAAATAGCGATTGATTCTCATCTAGTACTTGAGGAATAATCATTCTATATTGGATTTTTGACGTTTCGGTTTTTATTAGTAACCATTCCTGAAGACATAGATTAATCGACTTTAAACCATAAATAGCGATTGATTCTCATCTAGTACTTGAGGAATAATCATTCTATATTGGATTTTTGACGTTTCGGTTTTTATTAGTAACCATTGATGAAGACATAGAGAAATCGATTTTAAACCAAAAATAGCGATTGATTCTCATCTAGTACTTGAGGAATAATCATTCTATATTGGATTTTTGACGTTTCGGTTTTTATTAGTAACCATTGCTGAAGACATAGAGAAATCGATTTTAAACCAAAAATAGCGATTGATTCTCATCTAGTACTTGAGGAATAATCATTCTATATTGGATTTTTGACGTTTCGGTTTTTATTAGTAACCGCATTGCTGAAGACATAGATTAATCGACTTTAAACCAAAAATAGCGATTGATTCTCATCTAGTACTTGAGGAATAATCATTCTATATTGGATTTTTGACGTTTCGGTTTTTATTAGTAACCATTCCTGAAGACATAGATTAATCGACTTTAAACCAAAAATAGCGATTGATTCTCATCTTGTACTTGAGGAATAATCATTCTATATTGGATTTTTGACGTTTCGGTTTTTATTAGTAACCATTGCTGAAGACATGGAGGAATCGACTTAAAATCAAAAATAGCGATTGATTCTCATCTAATACTTGAGAAATATCCATTCTATATTGGATTTTTGACGTTTCGGTTTTTATTAGTAACCATTCCTGAAGAAATAGAGAAATCAACTTTAAACCAAAAATAGCGATTGATTCTCATCTAGTACTTGAGGAATAATCATTCTATATTGGATTTTTGACGTTTCGGTTTTTATTGGTAACCATTGCTGAAGACATAGAGGAATCGACTTAAAATCAAAAATAGCGATTGATTCTCATCTAATACTTGAGGAATAACAATTCTACATTAGGTATTTGACGTTTCGATTATTATTGGTAACCATTGCTGAAGACATGGAGGAATCGACATAAAATCAAAAATAACGATCGATTCTTATCTAATACTAGAGGAATAACCTTATTGCATTCCATTTTTGATGTTTTGACTATTAATGGAAACCTCTACTGAAAATGGTAGAATCGACTTAAAATCAAAAAGACTAAATTCTTTTGGTAAACAACTCAAGCTTGAGTTGTTTACCATAAAAGAATTTAGTCTTTTTGATTTTAAGTCGATTCTACCACATTTTCAGTAGAGGTTTCCATTAATAGTCAAAACATCAAAAATGGACTGTAATAAGGTCATTCCTCTAGTATTAGATAAGAATCGATCGTTATTTTTGATTTTAAGTCGATTCCTCCATGTCTTCAGCAATGGTTACAATAATAACCGAAATGTCAAAAATCCAATGTAGAATGGTTATTCCTCGACTATTAAATGAGAATAATTTTTGAATTAATGTCAATATGAACTACAAATTGCAAGTGATATCTGATTAATAATAAAGGAACAAACATATTAATATTTCAAATGAATTTGGATAAAGTTTAGCAACGATCCGTTGCAGTTTATTTGCTAAATGAGGATGTTCGTCTAATAATGTAGCCACATCCGAACAGCTTTCATTTTGCATATTAAATTTGACTGTTAAGACGGCAGATGATGTTTTTACAGAATGTTGCGAATAATCATTCCCTAGTGAAAATACCCTTTCAACAGCAGCATTAGTGTCTGGACAACATAAGGAAATTTCTATTAAAACTTTTAAATTTTCATGTGGAATATGTTCTACTCTAAAATGCCGAAAGATTTCTAACCATCTTTTGTCAAGTTCTATTTTCTCATCGTTCCATTTCTTCAATTTTTCTTCATTTTAATATAAATTTACTCTTCGAATTTCTTCAAAAAGAAAATTGTCATTAAAATAACAATATCTCTTACTTCCTTCATTACAAATCCGACTGCTGAAGAAACTTCTTTCCATTCAATTTTACTATTTAGAAGGGTCCATTTGAAACAATTTAATGCTCTAAAGTTCACTATCCATTCTTCGATATATTCATAGCAAATTATATAAAATTTTTTAACTTCTTTTAAAAATTCATTTTTTATTCCGGGATTGGAATCTTCCAAAACGGTCAGTTTTTTCTTTAGAATTAGTGGTAAAAATCCATCATTAAATCTTGATTTACATTGCAGTATGAAATCGTTTAATATAATACAAACTTCTGCTGCTGAAATTTTATCTCCTTCAAATTGTAGAGTAATTTTATGAAACAACGACTCCTGACTGTGAATAAAACAAAGCATAGGTTCTGACATATCGTTTTGAAAGAATTTCTTCAAAATTGTAGGACATTTGTCAAGGCTTAAAAAATATGAACGTAGTGGATCATATAACTGCAAAACGCGTTCTAATGCTGGAGTTAAAGCAAGCCATCTGACTTTGGAATAACCAAGCAGTTTTTTGTATTGAACACCAGCCTCTTCACAAATTTCTTTCAAACTTGCTAATAAAATTAATTAATTAATTAATAAAAATTAATAAAATTGAAATAAAATAATCTAAAAAAATGTTTTAGAAATACAAATGAGTACTTTCAGAGTACAGGATTTGAAAAGAGTACGGTTTGCGAAAAAAGAGTACAAAACGCAGTAAATGAGTATAGGTAGTTGGTCACCTTATCTTTATAAGATTGGAGTAATTTTTGGAGACGGACTGATAAGTGAAATTGAGTGGATATCGATGAGGCAGTCCAAAAAAAAGAAGATAATTTATACTATCTTTTTATTTTTATTCAAAAACCGACGTTTCGGAGGCTATTCCCTCCTTCTTCAGGGTTTTGAAAAGTCAGTGGTCAGTCAATCTCTCTTTATGTTGTTGAAGCTTACAAAATGGAAAATTTTAAAGAACTTGTTCAAGGGATTTAAAATGGAATTCTTTCACTTACAAACATTAAGGGTTTATAGAAAAGTATTGCGTATAAATAAAACTGAAAAGTTTTTGTTTTGCCGAGAGTAGCAGAGTTGTTGATTCACAAAGAGAAACAAAGAGGTTGTCCTCTGCTTGATGCAAATAAACATATATATCAAGATGATAAATAATATATATATATCAGATATATCATCTTGATATATATGTGTATATGTTTATTTGCATCAAGCAGAGGACAACCTCTTTGTTTCTCTTTGCGTATAAATAAAACGTTTACCTGTTGTGTGAATCCATTATGAAATTATTTTATTTTATATTGTATATTAACCTATTTATAATTAAGCGAATTAATCAATGAACCTATAGATAAAAATTAAATATATTTTGTCTCAAGGTCTCAAATATATATATCAAAAACGGTTTAAAGCTGGTTTAAAGTTTGAATTTTTCCAAAAATTTTATACCAACTTGCAAAATCAAAATATTTTAAAATTTAATTTAATTTAATTTAATTTAATTTGACCAAATTAATATACAATTAATATTTCAAAGACATTTTTTGAAATTAAATTTTTTGGAGGCAAATTTAGAAACTTTTTTCTGATGATATCTTTTACTATAAACATGTTTATAGTCAAAGAATGATATAAAAATAATAATAAATTTGAAAAAATTATTTATTTTAACAATTTATTTACAATCAATCAGATTATTCAAAATAATTTATATTATAAGATCTTATATTTATTTTTGACTTTTCATATTGATAAGTTGGCAACGAATGATATTTGACCAATGGAATGCATTTTCTCAACCAACACAGAATTAATCTATCGTCGTAGCTTCGTAGCAAACTTTCTCAAACTCTTGTTTGGACAGCCATAATGGTGAATACTTATAGTATTTATAAATCTTTTAATATCCTAAACATCTCTTTATTTTATTTTATTATTTTCAATTTTTTTTTATCAAATAATTGCAATCTTTCATCATATTTTTTTAATTTATTCTAATAACAAGAATTTAATATTTTTCATTATTAGATCTTGTTATTAACCTAAATCCATACTTTTTATCAAATGTAACACGTTTTTTTTTTTTTACTTTAGTCCACCCATAAGAAGAAGACCAGAAAATTGAGAGGCCATGTGAGTCACGGCCATGGACGTATTGGTAAGTTTTATTAATTTTTGTAAACTTAATTAATTTTCAAATGATGAATTATTTGAACGGGCGGTCTTAGATTCCTTTTTCATGCTGAATGTTCAATTTCTGATGATTAATATATTTCTTATTATAAATTATTATTAATTATAAATTATTCTAGACTAAACTAATTTTCGTATTTCTTTTTGTTTAGGAAAACACAGGAAACATCCTGGAGGTCGTGGTAATGCCGGAGGTCTTCACCATCACCGTATCAACTTTGATAAATACCATCCTGGATACTTTGGAAAACTTGGTATGCGAAACTACCATTTAAGGCGAAATACGAAATGGAGTCCTGCTATTAATTTAGACAAATTGTGGACTCTTGTGAGTGAACAAACACGACTCAAATATAAGGATGCCAAGGATGGCAAAGCACCAGTAATTGATGTTGTGCGTGCAGGTTATTACAAAGTTTTAGGTAAAGGCCGTCTGCCTAAACAACCTGTAATTGTTAAAGCTAAATTTTTCTCAAAACAAGCTGAAGAAAAAATTAAACAAGTTGGTGGATGTTGTGTATTGCAAGCATAAAACTAAATAAAATATTTACAAATATATATATATTTGTTTTTAATTATTATTCCTTTATATTTGTTTTTTGTATTATTAATTCCATTTAAATATAAGAATTCCCAATTTTAATATAGAAATTGTATTTAAATATTTCTTTATTTAAAAGTATTTTAATGTAATGGAATATTGGAGACTTTTCAGACACAAAACCCTATAGTCCAAGAACCCATGACCCATTTTTCATGAAGTGTTTGATTCAAGTAGATATTTCACCTAGAGATATTAATATCATAGATGAGTAGGGAGGGAATCTGCTGTTTTCTTGATCTACCTGGGTAATGCTGCTACTGCACATAGGAGAAAGTTGTAAAAAAATGTTCGCCAAAAAAAAAAGTGTTTGATTCAAAATCCAACAAATGCTATTCGATAGTTAAGTTGATTTTAAATTAAAAATTAACTAAAACATTTCATGAAAAATGGGTCATAGGCTCTCCGACTACTATCAGTTAGAGCCGCCTTGGTAATAAAACAAATTGGCTATTAAAATAGGATCTATTAAATAAACAACAGAAGTCTGGTGTGGGACTTTTTACTTTTAGGGAAATGAATTTGGTTGATATAGGATTGAGTAGAGGCGACTGATTGCAACCAACTAGTCTTAGAACTCTATGAATTTTTATTGAATTTAATTATTATTCATTTATATTTGTTTTTGTATTAAATTGAAAGTTTTTGCCGAGAGTAGCAGAATTTTTATATATTGAAGGAGACAACAAAAGAGTGTGTCTTCTGCTGGAATTATAAATTTTATTTATTTATAACGAGACTATAGTTTCGAGGGCTTTGCCCTCTTCATCAGTCTATTACAATGTATTCACAGGAATTAATTTTTTTTTATATAATTTATTTTTAATTCATAAATTAATTCCTGTGAATACATTGTAATAGACTGATGAAGAGGGCAAAGCCCTCGAAACTATAGTCTCGTTATAAATAAATAAAATTTATAATTCCAGCAGAGACACTCTTTTATTATCTCCTTCAATGTTTTTGTATTATTAATTCCATTTAAGAAGAATTCCCAATTTTAATATAGAAATTGTATTTAAATATTTCTTTATTTAAAAGTATTTTAATGTAATGGAATATTGGAGACACAAAACCCTATCGGTTAGAGCCGCCTTGGTAATAAAACAAATTGGCTATTAAAATAGGATCTAACAGAAGTGTGTAAGAAAAAGGGAAGTCTTAGATTTCAGTATTTTTCACAGACAATGAAAGATGGGTTGTGGGACTTTTACTTTTAGGGAAATGAATTTGGTTGATAAAGGATTGAGATAAGTAGAGGCAACTGATTGCAACCAACTAGTTTTAGAACTCGATGAATTTTTAGTAAATGGTCAGTGTTATTCTTCGCATATTTATAGGGAATTATTATTTCCGTCCATTATTTATATTATTTTGAAAGTTTATATTAGGATTTTTTTTTATAGAAAAAAATTGTAAGGCAGTATAAAATTAGTGTTATTTGAATTTGAGATTTCTTTATATAAGGATCGAAAGGAGAAAAAATATTCTATTCTGAAGGAGACAATAAAATAGTGTCTTCTGCTGGAATTATAAATTTTATTTATTTATAACGAGACTACTCTTTTTATTGTCTCCTTCAATATGTAAAAATTCTTGTACTCTCTGGCACAAAAACTTTATATTTAATTAGTTGAATAGAAGATTTCACTGTCGATGGTAACAGAATTGTTTTTATTTTAGGTTAAAAATAAAATGAGAGATGGAGTCTTCTGTTTTTTAAATAAAATAATTTTTAATTATTTCTAGAGACTATAGTTTCGAAGGCATTGCCTTCATCATCAGTCTATCACAAATATTTCAGTATTTAGTTACAAATTAAGATTTATGCATTGAAAATTTTGAAAAATATATAATGTTTTTTTCTTTCCATGTTTCCTCTTGGGAGATTAGAATGTAAATAGAGCAATATCAGGGTTACTCGTCTTCTTTTGTTTAAGCTTTTTCTAAAGAGTTTTACCTGAATGAATGAAAGGTTTTTAGAAATGGGTCATTGATAATTTCTAGTTTTTCATTTAAAGATTCATGTGGGCGTTTTTATATTTAATATTTGTATTCTGGTTCAAAAACAGGGTTGTCTCATATATATATGTTTATTTCTGTTTTATATCGAATAAAATTGTTAATATAAAAAAAATTTTAGAAAAAATATAAAAACTGACTCCAAAAATTAAATGCAACAAATAAAAAATACACTAAAAGGTATAAAATAATTATTATCTTATTTAGTTACAACTAAACGACGAAATATTAACATGAAATTACTATTTGAAGTCGGTGCCAAACAAACTATACCTATAAGCGAGCGTACCCACCAAACGTACTAAGTAAGATCCGTCGAGTGCGATTCATAAAAGGTATATGTTTGGCACCGACTTAAAAAAGTAATTTCATGTTGATATTTCGTCGTTTAGTTGTAACTAAATAAGATAATAATTATTTTATACCTTTTAGTGTATTTTATTTGTTGCATTTAATTTTTTGAAGTCGGTTTTATTTTTTCTTAAAAATTTTTTATTTTTCTCTTTTTAATGATGTTATTAATAGTGATCCTATCATCCGAACTTGACCAAATTAATATTGCATCATCCCTAAGATACCCCCTTTCCAATAAAAAAGAATCATCGAAATCGGTTCATAAACAAAGAAGTTAGTCCTGAACAAACTAACAAAAAGGTCTAATACCTACGAAAAAAATGGGACCAATCGGAACGGAGACTGGACCCAATGCAAAATTTTTTTTCAAAATCGGTCCACAATTGGCGGAGATATGAGGTAACAGGCACAAAAAAAAAATCAGTCGAATCCTCCTTTTTTTGAAGTCGGTTAAAAAGAAAAGAAAGAAAAATTGTTTTTGTGAATGTGCCAAATATTTTTTGAAATTTGTGTTCTGATGGTCTTCAATGGTAACAAAGATAAGAAAATTTAGACGAATGTGTGACATGATTATTCGAAGCCCTGAAGAAGTCGACGAAACGTTGGTTGATAAATAAAAAAGTCACACATAAAAACTTGTCCTTATTTTCCTAATATAAACTTTCAAAATTTATAGGGAATGCTATTTCTTTTAATTTAATGCGATTTTAAACATATTCTGATATATATGATAATTAAAAAATTCGTCATATATGACCGCGAGTCCGCATGTAGTAAAAACGGCGAGGGCCGCGAGTTGTCCATTCCTCTGTGTAGTAGTTCTTTCTAAATATCTTGAAAATAGATTAACCAATTTTGAACAAATATAATATTTTATTTAAGTACTTTGAGGACCTCAAAAAAGTTTTTAAGACAATTATATTTTAAAGTACTTAACAGTAAGTTTTTACTTTTTTAAATTCTTTGAAATTTATTTATTTATCGGTTTAATATAGCTCATTTAACTTGCTTAAGTAAGAATGGGTAGGCTTCTCTCTGTAAAATGCTAAATTTAGGAAGAAATTTTATAAGTAGCCATGTGTTATCGTACCTAGCCGTTCGTTACCTTTGTTGAAGATCTGTAGGAATCGACTGAAAATCAAAAACGATCGATTCTCATCTAATACTTGATCTACATTGCATTAGATTATTATTGGTAACCATTGCTGAAGATAGAGAGGAACCGACTTAAAATAAAAAGTCATTACTAATAATGATCGAAACGTCAAAAATGCAATGTAATGGTTATTCTTCAAGTTTTAAATGGGAATCGATGGCTATTTTGGGTTTTACCATAAGTCAACATTGACTTCAAATAGCCAGTGATACATGTTGTTGGTTCCCAACCTGGGAGCGATAAATAAGTGGGGGGGGCGATAAGTATTCAAAGGGGGGAAAATTAAAATACACTCAGGTGGAAAGAAATGGAATCACTTCCTCGCTAGTTGTTCAATTATTATTAATTATTAGACACGGTTACTGAGTTTCTCGACACGTCTGATCCTGTTTTAAGTGAGAATTTGAAGCATCGCAAGTTGGAACTTGTTTCTTATGGAAAACTAACCGTAATTAAATATATTTCATATGTTTAATCAAGAATTATGTTCTTTTTTATTTATTGAAGTACTTTTTTAGTACAGTTAAATTGTTCTCTAAAGGGACCCTCGCGGGAAAGTTTTGAGGTAGTTGTAATTTCTTCGACCCTTTATGTTTTTGGATGTGGTGAATCCGAATCTGAGGATTGCTAACAATATTTGGTGTCGGAACATTGTCAAAAATGCCAAAAATGTAAAAAAATCTCATTTTTTGGTGGTTTTATGCTTATAACTCGAAAACTATCAACTTTTCATAAATAACCTTCCTATTCAAAATGAAAGTACATACATAAAATTTCCTACAAATTTTATTATTTAGGTTTTTTTCTCCGACCAACCAGTTCGGGCTCAAGCGCTAGTTGAAAATTGGAGTATTTTTTTTGTTTTCGCAAATCCCAAAAACTTGCACTTTTTTCGATATATTCCCATTTTGACCATGAAAGAGCACGTTTTCGGCAAAGACCACTCTATACATTTTTAAAAGAAATTACAATTCAAACAAAATTACATAATTATATAATGGTAACCCGTGCCGCAATGAGGTTGAAATTTTGAAAAACTCCAATTTTTTGCAAAAAATCGCAGTTTTTCCATCATAAAATGAAAACCAATCATTCTAGAAACTTGATTTCTATCTCATTCTCTAGGAAATTTTGTTGACCTTGAACGTTTACTTGGACCAATTTTTTGATAAAACTCTTAAATTTATAGATATCCAGGATTTTCTATGACAAGATAATATGATCCGAATCCTCAAAAGTGTCATGGAAAATGCTAGATATCTATAAATCTAAGAGTTTTATCAAAAAAGTGGTCCAAGGAAACGTTTAAGTCAACAAAATTTCCTAGAGAATGAGATGAGAATCAAGTTTCTAGGATGAGTGGTTTTCATTTTATGAAGGAAAAACTGCGATTTTTTGCAAAAAATTTCAGTTTTTCAAAAGTTCATCCTCGGGTTACCATTATCCACTTAAGATGAAACTTTGTTTGAATTGTAGAAAATTTAATCTAGTTTAAAAATGTATAGAGTGGTCTTTGGCGAAAACGTGCTCTTTCATGGTCAAAATGGGAAAAAATCGAAAAAAGTGCGAGTTTTTGGGATTTGCGGAAAAAAAATACTCCAATTTTCAACTAGCGCTTGAGCCCGAACGAACGGTTGGTCGGAGAAAAAACCTAAATGATGAAATTTATAGGAAATTTTATGAACTTTCATTTTGAATAGGAAGATTATTTACAAAAAGTTGATAGTTTTCCAGTTATAAGCAAAAAACCGCCAAAAAATGAGATTTTTCACCTTTTTTGGCATTTTTGACAATGTTTCGTCACGAAATTTTGTTAGCAAACATAAGATTGGGATTCAGCACACCAAAAAACATGAAGGGTCGAAGAAATTACAACTAGCCCAAAACCTTCCGAGTAAAAACACAATTTAACTGGACTAAGTATTTGTTTTAATAAAAAAAAAAATTCCCACTAAATATTTTGCTTTGGTGGATTGACCCCCCCCCCATATAAATTTTCCAGCTCCTCACAAAACATTATTTACACTTTACTTCAAATTAAAATTAGGCATACAATGAAAATGAAAAGGGGGCGATAGGTGTTAGTCAACCTCCAGAAAAGGGCGATGAGCCACAAAAGGTTGGGAACCACTGTGTTAAATAATAATGAGATTAACATATTAATATTTAAAACGAGTATGGATAAAGTATAACAACGATCCTTTGAATTTCTTGAGAAAAGATCAGGTCTTCATCTTTTAGAGTGGGAATGTGGATTTCTGAATAAATAAGAAATTTCCTTTGCAATAAATTATAACACAAAATTAAAGAAAAAATGTATGTTTTTAATTTTACAGAGGAGTCAAAATCGCCTCTAAAAACTACTTTTGAAGTCCATAATTTCAAAATTTTCGTAGGGAGGAGGGGGGGGGTACCGGTACATGACCCCACCCAAATTGAAAGTCTGGACCCACTCCTAGTATAAAAGTAATATATTTCTTTTGTAAATATATATTAATTAATTGAATTTCGTACTAAAATAAAAATAGTGTTATATTATATATAGCGATGAGAATTTTTTTTAATTTCGCCCCCCCCCCACACAAAAATTCCTGGATCCGCCCTTGCTGGGAATCATACTGATATTTGATAAAAACAATTAAATTGGCATTATTTGTGTTTTTAGTAGATTCATCGAGCTAAATGGCAAATTTTCTGCTTTATTTTAGTAATGTAAAGTAAAAGTAATGTTTCTTAAATATTTTCGGCAATACAGTCAATTCTTTTTTTAATTGTATCATTGGATACAGGAATTTTTACAAAAAGGTACATCCCCTAAAGCTTTGCCTGGGTTGGCCCCTCTATCGAGAAAAGAAGAAGAGGGTATTTTATGAGCTGGGTAGGTTTTTTTTTTATAATGATATTGATACAAGAAGAAGTTGCACCAAGAAGGTACAACCTCTGTAGTCCGTGGTGGACCCTTGTAACGTGAAGATAAGGGGAGATTTAGGGATTGGAGTTGAAGGTGTCTGTGGATGCGGGTCTTGAACAGCTGAAGGTTATAAGTTGCGAGGAAGACGGTGGATGGAAGTGAGTTCCAGTCTCTGGAGGTCATAGGGATAAAAGAGTTCGAGAAAGCGTTGGTTCGATTTTTATCCAATTTTACAGCGAAGGGGTGTTTCTAATAAAGACGGCTCTAGGGGGGTTAATTGATTTCTGCTCTACTGAACAGACACCATGATAGTATCTGTAGTATAGGGAAACGGTTCTTCGGTGAGCCAGGGAGTCGAGTGTGTTAGGGCCGGGTCTCTTATTAGTTTAATTGCTTGATTCTGAATTGCATCCAGTGTGGCAAGAGAATGCTTGGAGGCCCCTCTCCACAGATGAGAGCCATATTTTTTTTTTTTTTTTTTTATAATGATATTGATACAAGAAGAAGTTGCACCAAGAAGGTACAACCTCTGTAGTCCGTGGTGGACCCTTGTAACGTGAAGATAAGGGGAGATTTAGGGATTGGGTAGCAGTCGAAGGTATCTGTGGATGCTGATCTTGAAAGATTGAAGGTTATAAGTTGCTGGAAAGACGGTCGGGGAAGAGAGTTCCAGTCTCTAGATGTCAAGTATAAGATAATTAATTTAACCGTTGAACTGCAAAAGGCGATTCAGAATTGAGAAAAAACAATTTTTTACACCGGTGTTATAGTGGCGCCCAATAAGCGCTCTTGAAGGCCCTCGATACACTGTCAGTGGCGAACCTTACTGCATTACGCATTAGAGTAACAAATTTGTTAAATAATTAGAAATGTAGCTGCCAAAGCTTATTGAAATAAACGTTCTTTCATCAAGACAAGACTGCTCTACTTGCCACAAGGTTCGAAAAACACTACGTTGGACCATGTTTTCAAAGTAGTTATTAATCAGCAAAATCTTTTGATTCTTTTTAATGCATCTAGATTTCTTTCTTATGGGGTTCTGCCTATACAAACAGTCGAGCTCAAGGAAAATATTCAAGTTATTATTCAATCACAGATGTGCATGCATGTGTTATAAAAAAACTTAGCCTAAATAGTGATAATCTGCGAAAGTAGGGGAGGTAGATGTTAATTGGAAAAAGTTTGCCGAGAGTATCAGAGTTGATTCATAAGAAGACTGATTCTTGTTTGTTTGCTTTTACCCCTCAGAGAGGCGCTGGCGTTGTTTCCTCGAAAAAAAATGTTTTTTGTATGTTACAGGTGTGATATCTTTAAAAATACGTGTATTTGAATGGAATGTTGTGTGAAAATTTCAAAGAAATCGGTGAAGAACTTTCGGAGATCTTTCAACGTACCCCTTAAGCGTAACAGTACATTTTTATTTATATAGATAAAAGATTAAATATATTACCAATATAATTGAGAGAAAATTGTGTACCATTGTTAATGGAGGGTATTTAGCAGTAAATGAAAATTAATAAATTGATAGAAATAATTTTTTTTTAATCAAATAAAAATAAATATTTTAGATTTGTAAAATGTATAATCAACTGTTTACTGTTTTTTGGTTAATTTTATTATAATAATATATTGAAATATTCTTATACTGGCGGAGGTGGAGGCACATCAGTCATTTTCGGAGGAGGAGGAGGCACTGGGTTGAACATAGGAGGCGGGGGCGGAATTCCCGGTGGCATCATTTGCCTGGGAGGAGGTGGAATCATTCCAGATGGTGGCATGGGAGGTGGTGGCAAATTTGGAGGAGGAGGTCCAGGGGGTCGCATCGGTCCAGGAGGCATAGGCATGCCTTTTCCGGGCATTTTCGGATCCATTTTAAAAGCAAACTGTAAAAAAAACTGTTTCGTGTCCTTATTCCAATGAGTCCAAAATTTTCCTTCACTTTTTTCCACTTCTCTACTCGGGACCTAAAACAAAATTCGACATAGTTTATAACAATTATTTGTTAATCTGAAATTTTAAATATAAGAATAGGTAGGGGAATAAGATTTTTCAAATTTAAGTCTTAATGTAGCGGCTGTTTATGAATCAAGATAACTTCTGTCCTGTCCCAGTAGTAAAGTCACAGTGTCAAAAGAGGCATATTTTTTGAACCCCAAAAAAGTGATTTTTAAAAAATTCTACTACTATCACTAACTAAATAATTCGCTGATTTTTAAATTATTTATCCAATAAGGTCCTATTTTTACCCCCCTAATTTATTTTTAAGCTATTTACCCAGCAGTTTCCTACAAAGTAATTGTGAAAAATACTGTATAAATTAACTATGGATTTAATTATTTTGATATTTTCAAATTGAACGAGTAATTTTAAAGATATTTTCAAAAAAAAAAACTTTTTCATGCACCATCACATTTTTTCATACTTCGTATGGTTAAATAAAAATTAAAGGAATTAGTAACTTTATATTAAAAGTCTCTAGGAAAAAAAAACTGAGTACAAGAACTGGTTCGTTTTATTTTGAGGAACTATGTAATTACATTTACAAGTTAATCATAAGTTTTCTGTATTTGATTCGATCGCGAATCGAATGCAGATGATTTTTGTCAAATATTAAGTGAGAATAATATCCGAATTTATATATTTCTAACTTGAAATAGTGAAGTTAATTTTCTCATGAGAAAATTAATTTAAAAGTTACAAAAAGTAACGGACTCAAGTAATTGGTGTGCTTGTATATAGTTAGTGTCCAGCCCTGTTTTAATGCCTAGTCTTCCTCTACTATCTTTATGAATAATAAAAAAATAAAAAATAGTTACTTTAAAAGAAATGGTTTCATATGGTTCTGCTGCAAATAAAAGATACTGCCATTTCCTATCTGGAGGTTCTACTTTTTGTTCATAAGCTGACATAAATCGATGTCGGGGTCCAATGCCGTCGGCAATTTCTAAAAAAAAAAATCATGAGATAAATATAAATAGACGTTAAAGTGATAAAATTAAGAGAATAGTACCTGGATAATCTATTTGAAATAATAGGCTTTGTTGACCCATTTCAGGATCTCGTTGTTTCGTTACCCTGTATCCAGGTCGACCAATTTTAACGAATTTCTTAGGTTCAACTCTTGGTTTTTCAGGAGCAGGCTGAAATCAAATTTAAAATTAAAAAGATTATTAATTTCCAGTTATTTTGATTATTTATGTCCAGCGATTAAATTAAAAGTTGTTGTAGGGAAATAAGGACAATAGCTTATGCAAATATTTTTTATTTTATGCCAACGTTTCGTAAACTTTGTTGATTTCCTCAGGGCTCAAACAAATTCACTTCTTTGCATATTTGTCATTTTATAAATATTCATTCTTAGGAAACACATATAGGGCAGTCATTGAACAGATTGAAAATATTTCCTATTTAAATCTAAAAATAAGATATTTTTTATATATTGGATTGGCAACAAAGTAATTGCGGATTTTGTTTAGAAAATCAAAGACAATTCTTTCATGGAACTAAATAACTTTATTCTGTAATGTATTGCCCATTTTGATCAATGACCTTTTGCCATCTTTCAGGCAGCATCATAATCCCACGTTCATAAAACTTCTGGTTTTTATTAGCAAAAAACTGAATCAGGTACAATTTGACATCATCATCATTATTGAAATTTTTACCATTCAAGGAGTTTTGTAAAGATCGAAATAAAAAGTAATCAGATGGTGCAAGGTCAGGACTATATGGTGGATGTGGCAAAACATCCCAACCAAGCTCCAATAATTTTTGCCGAGTGACCAAAGATGTGTGTGGCCTTGCATTGTCATGATGGAATACAACACCTTTTCGATTTGTCAATTCGGCCCGCTTTTCTTCAACTGCATTGTTTAATTTCGTTAGTTGTTCAATGTAGACAACAGAATTGATCGTTCGGTTGGGTGGTAAGAGTTCAAAGTAGACAATTCCTTTGTAATCCCACCAAACTGATAACAAAACCTTCTTTTGATGAATACCAGCTTTTGATGTTGTTTGAGCTGGTTCACCTGGCCTGCTCCACGATCTTTTCCGCTTGATATTGTTGTAAACAACCCATTTTTCATCGCCAGTTATCAGTCGTTTTAAAAATGGATCATTTTCATTACGTTTCTTTAGCAAATCGCAGATGTTAATGCGTTGCGTTAAATGCGTTTCTTTCAGTTCGTGAGGAACCCATGTATCGAGTTTTTGAACATAGCCAAGTTGTTTTAAGTGATTTTCAATGCATGTATGTGATACATGAAGCTTCTCTGCAATCTCACGTGTTGTACTGTGACGATCCGAATCGATTATTGCTTTGATTAGGTCGTCATCAACTTCAACTGGACGACCAGAGCGTTTTTCATCTTTGAGTGAAAAATCACCAGAACGAAATTTGGCAAACCAATTTTGACACTGCCGTTCTTTAAAGGCTTCGTCGCCATAAACAGCACATAACTTTTTGTGAGCTTGCGATGCGTTTTTCCCTTTGCGGAAATAAAAAAGCAAAATATGACGAAAATGTTCCTTTTGATTTTCCATTTTTCAACGAACGCCAAACGAAAACTACGCAACCGATCAAAAAACTTTTTTTACTGATTGACAGCTGAATTGCCAACTATCAAATAACAAAATGTGTTTTACATTTGGACTACGCCAGCAAACCTAAAAATTCAACTGAAGCCATCTATGAGTGAAATCCGTAATTACTTAGTTGCCAACCTTATATATATATATATTATTTGAATATTTATAAAATGACAAATATGCAAAGAAGTAAATTTGTTTGAGCCCTGAGGAAGTCAACAAAGTTGACGAAACGTTGGCATAAAATAAAATAAAGTAAAAATATTTGCATAAGCTATTGACCTTATCTCCCTACAACAACTTATTAATTAATTTCTAGGTTAAAAATTATCGTTTTTGAAATTATATTTAGTCTTTTTATGTTTTTGGATACCTAATCTAAGAAGAGAATAGCAACAACGAAGTAAATTCAAGTTTAAAATAGTTGAATCAGTTTGGTTTAGCTTTAATTAAAAACAAAAACGATGCCGAAGTGCAGTTTAATTGGAGTCTTAATCAAGGTTTCTTACCAAGAAAAATTTATCGATGAAAAAAACGAATTTCTTTAAAATTTGAAAATCACTAAAATACTTTGAATAAAAATTTTTAAATATCACGAGAATAAATAATGTTTTTTTCATATTTGTGTTGAGAGGGTCATAGAGAAGGTTGAAATATTTTGTCTATCATGAAACTAATTAATTTACGTATATTATTTACGGAATATTGAGATGTGGCATGCAGAAAGCAGACAGATGATAAAGTGAGATTAATTTGGATTATGATCGAAAAGTCACAAGTTAAAAAGAAAAAATTTAATAAATAATCAAAAATAAATTTCTTGAGTTTCTATTTAAAAAGGGCGTTTATAAAGTTAAGGAATAAATATGAAGGAATTATTATTTAACGGGTTATAGTGGTGTTTCACAAAGAGGAAATAAAATTAAAAAAATTAAAAAATCTTTTTAAATTATTTTGGAGATTTTTTATTTATCTCTATACATATTTCGGGCTATGAACCCTTCATCAGGAGGTTATACAGAACAGTGTTCTGTATAACCTCCTGATGAAGGGTTCATAGCCCGAAATATGTATAGAGATAAATAAAAAATCTCCAAAATAATTTAAAAGATTTTTTAATTTTTTTAATTTTATTTCCTCTTTGTGAAACACCACTATAACCCGTTAAATAATAATTCCTTTGTTTAATATGTTTCACTATAAACCAACACCGCTTTCCCTAAACTTTATTAGGAATAAATATGGTTTACATATCGCACTGCTAGATCAAAACTGTTCTAACTCAAAAAATTCAAAAATTGAGTTTTTCCAAGTGTGGACATTAAATTTATATACACACTAGCTGACGACCGGGCCAAACCCCTGGCGGGGAGCGTCTCGTTTTATGGTTAAAATTAATATAGATAATAGCTCTCCCGACCACCCGTCGCTGTGACTAACTCTTATGCTTCACGCCTATACAAACCCTATACAAACATTGTTTCCTCGAAAAAAATATTTTTTACATGCCACAGGTGTGATATCTATAAAAACACTAGTGTATTTGAATGGAATGTTGTGTGAAAATTTCAAAGAAATCGGTGAAGAACTTTCGGAGATCCTTCAACGTATCACTTAAGCGTAACAGTACATTTTTATTTATATAGATTAGACATGGATCAACAAAACCGCAATAATATAGGTACTTTCAAGGAACTGGTATTTGGCGACAAAAGTCACTTTTGCTGACGTTTGCATTATGATTTAGCCACACCAAAAGAGTTACATTTCTAGTTGTTATCCAAAGCTTGTAGGAAAAGGATTTGCCACAGTGCATTTAAACCGCACTATTTTAAATTATTGGATAAAAAATACTTGGTAGGTTTCACATTAAGATATAAAAATAAAACGAATTTACTTTTGGAGAGACTTTAATCTCGATATATAGTATATTTCGTAACTGCACTTACTTTCTGTTGATCCTGAAGATGGTTTAGCCACCCGAAATATATATATCGAGATTAAAGTCTCTCCAAAAAATAAATTCGTTTTTTTTTATATCTTAATGTGAAACCTACCAAGTATTTTTTTATCCAATAATTTAAAAAATGTTTCACAAGTACCAACACCAAATTCCTTAAAAACTATCGCACTATTTTAAGCGAGGTTCCACTGTATTATGCTTTATATTATTCTTTCATCAAGCAACCAATTTTTCATTTATAAAGAGAAAATTTATTCCGAGAAATATTTGAATATTTAAAAAACGTTTTATGTTTTTATTATTATTAATATTATTTTATTTTATAAGGAACTTTTATTCATTTAATGAAAATAGTGTCTTTATTTCATCCAATACATACTCAGATTGTTATATTCTAGGTTGCTGTCGCCCCTGGATTCAAATGAACTGAATACTTTCAATAAATAAACTTTACAAGTGATATAACGATTAGAATGATTACTTTACCCCGATAGAACTAGAAGTGTACAATGATAGAAATAAAATTTACTTGTTGGGGAGATTCTTTTGCTTCTTTTGCTGCTCTTCTGGCCAGATTAGCCTGATGTTTTTTACCTTGAGTATGGGCAAGATAACTTCCCTCATTATTATGTAGAGTTAAACAAAGTTTACATTCATATGAACCTGTAAAATAAAATGAAATCATTAATTATTGAGAGTAGAGTTTCTTTTAAATCATTTTATATATATAATAATATATATATTTTTTTAATATTATTTTATTTTATAAGGAACTTTTATTCATTTAATGAAAATAGTGTCTTTATTTCATCCGATACATACTCAGATTGTTATATATATATAACTTTCGCGTTCATCTAATGTTAACATATATATATATATATATATGTTAACATTAGATGAACGCGAAAGTTAAAACTTTTATCCGGCCACTCCCCTATTTTGGTGCAATTGGGACCAGACTTGTTTTAATACTGAACCAAGAGTTGAAAAAAGATAAGGACCCAGTCGGGTACGATCCGACATCTTCTGCGTTAAGCCCGCAGATGCCTTTTCCATTCAAGTGATAGATCCTCCGACTGGGTGCTTATCTTTTCAACTAAATTAAGTGGGAGATAAATTTAACCTAATTTATCGCGCGGAGAATTTACCACTGCTAGAAGCCCCTAAAAACTTAGTAAATTGGACTATATCTAACTTTCTGAGATTTGGCTCGTGATCCCGGCTTCTTTTCCTTCTACTCTGTTCTTTTCACGATGGAGGGGCCAGCCCATACAGGCCTTTAGGGGATGGACCTTCTGGTGTATCTCCTTATCAGATCAATATTAAAAAAAAAAAAAAAACTCTTGGTTCAGCATCAAAATGAGTCCGGTCCCAATTGCACCAAAATAGGGGAGTGGCCGGATAAAAGTTTTAACTTTCGCGTTCATCTAATGTTAACATATAAACATTCTAAATAAAATTTTTTATTGAATATCCGAACAAAATTAATCTGTTTCGATTTCCCAAAGAATCAGACAGATGGGCATTGTAGTAAATATATATATATATTTATAATTATTTTTTATTTCCATTAAAAATTGACTTCTAAGGAAATCACGTTGTTATGAATAAAACTTAGGAATCGCGGTGTAGGTTTATAGTGAAACAGCACTGTAACTCCAACCTATTAAAATTCAAGTTGTTATGAATATCAAATCACAATCCTTGTAATGAAAATCTTGTTTTCATAAAAAAATTCAAGGTTGAGATTTTTATAGATCTTTGAAAATCGGTACAGAACATGTTAGCAGACTATTGTTGGGACCTCAAGGGAGAGATTTCTGCTGGCAATTACAAACCGCAGAGTTCAAAAAGGAAATTTTGAAAATGCTAGTAAAAATGTGTTTTTTCCTTTTTTGACATGAAATTACTTAATTGAACTGTCAAAATCGGTCCTATACATATTTTTTATTTTTTTTATATTTCATAGTTATTCACTTAAATATTTAAATCTTATTTCATGAGCAAACAAACAAAAATAATTTCAAATTTCGAAGTAAGTATTATTAGAAATAGAATTGAATTTTTATTAAAAACTATAAACAAAAATACTTGGAAAACGATAGGAGATACAGGATTTCTATTACTTTCAGATTTGGATTCAGCGGAGTCGAATTATAAATAATCACCTATTTACATTCAAAGGAGCAAAAAAAAAATTGAATTTGTTCATCAGTGAAATATAAGGGAAGCCGGCCCAGTTTATAAATATGCAATTTGTATAAATTTTTCATACATACCAAGATGATTTTTCATAAAATAAGGATCTTTATTTAGATCGATTGTTTCTAAAGCAAGCTGTCTTAAACGTTCTCGTCGATCTCGGTTGCTTTCCGACCAAGATGCTTGGCCTCCTCCTCCTGTCTTCCCACCAGGTCTATTTTGGAAATCCATACTTATTTAGGATGGATTTGTCTATTCTATCTTCAAGTATATTAAGAATTGGTTAAATATTTCATAAATTTGTGAATATGACATATAAGACATATATTATTTTAATAGTACCATTAGAGAATATTGTTAAACAGATTGAGAAATGACAACATCAAATGATTATGTTCATAGGCTTACCAACATTTCAATAACAAATAGCTAGTGAAAATTCTTGTGTGTTAGCATGCGCAGACATAAATAATTTAAGCGCAATTTTCAAAATCTTTTCGTTGTCTGTTACTACTTGGGATCAGAGAGAGATTTTAGTTTATTTTTTATGATAGAAAATAGCCATTCTTCAAAAACTTGACCCTTAAATGTTATAACTTACAACAAACAAAAACTAATTAAAAATTTTAGACCAAAATATATAATTTTATAATATTTCACGCACATAAGACATTTAGATAGTTTGATAAGGTTGGTAATTTTCAACTTGACAACCAATTGCATCGTTATTGTCAATATTGACACATTGGGTGACACTGATAAAAGTTAATATTTTAATATCAATAGCCACTCAAATAGATTCTTCATTTCTATTTGTCATCCAAAATTCTTATAGCTCAATTTTAAAAAAAGAAAATGACTGCCATTGAAAAAAATGCTGAACGCCGCAAAAGGGTAAATAAAGGACGGCTTTCTTCAGAGTGTTACCTAATTAGGAGTCATATTTATTAAACAATTTTATTTTATAGGTGTTTCTAGGAAATCTCCCACCGGATTTTCTTCGAATTAGTGCTTCATCTCAACAGCAACAAGAAGCTGCGGATCAGCAAACGGCATTGGCCCTTCAACAACAAATGGTTGGCACACCCTATGCTCAAAATCCGACTGGAAAACTTAGTATTACTGTAGATCAGGTAATTTGCCATTATATTTATAATTAATGAAAACCCACTTTCTTATAGCGTTTTCCCTTAGGTACTCTAGTGCGCACTGAAGGTTTCTGACGTCATAAATCTTTAGTGTAACAATTTTTAAAGAGTTAGCTGTCGGTTCAAGATGAAACATTTATTTATTTACTGTTATACACTAAACAGCAATACCTTGCATAGCCCGGCATCGATCAGTCCCTATTCACTCTTAGTACGGATTGAAAATTTCAAATTAAACTAAATGTTAATTTATCAAAATAAAAATAAATTCTAATAAATTAGTAAATTATTTTTTATTATATAAAATGACTGGGAAATTATGTTCAAAATCTTAAAACAGGCGGGGAATAAAATTTAGGGAGACTAATCTACAATCTATACCAAAACCAGATGGCAATAATAAATATTGGAGATGAGCAAAGAGAAGCCTTATACATAGAAGAAGCGATAAAAGAATTCAAAGACAAAATTGATACAGGTATCAAAATCCAAGGTCAAAAGATCGCTATGTTCTCTCAACACCCCTACGCGCTTAAACTGGATACTAATCGAACAAACGCATTCGCCAATTCATTTATCCCTATGACATCTAGAGACTGGAACTCTCTTCCCCCGACCGTCTTTCCAGCAACTTATAACCTTCAATCTTTCAAGATCAGCATCCACAGATACCTTCGACTGCTACCCAATCCCTAAATCTCCCCTTATCTTCACGCTACAAGGGTCCACCACGGACTACAGAGGTTGTACCTTCTTGGTGCAACTTCTTCTTGTATCAGTATCATTATAAAAAAAAAAAAAATGTTAAGATTTGCCGATGACATTGCCCTTCTAGGAAGCAACAAAAAAGAATTAGAGGACGCTCTGAATGGAATTAACCAAATCCTAATAGAAGAAATCAAAATGAAAATAAACAAGAATAAAACCAAGGTCCTAGTTTGTACAAAAAAAAAACGAGACAGGAATGGATCAAAATTAACCAAGAAAACCTAGAAGGAGTTACGGAATTCCGCCACCTAGGAAGTAAAATAACATGGGATGGGAGGAGCAAAAACGAAATTAAATCAAGAATTGCCCAAGCAAAAATGGGGTTTAATTCAAAACAAAAACTACTATGCTCCTCCTCAATCAGCTTAGAAAACAGGAAGATGCTATTGAACATTGAAGACATATGTATGGAGCATAACCATGTACGGGTGTGAAACCTGGACAATTAGAGAAGCGGAGAGAAAGAGATTAGAGGCTTTCGAAATGTGGTGCTACAGAAGAATGATGAATATCAAATGGATGGATAAAATTACAAATGAAGAAGTTCTTGGAAGAATCGGAGAAAGAAGATCCTTGTGGAAGAGTCTGAAGAAAAGAAGAGTTCAGATGATGGGGACACACACGACACACTGAGACATGGGGGACTACTTAGGGATATCTTAGAGGGGGAGGTGGGAAAGAAAAGGGGAAGGGGAAGGCCCAGATTAGAATATTTCAACCAAATAATTGGGGATATGGGATGCGAGACATTTAGAGAGATCAAACAGCTGGCGGGGGATAGAGCCGAGTGGAGACGGGTGGTTGCGTCATACCAGTCTTAGGATGTTTTTTTTTTTTTTTTTTTTAATGATAATGATGAGAGAAGGAGTTACACCAAAAAGGTGCAACCCCTAAAGGCCTGGGTTGGCCCCTCCATCGTGAAAAGAAGAAGAAAGAATTTTATGGGTTGGGCGGAGGTCGAAGGTATCTGTGGATACGGGTCTTAAATAGCTGAAGGTTATAAGTCGCGGGAAAGATGGTGGCAGGAGAGCGAGTTCCAGTCTCTGGAGGGTCATAGGGATAAAAGAGTTGGCGAAAGCGCTTGTTCGACTTTTATCCAATTTGACAGCGAAGGGGTGCTGAGCGTTAGAAAACCGCGTGTTTCTCGTAAAGAGGGCATTAGGGGGGATAAGTGATTTCAGCTCGACTGAACAGACACCGTGATAGTATCTGTAGTACAAAGGAAAGGGCAGAAACGGTTCTTCGGGGAGCCAGGGAGTCGAGTGAGTTGGTTAGAGCCGGGTCTCCTATTAGTTTAATTGCTCGCTTCTGAATTGCATCCAGTGTAGCAAGATAATGCTTGGATGCACCCCTCCATTTAATTTTCAATTGATTTCTGCTAACTGCTTTATATCTAATGTCTATTTTTGTTTATTTTGATAATATGACTGATATATTTTTTAGGCCAAATTAGTAAAGAATTATGGTATGACTCGGATGGATCCTTACGTTAGAATCCGTGTTGGGCACTGTGTTTATGAAACGCCCACTGATTCTAATGGGGGTAAAAACCCTAAATGGAATAAAGTGGTACAATGGTAAGTTTTATTTTCTAATAACTAATTATTGTTTTCGATAAAATTAATTTACTTTTTCTATTAAAAAAAGTATCAACGTTTTGGTAAAGGTATTGAAGAGTGGCTCAACCCCCTATTTATTATTATTATATATATAAAATATTAATAGTGAAATTGACATTTTTTTTAATGATAGTATTTCTAAAAAAAATATTTTCAATTGTTTTTAAATTTTTTTTTTTGGTATTTTAAATTTATATTCATCTATTATTTATTAATTGTTAGGGGTTCACTACAAATCATATCGGTTCGGTTTTTGGATAGATCCATTTCGTTGAAATATTTATTTTACCGAGTTTAGCAGAGTTGTTGATTCATAAAGAAAAATCATATTATATGTAGGCAAAAGCACTAGTAGTTGGCTATGTACCAGTAGCTGGCCACTTGCAAGAAAAGGACAAAAATTAAGAACCCTTATTTATTTATATTTACAAATTTTGGACTTGAAAATCAAATTTGAAAAATAGCTCTATATATACTCATGAACTATTTATAACGCTATTTTTCAAAGATAAACATTAGGGTTCTTATTTTTTGCTCTTTTCTTGCAAGTGGCCGCTACTGGTATATTGCTAACTACTAATGCTTTTACCTATCTATATAAATTTATACAGGGTGACCATAAAATTCCCGGAATTTTTTTAAATACTTCAACGTTATAAAAATACCGTACAAATAAATAAATCCACACAACTAAACGAATAATAAGTTTTATTTAATCAATAACAATAGTAATAAACAAAAAAAAAAATTACAACATGTGCTCAAAATTGTCACCTTGGACTGCAATACATTTAGGTAATAGTCGCTTGCAAAAATTGCCGAGATGGTTGCACATTGTTCCACCGTAATTTCGTCCCAAGCACGAGTCAACGCCGTTTTTAGCTACCCCATTGTAGCGTGTCGAGTAGCCGAGACTTTTTTTCCCAGGATGGTCCACAGGAGTAGTCCATCGGGTTGAGATCCTGCGAGTTGGGCGGCCAAACATTCTTGTCCCAAAACCGGGAAACAGCTCTTCGCAGACGGCGATTGTCGAGTTGGCCTAATTCGTCGGCGCCCAGTCTTGTTAAAGCGCGAATCCATCTGGGTCGAAGTGCTGCGACGCCCAGGGCTCCAGTACATTGCGGAGAACTCGTTGCTGATAGCTGGCGGCATTTATTTTGACATTTCTTTCGATGAAGACCAGCGGCGCCTTCCCGTGGCGCAGATTCCGGCCCAAACCATGATCGAGGCCGAAAAATGGCTATGGCCGAATGTTTTTGCTGCCTGCCGCGGACTTCTGCTGGCCTTTTTTGAGCAACTGCCGGCGATTCTGCCGATTGTGGAGCGGCTCAACGGTCAAAATCCCAGTGTCCGTCCATCGTCGGCAATTTTCCCAAGCAACTACCTAAATGTATTGTAGTCCAAGGTGGCAATTTCGAGCACATACCTATTGTAACTTTTTTTGTTTAATGCTATTGTTTTCGATTAAATAAAACTTATTATTCGTTTAGATGTGTGGATTTATTTATTTGTACGGTATTGGTATATATATATATATATATATATATATATATATTTTATTTGCAATCAAGCAGAGGACATCCTCATTAATTATTCTTTATAAGATCCATTTCGAGTATTTTTCTGTTAGGATATGTCCAATTCGGGTCAATATTCCGACGAGCGACTTATTCTAATCGACTCGAACAGGATCTATCCAAACATATAACTCTAATTTTAAAACTACCTAAATATTCGCGAGCCAATCACATTAGGCTTCCTTCTTGATTCACTGCAATTAATCTACATGAATATTGGGAGGCCCATTTTTTTTAATCTCGAACCTATCCTGAAGACCCGAACACGGCTTAATGTACCCATAGGCATCGCGCTTCACTAAAACAAAAAAGATGCCCTTTTTACTAATAGAACCGCTATTTTTCGTTAAACCGCCGTGAAATAATATAATTTAAAAAAAATATCGATATCTCTATTAGTTTAATTTTTATTAAAGAAAATAGGTGGACCTACTCTTCGATACCTTTACCTTTTTATTTATTTTTTTAAATTTACATTTTACCTCAATTTTTAGTATTCTGCCTCCTGGTGTGAATAGCATATATTTAGAAATATTTGATGAATGTTCATTTACTGTTGATGAATTAATTGCATGGACCCATATACAAATCCCTGAAACAGTCATGGCTGGCCAAACACATGAAGATTGGTACCCATTAACAGGAAAACAAGGAGAAGGCCAGGAAGGAATGATAAACCTCGTTTTGAGTTATAGTGTAAGTTATAAATGAAAATTTAACCATAGAACGTTTTTAAATATATGAGCCGTTTATTTTAAAAGTGGCCTAACTCCAATTATCTTCAAATCGAGATATTTAAGGGTTTGCGTTTCAATGAATTTAAAAATATACGTATAGGATACTAATGAGTCATACTGCTTAAGTGTATCTAAGGGTGTTAAATTTATAATTCCTATTAAAATAGTGGCAATTATTAAGTGAATAATATGCGTTTTCTTATCAAGAATGGAGTTAGGCCACTTTCAAAATTAACATCCAGATTCATTATAAAATTTGAAGGTGCCCAAGTCCATTCAACATAATTTAAGATGCTTCAAATTGAAAAAAAACAATACTTAATTTATTTTACATATCTTTAAAACACTTCGGAAACTTAATTTATGCGATTCAAAACATTTTTTAACTACATAACGTACAAAACATAAAAAAACATAAATTTATTTATTACAAAATAATTTACTATTCATCTACATTTTGTGTGTGTGAAAGGGATTTGAAGAAATCATGATGTTCCGGTGGTATATATCGTAATAGGTCAATTATGTCCTTGAATTTTGCTGTTGTAATTTGTCTGATATTTTTATACAGTGGTGTCAACACGATATTTTCGAACTTTCTTGGTCTACCCCGACGTGGTAATAAATCCAGGACTTTAAAATTTTCATTCTCATTCATTGATGTCTTATAGAAAATTTTATACGGTTTATTTCTAACAAAACGCATCCAACATATTTTTAACCAGTTTATTGATTCTCCATCAGAATTCTTTACCCTTTTAAAAATTACGTCTTCTAATAATTTTGTTGATACACAATCTTGTCTCATTTCATTTACGATAAAGTTGTTACCTTTCCGACACTTTTTAATAATCTTGTAATAATCCTGGGGAACGAATAGTAAATTATTTTTTAATGACATTTCTACCACGCCAAAATCTCTATCATTTGGTAAAAATGAATGTCCTGATATTAAAAATTTGTGATCTATGATTTCCACATTATTTTCTATAGTTTGGACAATCTTTAACCACATTAAAGCTAATTTAATGTTTCTTTTTTGCCCGGCTCACATGTCACTGTAAGCTATAATGTGTCTTTCACTTCTTAAATCTTTAACGTGTTTTAGGATGCATGAAACAATTTCTTGAGCACCTCTGGATGCAATAGTTTCATCCCAAAAGTACATGTAAACAAATGGAGTTAGGCCACTTTCAAAATAAACTTTTATATAATTTCATTAACCAGCAAATTTTCATGTTACAAAATCTTAATGATTTTAAATATAGTAGTATCAAGTTGGTTCAGAATGAAAACATCATATAAAAATGTAACTATTAAGGTTGCTAACTCGATTTTTTTGGAAAATGGAGTTAGGCCACTTTCAAAATAAACGGCTCATATATTTTGTTATTTTCACAGACGGGCCATGGATTTATGTATTCCAACTATCCGCCAATGTCTTCCTTGGTAATGATGCCTGGTTATAATATGAGACCTCCTGTTGCTCCAGTATCTGTTTATATGGCTCCTCCAGGCGATGTTTCTCAGCCACCCATTAATCCTCAAGCTATCAAACTTTCTATGGATGAATTAAAACAGGTATTGTTATATTTTCATTTATTTAATTTATAAAATTTAAAAATATTATTTTAATCTTATAAATTAAATAGTTAAAATGAAAAAAATTATTGATTTCGAAAAAACTGTCAAATTATGGGTCCATCTTAGAACATTCAGCCCTGGTATCTTTATTAAAATGTTCCTCTTAGAACCGACACTATGCTCTCTAAAAATTAGAAATACAATATATTAAATAATAACCCTATTCACCCAGCAAGGGAATATTTATTTAAAAAACTCTTCGAATCCAATCCCAATTATGCTTTGTTATTATCATTTCCGTCCATAATTTGTATTAATTTGAAAGTTTATATTAGAAAAATAAGGACAAGTTTTTTTTTTTAAATTTAAAATTTCTTTATGTAAGGATCAAACCGAGAAAAAATATTCTATTCTAGTTTAAAAAACGGTTGCCTTATTCTATATATGTGATTTCTGTTTTATATTAATGAAATTGTTAATATAAAAAGAAAAGAAAGAAAAATTGTGTTTTTTGTGAATGTGCCAAATATTTTTTGAAAATTGTGTTCTGATGGCTTCAATGGTAACGAAGATAATAAGAAAATTTAGACGAATGTGTGGCACGACTATTTGAAGCCCTGAAGAAGTCGTCAAAGTCGACGAAACGTTGGTGGATTATTAAAAAAGTCACACAAAAAAACTTGTCCTTATTTTCCTAATCTAATCTTTCAAATTATGCTTTGTTTTAAGGGTAAGAGCTATTGTGTTTAGAAAATATGACAAAATAACTTTCCAGCTGATCAGAGAGAGCTGCCGTTTTTTCTGTACTTTTAGATTCTCTGAATCAATGCGAGCTCATTGAAGGCAAAACAAGTCGATAAATTAGTTGACTCGAACTAAATCTATCACGTGAGAACAGGTGCAAAAGAACGTTTTTAATCCAAGGGAGGGGCAAACTTTGGATCAATTCCCCCCCCCCCCCCCCCGCGCGCTTTTTTAATAATAATTTTTTGTCACCTGGAAAATGATATTAGAAATTTATAAAAGAAAAAAATAGCAAGTTAAATTAAAAAAAAAAAAAGTAAAATTTTTTTTTTTAATAATTTAATTGTTTTTCTCATTTGTTTTTTTGTGAATAGCCACAACTAATAAACAATCAATGATTTTGAAAGAAATATTAATTTTTGTAAAAAGTAAATTATCAAAGTAAAAAAAAATTAATTCTGGTGTTGGGCTGCAATGTATCCATGTCTCGTTGTTCCTACACCAATGCGTAGAATGACATCATAATTAGAAGCCATAACATGAAAAAACTAGAAAATTGCAATTAAGTAAAATGATTCGCGTCCATTATTTTTCAAATTTAAATAAAGAATTCTCAAGAACTTGGATAACATTAAAATCGAAAACAACTTTAGACTAATTAATGTGAAAACAGTAAATTTAAGAGATTAAAAAAGTTGCATAGACGAAACTAATTAATTATTCTTTTCGATTTTCTTGTTGTCCAAATCCCAGAGAACTCTTTATTAAAATTACAATTCAATTTTTAATTTCACACTGACTGGTTCAAATGAAAAAAATTAGAACTAAATCATCAACATGTAAGTCTCAACTAATCTACTAATCTACCGTAGTGGATATAATTTTGTTAGTTTAGTTCTTTATATAATGTCAATTTTACAAACAACTGCCTAACAACTGTTCCTACTAATTTAATTTGCCGTGAAGAAAAAGGTTCTTAAGAGATCATGATGTCATGTACAGTCTTGAGAAATTTTTGCCCTTATTGTCTAAAAGTTTAAAAATCATTATAAATACATATAATATAATAATCTTTTTCTTTTTTTAGATTGAAGAAATATTTCCTAATATGGATAAAGAAGTTGTTCGATCAGTTTATGAAGCTAATAGAGGTAATAAAGATGCAACAGTCAATGGTCTTCTTCAAATGAATGAGTAATTTTATAATTTATTTGATTATGAATATTTATTTTATTTTATTAGAAAGAAAATCAAAAACTATTTATTAGTTTGCCCATAATGCGTTAATATTTTTAAATGATTTATTTTTTCCAAGGAATTGATTAAAAAATAAATTGTTTTTCTCAGTTAATATACTTTATTAATGAATAATTTTAAATTAAAGTTTGAATTTTTATTTAAATCACACATGATTGATTTATAATTATTTATTGAAACAAATAATTACAATATAAATAATTTTTATTTAAATCACACATGATTGATTTATAATTATTTATTGAAACAAATAATTACAATATAAATACTTTGTTTCAATAAATAATTATAAATTAATCATGTGTGATTTAAATAAAAATTCAAACTTTAATCAAATTAATCACAAAAATAAAAGCTTCAACAGCTTCATTACTAATAATTTTAAATTTTGGATGAAAATCATGGGACTTTTAGAATATAACTTGTCTTAGGGCCAGTTGTATGTCGGTTGGTGAACTCTTTTTAAACGTTGACAAAGGGTAAAACCAAGGGGTGAATCGCGATTGGAATTAGGTGTACATCACTTTGGAATTACTTTGGAATTCAGTAGATAATCTATTGTAATCCATTGTCTTCTACTTGGAAATGGAAGTGGAAGTAGGTCTACAAGATTTTAGGTCGCGGTTCACCCCTCGGGTAAAACCTTAAAATTCACCTTGTGTCTAGTGGGATGGCCAATCAGATGACAGGCACTTTCATCTGATTGGGCACAAGGTGAATTTTAAGGTTTTACCCTTTGTCAACGTTTAAAAGAGTTTACCAACCGACATACAACTGCCCCTTAAAGTGTTCAGGGTGATGAAAATAAAGAAAGGAGATATTAACTTCGCTTCAAAATAACTTATATGCAGGGCCCGCCTTATAATAGGCAGAAGGGAGCGGCCGCTCCAGGCGCCAAGTCTCAGTGGTAAAAAAAATAAAGGAAATTTTTTTTCTTCGCTTTTCGATATTTTGATCGTAAGGGGGCGCCATAATTGGGTCTCTACAGTCACTATAGTCTCGCTCCATCTTAAAACTTGCCTCAGGCCCTCACTGTTTATATTATGCTTTATTATTATCGTATGGGAACAAAGGCATATTGTTTAATTATGTTAAATAACAAAATATAATATCCAGGGCAAATAGAATATTAGCTTTATAACATGATAATTTTCTAATTTTGGGTGCGCTCCGAAATGTGCTCACAAAGCAAAAAACACCGTTCACGTCGCTATCCGCTGGTCCGAATCGGATAACAGCGCTATTAATTCAGAACGCCTTTAAGCAAGGTCACGGATTTTATATGTTTGCTTTCTTTTCTCTTTGTTCACATCTTCGAAATGAATGAAGATTATAATTGATAATTAATAATTATTATTCGACATTATTCTTCTCATGAAGTCACTTTTTTCAATTTTAAAATAAGTTTACACTTTTATTTGAATTCCTATTTATATTATTGTATCGTTGAAATCTGAATTCTCACGGTTTAAACCGTTGGCAGTTAAAGCGCGAGTAATATGTAACCAGACCTCAACTGGTGATGTCAGATGACAAACGAGAGTGCTTATAATATAAATCAGAATGACTGTATTTTGCTTATGCCATCAGCCCAATTCTGAACGCACCAATCATTTGAAATTTTTCCTGATAGCAATAGCTTTTTTTTTTTAATCAATTTTTTAAAGGGAAAATATAATTTGGAAATTGTATTATTATATTAAAATATATTTAAATTATAAAATAATTAAGTTTTTAATTCAGTAATGGAGGAAATATATTAAACTCCTATAATCATATGTGTATTAAAATAATTTAGATTATAAATTTTACTTATCTTTGTACATAATATTCTAAATTATTTTTACATCGCTAAATTTATTTTGTGGATTTTATCTTTTGAAGAATTTCAGCTGAAACCCATGGGCTTAGTTAGGGGGAGGGGCAAGAGGGGCATTGCCCCCCCCCTTGAAAAATCGAAACTCCATTATTACGAGGCATCACTTAAGTATTTCTCATTAAATTATTCGTTATTTCCAAAATTTGTCAATTCTAGTAAAAAGTTATTTGATCTCTAATCGGATTACCGAAATTGAAGCCTTGTGCTGTCCGGCTGCCCCCACCCCCCCACCCAAGGAAAACTCCCTAACTACGCCAATGCTGAAACCGCCTAAATGATATATTCTTGATGAAATTTTCTCATAATACAAATTTACCTGATTTCATCTGAAAGTGATCATTGATATGAATATTGTATTAATTGTATCAACACCCTTCAGAATATTGTACTTGAAATATGTATATAAATAACATGGTGGTATAATTTACAAATATCTAATGGTCGGCCATTCCTCAACAGCCATAAAGATAAGAAGTATAATTAAATCTTAGATATGTGATACTTAAAAATAAATATTAAAAATTCTTTTAATATATACGTCAAATAATTTATGAATTCCTTTTCATAATTAATAAGAAATCTAATAAAAAATTTTATTATTTTTTTATATTTTCATTTTATTCCTCTCATTCTCCGCATATATGCTTAAGATTTTATTTGTAGAGAGCACCAGGCACTTTGTTAATTTAATAATAAAACTTGAGCAAGATGCGAGGTAGGTTTCACAAAAAAAGAAATAAAACAAAATTGAGTTTTGAATTCGATATATTTCGGGGGTGACCCCATTGTTGCGACCTGGGATGGTTATCCCACTGCTGCGAACAATTATGTTGTGCGCCAACCCTTGCTTGTAAGGTTTGGTGCGGGTTTGAGCCCTTCCGAAGAATAGCTCAGGTAACGTGAAGAGGGATGAGTCCTTCTGCC
Organism: Forficula auricularia; assembly: GCA_024734495.1. NCBI lineage: Eukaryota > Metazoa > Arthropoda > Insecta > Dermaptera > Forficulidae > Forficula > Forficula auricularia. The sequence continues at coordinate 523,853 of JALMQS010000164.1, forward strand.
CGCGCTCTGGTGTCAACAGTGGTGGTGCCCTGCTGAAGAAGGTCTGTAGGGGTAGTTGATCAAAAGACGGTATCGGCTTTACATGGTAGTTTATTAAAAAGGTTCCGAGGCTTGGTGCCTCGATTACATCTGTCTACGGAGAGCGACTCGCGGAGATTGACCTGGCAAAGGTTTTGGGAGTCTACTGGTTACTGCTACCGGCCACTGGCCACTGACTTACTGGCTACTGACTTACTGCCTGATTGGAAAGGAGAGGGGTGCTCTTTTAATGAATGTTTATGCAAGCTGGCATCTTCTTTCTAAGGTGTAGATAATGGTTTCTTCGGCGCCTATCCACGTGATGCAAGCTAGCATTTTCAAGTTGCGAAATATTAGGCATTTGTAGAAAGGAGATTGCCCGACCAGCGATTTATCAATAATTAAAGCAAATTAAGGATTTGGAAAAGTACCGTGGGAATATTAGGGTAAGCTCAAGGGCCGAAACTCAACACCATCATCAGGAGTCAAAGTAAACTGATTATACAATGGAAAAATAATTTTACAAATAACAATTTTTTTAATATTTTTTGAAATGTATGTGGTGAGGGGAAAGTAGGGGTAAGAGGAGAAGTTGTTCTAAGAATTAATATTTTCGACAAATGGAAAAATTGAGTTTTGAACCAGCTGAAGGGAAGCTATACCTACTTTTATAACAAAGAATGGGAAAGTACGTGACAGGGTACAACTGGAAAAGTACCTGAGAGGGTACAATTACCTTAATATATTCAATGTGCGAACAATAGAAGGAATGTTTAGTTAATTTATTATAATATATAATCAATAATTGTATTTTTATGCACTTCTAATTGGTTATTTAAAATATTTGAATTATTTGATAGGGCTATTTTAATTTCCGTAGATTCTAAGAGATCCAATTTAAGGCCTTTTCTTTCGAAATGAATGGGGATAGGGTTATTATTAGAGGTGGAATGATTGAATTCATGCAAATGAATTGCGAAGGCTGAGGTCGAATCTAAATTAATGTTATCGGATCTATTGAGACTATTAAGAGCTCTTACATGCTCAGAGTAACGTATTTTGAATGAACGGCCTGTCTACCCTATATAAAAAGCATCACAATCGTGACAAGTTAATTTATACACTCCTGATTTGTCTATTTTATTGTTAATTAATTGGGAGCCTAAATTGTTGTTGTTGTATAAAGCAGAAGTGATTCCTACTTTCCTCTCCCCTCATTCATTTCAAAAAATATTTAAAAAATTGTTATTTGTAAAATTATTTTTCCATTGTATAATCAGTTTATTTTGACTCCTGATGATGGGCTCACCCCCGAAATATATTTAATTCAAAACTCAATTTTGTTTTATTTCTTTTTTTGTGAAACCTACCTCGCATCTTGCTCAAGTTTTATTATTATATTAAAATGTTTCACCTAGAACCAACACCTAACTCCTTAAAAGTTATTAACTTTGTTAATTCTTTAGTGGAGGGCGACTAAAACAGTGTGTACTGTTAGGAAATATAGCCATAGCAAACCCAGTGTTTTTTAAAGTTCTGTTTGAAAAGTAAAACGGGGTCATATTAGTGTCACTAGATTAATATCTTGTCTGTCCGAGAGTTGTAGTTTGTTTGTGATCTAAATAAGTTCAAACTAGACATTTACAAGGTATGTGTATTCATTTTCCCCAAAATTAAAAATAGTAATAAAATAAATGTATGATTATTTTGGGAAGAGTCGAATTTTTGTGGAGCTCTAAATAAAAAAATATTTTTTTATCATAGGGTGGGAGGTACGGGTATAAAGATATTTTTAAGTAGAATTAGGTTTAATTTTTTCGCTTTAAAATGGCGGTGTGAGAGACCCAAACTGGTCATTTTAGGTGTTTTTTGTACGTGTCAGCGTTTGGAAATTAACTTCGATTATGAAAAAACTCTCTCATTCTCTCCAACTAAGAAGGAATTTGATAACTCAATAATTTTGGAAGATAGAATCATTTTTGTGCTGTCTACCGGCTTCTGGGAGGGCTGAAGTATTGAATTCACAGAGCGACAAGTCATTCAGCTAATAATATCTAATATATATTATATACGAGCTTTTCGTGCGTGCCTTCGGCACGCCCTCAAGCTCGGCCCTCCGGGCTGGTGCCCTGGCGGGCGGCGTCTCGGTCCAAAAATTTTATTCCTCTTAAAAAACCACATTCCAAATGTATACCTGTAAACTCCCGAAAATACATAGTCTCTTAAAAGTTTCGCCTCATTTTCGTCCTGACACAGCTTCAGAAATGAGGCTCTAGATATGAATCTGGAAGTATTTTTTTCTATAATCTACAGCATTGTGATATTTTTTGTGTGGAAATAGATTTATTTAAATAAGTGGTATCGTGTGAGGAGGAGAATTATATTATATCATTTTTTTAAAATTTGGTATCGATAATCGATATAAGGCTCCAAATATTTAAAAGAGATCGGGTGTTGTTTGTATGACAGGCTGCTCCAGTATTGCAATGAGAAACTCATATGGGCATGCGTGTCTTAAGTCGTTTAATTTTGTAAAAATCAAAAAATAAGAATAACAAAATTTAGATTTTTAAAAAATTATAAAAAAGTGGCAAATTATTAAAAAATAAACAAATAATATATAAATCAAATAAGATGTGATTGATTTCTTTTTCTGTGCGCAAAGAAAAGCGAATTGAATATTTAATTTTTGAGTGGTGAAGGGGGGGGGGTAATAATTATCAATATATTTAATGTTTCTTAATTTAAAATCAATTGGAGTCTTTTATTTCGAAATTTGAGTCCCAAATCACGATTATATTTCAAATTTGCCTCAAATATACCGATGGCGCTCTCTCTCGGCAGCATTACGTCAGCGTTGCGGCAAATTAATCTAGACAAATATATATAGAATATTATGCACGGAACCCTATGCGACTTTTCCTGGCTTATTTTACATTACAGGGTCAGTGGAGTTAAGTATTTGCTTCTCTGAATGTTGACTTTTTTAGCTACTCAAACTCTAGAAACGAGTTTAATGGCCCCCAGAGTCCGAAAACGGTTAGTTTGTGTGTGTGTGTGTGTTAAGATCTCAGCAACGATAAGTCGGAAAGCACTACTAGAAGTATCGCATCAAGTGTTTTAGAATTTTTTCTTAAAGGAATGAAAGATTTTCTTAAAAAATATGGCTGTGTTTATAAAGTGTGTCTAGTTAAGTGGGCCATGATTTTACATGTCATTATTGTATTTGAATATGAATATATAAAATATACTGAATTTTATTAGAATATCTTAGTCAGACTTGATAAAGTCACCGCATCCATTTAAAACCCGATTGAATATCTTATTACTTATTGGATCTAAGAGATGATGAGTTCGATTTTCACAACAATAATTTTGACGTATTTAAAGTCTAAGAGTACAAATATTAGTCCAAATCGAACAAAGGTCTTAGAATTTGAATATTTTGCCCCTCTTCAGCCCCCACACACCAAATCCTTTCTGAATGTACCTCTATGTCAAGTAATATTCTCCCAGAAGTTTCTATATCCAGTGGTTTGGGCTGTTTGCCTGGTTCTATAACTAGAGTGTAGATAAATTAAATGTAAATTAATATACTTCAAAATGCCTTCTATAATGGATAATGTCGCCTTGTTAGGGTCCATAATTTATTTTCTCTTCACTTTTGAGAAGTTAAAAATGTTGATTATAAAAATGGGATGGTAGAATGTACATGAAAGTCATGTAGTAAACGAACCGTATTTTTATTTTATACCAAAATATTTTATTATATATAATAATAATAATAATTACAAATTTATTAATATATAAATAAATATATACTCTTCAATTTATATGTTATATATGTACATATCTTATATTACTCGATTAGGAGCGAGGGGTGAACCGCGACCTAATATCGTGTACAATTACTTCCACTTCCACTTCCAAGTAGAAAACAATAGATAGAAGGGGCATTATCTAATGAATTCCAAAATAATTCCAAAGACGTGTACACCTAATTCCAATCGCGATTTACCTCTCGATTAGGAGTAATTTATGTTCATTTTTTTTTTAAACTTTCTTCTCTCTTTTTGACATGTTTCTTCTTTTTGGTTTCTCGTTTTATTGCTTGTGCTTCTTTTACTCCTTTTTTTCTTTCCTTTAATTATAATAAAAATAAAATTTCAAAATATATATGAGAAAAACAAATTTATGTAATGAACGAAATATACCTTTTTACTTTCCGGAGATTCATTTCTAGGTCTAGCAGTATTTTTAAAATTTGATTTCTTTGAGACTTCTTCATTATCATGCTCACTTTTTTCTTCTGAATCAGAATTGTTTTCCAAAATTTCAGGATTCATTTGAAGTCCCGAGAGATCACTTTTTAAACCTATTTATAAGCATAAATATCAAATTTATTATATTGGAACTTTATTAATTAATAATACTTTTCATTTTATTATATATTTTCATACCAGTTATAGTTTTATACACAAGATCTTCCCCGCTTTTGGCCTTATTAATGTCCCTTTCAATATCGATGACCTAAATAATGATATTCATAATTAAAAATATAGAATATTTTAGACAATAAATAATTACTTCAAAATAAATAAATAAAAAAATATTTTCCTAACCTGGTCAAGTCTTTTAGGGATGTAAATGTTTTTAAAAACTTGATCTTCAATATCATTTTCATCATCTACTCGTTCAGATACTTTTTCTTTCATTTTATCTAAATATGCCTCTATTTTGTCTTCTGTGATTGTTGGATCAGTGATAAAGTTGAACAATTCTTTCATATTCATTGTAGCTACACCTTTCTTTTTGAAAAAGTCTATAAAATATTCAAAATTAGTAAAAGAGATTCAACTAAAGAAAACGGAATAAAATGAAGGAAAGAATTAAAATAAAGTAAAAAGAATAGTTGGACTAGACTTTTTAATTCATTTATGGGAATTGAATAGGAAATGCTTAAGATTCAGAAGGTTAAGAATATATGTATATTAGAGTTTTTAGTTTGGAAGCAACTACCTTTTACTTAACCATACAGGGTATGGTCAAGTATTGTAATCATGCATGAAAAAAGTGTTTTTTTCCTTCTTTTTTTCGAAATATCTCAAAAACGGCTGAAACTATTTTGATTTAAAAAATTTAGCGAAACCATGGCATTTCGCTCTACAAAAAAGCTCTAATAAGTGAACATCGAAAAAATTATATTTTTCGAGATAATAATTGTTTTGTCAAAATGTCTGTTAGTTAGTCTATCTGGTTGTCTGGTTGTTATCTGTCTGTTAGTCTGTGCGTTACCAAATTTTTGTGGACGAGCTAGCTCAAAAACTAGTTTGAATATCGAAACCAAATTTCACACGTAGTTTTGGTCCATTGAGATTAAGAGCTGATTAGATTGGTGCATATTGGCCCAAAATTAAGGGGCGGTGGAGGGGGTCAAAAATTAAAAATCTAGGGCATTTGAGCAAACTCAACCAAATTTTGTATACATAATCAGTGGGACACTAGAAGTCTAAAAATGCAAAAACTAACCGCCCAAAAGGGGGGGGGGAAATGAAAATATTGGCCATTTACCAAACTCCACCATTGTATACATAATCAGTGGGCCCACAGTAATCTAAAAATGCAAAAAGGGGGAGGGGTGTATGGTCAAAAAATGAAAATATAGGCTCTTGTCCCAAACTCAACCAAATTTGGTATATATAATCAATCAGTGGGCCCCCAGGAGTCTAAAAATGGAAAAACTAACCCCCCTCCTCTACATGATTATAAATACTTTTATTAAATATTAAATATAAGAGAGGGCCCAGGTTGTATGGTAAAGTCAAGTGGATGGCCACATCAGAACACGACAGCTTATTTCTTTTATTTATACACGCTAAACCAGTAGTATATATAGAAAAAATAATCCTCCCGGGAGAAAAGCTTTTAAATTTTATATTAAGAGGTCGCTCAAGAATTTACAACTTTTTGGGAAGAGTGATGGTTTTTTAAAAAAAAATCCCCTTTATTGGCATTTCACTCAAACATATTGCAAATATTGTAGAGAATCAAATTCCATTTAAAATCAACTGGTGTGCTCCCAACATGATTTTCACTTTCACCTACTTATTGCCCTATTCATTTTACTAAATTTACCCTTTCAAATTGGTTCCATTATTGTTTCAATTAAAATAAAAAAATAGTTTCTTAAAAATCGCTGTCAAGTATCACAAGTTCTGTGATGCCTATTTTTTTTTATCTTGATTGAAACATTGTAAGGGGATTAATTTAAAAGGGGGAAATTTGTATTTTGATTTCAAAGAGGGGGATGTAAGTGTAAGTCGTGTCTCACATACCATTTGATTTTGAAGGAAATTTAATCTCCTATAAAATGAGCCTATTGAAAATAACATAAGAGTGAAAGGCCAATGAATATTAATAAATAAATAAAATGAACCACTCTTCCCATGTTATTTAAATGGGAAAACTTATAAATTCTTAAGTGTCCTCTAAATATTAAATTCAAATGCTACCCTCACGTGAGGATTTCTTTTTCTATAATACTACAAGATTAGCGTGTATGAAAGAAAAAATAGTTGCTTCCAAACGAAATACATTGTTAATCGTGAGGATAATCTATTAATAGATGAATTAAGAATTATTTAAATATTAGTTTAGATTTCTGTTAATTTTTTTATATATGAATCGTTGATTGGAGAAAGAGTACTAGTTATTTTTATAGATAGATGTTTGTCGATTTTGAAGGTCACTAAGTCTATAGTTTGAAATACTGCTGAAAAAGATAAGGGTTTCAATATATTTTTGATATGTATATTAAGTTATCAATTAATATACACAAGTCTTAAAAAACAGCTTTTTTTTTTAAACTTTAGTTCACTGACTTGTACCCTTTTTGCAATCAGAGAATCATATAAAATCATTTAAAATAAAAAAAAAAAATACTAAAAATAAGCTTGAAAAATATCGCAAATGCTCATTTTCGGCTCAATTAAGCAGTGAGTAATTTCCCTGCGGAGGCGAAAAAGAAAGTAAAGGTCAGATGTAGGTGAGATGTGGGCGAAAAACAAAGCGGGGATGAGGGGAAGAGGGTCGAGCCGAAGAAATCGGGCCGACAAGAGACGAGAGTTTAATTTACGATAGAGAGAGGACAGGTAAATCGTTCAAGAGTGCATATAAAGGGCTGGGCAAAATACTTTTAAATAAACTGGCACGTTCTGACTGTGTTGCAATCCACGTGACTTTACCATACAACCTGGCCCCTCCCTTAATAAAATTATTTATAATCATGTAGGGGGGGGGGGGGTTTGCATTTTTAGACTTCTGGGGGCCCACGGATTATGTATACAAAATTTGGTTGAGTTTGGTACAAGGATCTAGTTTTTTAATTTTTTGACCCTACATTTTGGGTGGTTAGTTTTCGCATTTTTAGTCTTCTGGGGGCCTACGGATTATGTATACAAAATTTGGTTGAGTTTGATACAAGGACCTATATTTTAATATTTTGACCCTCCCCCCATTTTGGGAGGTTAGTTTTTGCATTTTTAGATTACTTTGGCCCACTGATTATGTATACAAAATTTGGTTGAGTTTGGTACAAGAGCATAGATTTTCATTTTTTGACCCTACCCCCATTTTGGGCGGTTAGTTTTTGCATTTTTATGCTTCTGGGGGCCCACGGATTATGTATACAAAATTTGGTTGAGTTTGGTACAAAGGCCTAAATTTTAATTTTTTAACCCCCTCCCCCCTTTGGGAGGTTAGTTTTTGCATTTTTAGACTTCTGGGGGTCCACTGATTATGTATACAACATTTGGTTGAGTTTGCTCAAATGGCCTAAATTTTTAATTTTTAACCCCCCTCCCCCCCTTAATTTTGGGTCGATATGCACCTAAATCTAATCAGACTCTTAATCTCAATGCACCAAAACTACGTGTGAAATTTTGTTTTGTTATTCACACTAGTTTTTGAGCTAGCTCGTCCACAAAAATTTGGTAAAGTATTAACAGACAGACTACAGACATTTTGACAAAACAATTATCTCGAAAAATATAATTTTTTCTATGTTCACTTATTAGGGCTTTTTTGTAGACCGAAATGCCATGGTTTCGCTCAATTTTTTTAACCAAAATAGTTTCAGCCGTTTTTGAGATATTTCGAAAAAAAGAAGCAAAAAAAAAAACACCTTTTTCATGCACGATTACAATACTTGACCATACCTTGTATGGTAAAGTAAAAAGTAGCGAAATACATAAAACACGAAATAGTTATATCAAAGCGTTAAAATATAAAATACGTATTCATAAATAAAAGGGGCGAGATCACAACATAAATAAGATATTATATAAAAAGTTACCGGTTATATTTTTGCAATCCGTTCGTAAAAATTCCAGAGAAGATGGATGTTCATGTTCTACAGACTGGGAAACATCAATAACAACGAGTTTTCCATTGTGATACCTATTATCATATTAATATTATATTAGAAAAATAAGATTGAAAATATTTTTTTGCCAAAAGTAACCGCGTTTTTTAAATTCAAAAAATAAACCAAAGAGGATGTTCAAGCTTTATTAAGGTTTGCAAAATGTTGGTGTCAAGTCAAAGGCTCACAAGAAAATTTAATTTAGTTCACTTAAGTGAAAATACAAATAAAATATTTCTAGAGAGAAAAGATTGAAAATGAAGAAAGAGCCTTCGAAACTATAGTCTCTAACAAATAGAATTATATATTTATACGTATATATAAGTTACGTGAACGATTCTCAACAGCTCAGCTACTTTGAACATCGGACTTAGCAAAGCATCCTTTTGAAAATTTCATTATTTTTGGGATGGTGGTAGATTTTGGAGCGATAATAAAGAATGAAATCGAAAAACCAAAACTTTCCCTTCTTCAGGACATAAAATGAAGTGGCGATATTCGTGCGAGAAATTTTCATTATTTTCGGGATGGTGGTAGTGTTTGGGGCGTTAATAAAGGGTGAAATCGAAAAACCGAAACTTTCCCTTCTTCAGGACATAAAATGAAGTGGCGATATTCGTGCGAGAAATTTTCATTATTTTCGGGATGGTGGTAGTGTTTGGGGCGTTAATAAAGGGTGAAATAGATAAACCGAAACTTTCCTTCTTCAGGGCATAAAATGAAGGGGGGGGGGTATTTATTTGTGCGATAAAATTTCATTATTTTTGGAATAGTGGTAGATTTTAGGGCGTTAATAAAAGGTGAAATCAAGGACCGAAAATTTCCCTTCTTCAGAACATAAAATGAATGCGTGAAATTTATAGACTAAATTAACATATAGTGAAAATACAATGACTCTAGAATGATGAAACTTGACATACTGGTAGAGCTTGGATTGATAAAGAAGAGAATCGAAAAACGAAACGTTTCCTTCCTCAGCATCTTAAAAGGTGTGAAGTTTATAATATAAATTCTTATCAAGTAAAAATTCAAAGGGTATAAAATGCTAAAATTTGGCATGTTAGTAGATTTTGGGGAATTAACAATGGGAGAAATCGAAAAACTGTAACTTTCCCTTATTCAGCATCTAAAATGAAGGAGTGAAACTTATGAGCTAAATTAACTAATAGTGAAAATTCAACGACACTAGAATGCTAAAATTTGACATAGTGCAATAACTTGAATCACTAATAAAGAGAGAAATCGAAAAAGATCTTCATCAGCCTTTAAAATAAATGGGTGAATCTTGCAGGCTAAATTCCCATCCAACTTACAAAAAGAAGTGAAATCTCAACAAAAACACTTGTGTAAAAAAGGCCAAGTTCGATTAATAAAATCCGTTTGCCAAAAAGTAGTGAGATCTAATGTGCTGCCAAGTTCAACATCATCAATTTATTAAATGTATATTAGTAACTTCAATTAAAACGCAAGTTTTTCATTTCACATGTCCAACTATATTTTTGATTGATTTCACATTTTCAGTTGAAATTATTTTCATAAAACTTGGCTTTTACGCATTAATACGTATGTCACGAATTACTAGTTACCATATCATGAGATCTTAATAAGAGAGGATGGAAGGGCTAAAAGGGAGAGGCGGAGGCCCTATCAGACAATAATAATAATAATTTAATGCGTAAAAGCCAAGTTTTAGGAAAATAATTTCAACTAAAAATGTGAAATCAATAAAAAATATAGAGGGACATGTGATATGAAAAACATTCGTTTTAATTGAAGTTACTAATATATTCTGGACTCATTTAATAAATTGATGATGTTGAACTTGGCAGCACATTAGATCTCACTACTTTTTTTGGCAAACGGATTTTATTAATCGAACTTGGCCTTTTTTTATACAAGTGTTTTTGTTGAGATTAATACTTACTCCAACAGACTGTTTTTATAAAATTCCCCATATGAAAATGCCTATCCCAAATTCAAAGTTGAAAAGATAAGTCCTAGTCCAAGGGTCTTTTTTGAACACATCCATGTTTTGTTGTATATCTACTTCATTCCAATAATTTTAAAAAATGTTTCACCAAGACCAACACCAAATTCCTTAAAAACGTTTTAATAATAGGTTACTTGGGCAAATTACTCTAGGATAATCGTAATAGGCTTTTCTTTTCTGCCTAAAGGTACTTTAATTAAAATGAATTTTATATAGTTATATACTTACATAATGTTGTATTCACTAAAATCCGCATGAACAAGTTTGCACTTATTATACATGTTCCACATAAAAATAATTGCTTCCTGATATAATTGGCAATATTTAGAAAACGAAATATTTGCATCCTTGAATAATAAATAAAATAAAATATTAAACATTAATTAATAATGAATGAAAGATACTTATATGGGATTTGGGATTTTTAGAGAAGTAAAAGAATTGGCATGGGATAGAGTTGAGTGGAAGGTTGCATCAAATCAGTCTTAGAATTGTATACTCAGTGTAGATTTGAATTACATTTAATTGAATTAGATTTTTTAATTTATAATTATAATTTTTTTGTTAATAGAGAATGGTGTGGGTTCTTGGTGAAACATTTTAAATAAAGTAAAGAAAATTTTGAAAAGTTTCTTAAATTTTTCAAAATTTTCTTTACTTTAATTATAATTTTAACAAAGCAAGAGTGAAAACAAACAACCAAATAACGGGGTTCATAAAAATAAAGATAGGCGTGAGGCAGGGTGATTCGCTGAGTCCTATACTTTTCAACCTGATCCATAGACAAAATAATATCATCAAGTTTACACAGGCAACTTGGATATAACATAGGAGGAAGTCCGATACATACAATATGTTATGCTGACGACGCAGTTTTAATAGCGGATAGTGAGGAAAACATGCAAAAGATTACAATGTACCCACCGGTATACCCAAATAATGAAATTGCAAAAGGACAAATTAGTACATAAGGGTCGAAATAATATTTTATTCATTTTTAGTTTTTATAAAATTTTTACTTAAATATAAATTATTAATTAAATAATTCGATAATAAATTTATTTAAAATAAAGGTTAGTCTATATATAAATTATTTAGCAAATTTCACATTAAAAATAAATTCAAGATTAAGTTTACATAGAAAGCGAGAAGTAATGCATTACTTAGAGTGAATCTTTGAGAATTATCTAATAATCCTTCTAATTTCAGATGAAAAATAATAACAATTTATAATTTTAATTTTAAAAAAGAAATCAATACTTGAAAATGGGTAGGCGAATGGGGGAAGGAGGAATTTGTGAGGAGAGACAAAAACAAAAGGATAGGAGAGAGGCATTCTATACTTAACATTCTACACTAAACATTCAACGCTAAACATTCTTATTATATCATTCTACACTACACATTCTCCACTGAGAGAGATTTCTACATTATATCTTTCTACATTGAACATCAATTTCTATACTATATCTTCTACACTACACATTCGCTACTGAAAACTCTCTAAATATCTCTATACAGCCTCCTGAAATATCATTCTAACCAGAGACCATTCCATTCATATATATATGTCCGAGGCGATCACTCTATATATATATTAATTGGAGCCAACTTGCTACCAGAAGAGAAGCAAACGGGATAATTGGAAACTTTTCACACCGAACCTACCAGACGCCGAGAATTCCATTCGGGGCACCTAAATATCTAAAGATTGGTGCCTGAAGTACAATCGGAGTCAAGGCGACGGAAGGAAGAATTATCCTATACCTTTGGTCCAAGAGGAATGTAATATATTCACATACCATTTTCTTAAAACTTCCATTTTATACTGTTCACTTCAAGTACTGATAAAGAAAATAAATTCACATAGTCAAAATTTAATTTAATTCTCAAAAAAACTTTATTATTATCGAAAACCCACACATTTGTTTTATTTGCATTTTTTTATTATTTAAATTCATATTATTACTTAAATTCAGTAAAGTAGCTTGTTTTAACTTCCATCATTTCAGATATAAGCACTGAGAGACTACCCTGAGTAACACCCACCACCCTTCAAGAAACTAGTATCTAAGCAAAACCCTTGCTATAAGAGCAAACCCACGTTACCTCACATCCAAGCCTCATATCCATAATAAAAAACAAACATCCATCATCACTGCAAGATTTTAATCAAATTCGACCAGTCGGCTAAGAAACTAAATATGGAAATATCTTTAAAGAAGACAAAATGCCTATCAATCTCTAAAACAAACCAAAAGTGTGAAATAAAACTAGGAGATACCTATTAGAACAAGTCTCCAAATTCAACTATTTAGGAATAGAAATATCGAGCAATAGAAAAAAGTCAAAACTCAAGTGACTAAAGGAGCCAGAATATCCGGCTGCTTGAACAATTTAGGCCAGTTATGTCGGTTGGTAAACTCTTTTTAAACGTTGACAAAGGGTAAAGCTTGAAATTCACCTTGTGCCCGGTGGATGGCCAATCAGATGGCGGGCACTTTCGTCTGATTGGCCATCCCGCCGGGCACAAGGTTAATTTTAAGGTTTTACCCTTTGTCAACGTTTAAAAAGAGTTTACCAACCGGCATACAACTGGCCCTTAATATGGCGAAACAGATATATGTCAGCGGAGAGCAAAGTTTGCATTTATAAGACTAGCGTACGCCCAGTGTTGACATATGCTGCAGATACAATTTCCACCCAACAACTTCTCCGAACAACCGAGATGAGGATAATTAGAACCATACAGGGTAAAACACTATGAGATAGATTTGATACAATTTTGATGGCTGTATATGTATATAATTAAGTAATGGAGAGGGATTCAGCCAATGGGTAGCCTCTGCTGAATAAAAACTCCCAATTATGGAAAACGTTTCGGCTTTAATTAAATAATGCTATCATCAGTTCCTAAGAGAGTATTAGCGACACAATTAATTTTATAGATAAATTGTCCGCAGGCGCAGGAGATAGAGACCACAGCGAACATTTAAGGCAGATAAGCGGCATACCAGATATATTTGTTATTAGAAAAAGAGAATGGGCAGCCCATGTAGATCGTGTGGGAGAGAACAGATTGGCAAAAGTAGCAAAAGAATGTCCCAGGGTGTAAGAAGGCGAGAAAGGCCAAAAAAAAGATGGAAGACGGGCCTAAATGTACACCCTGAATAAAAATAGAATGGAACAACGTTCTTTATTTGGAGAAACGGGCACAGGCCTATTGAGAAGATAAGAAGAATTTATAATTTGCATCTCAATACACATCGTAGGTATTATCTCATAATTCCAATTGCTTAATTTTTTTTGTTTACAATTTAATTATAATTTTCAAAAATTGGAACGCGTTTTTTAGTATTGTTACCTATCATAGAAATATATCGTAATAACAGTGATGAAATGTTTGCGAAACTTTTAGTGCTTAGAGCAAATATCTATAATTAAGTATAAGTAAACCATATGTACATAATAAAAATTAATAATATTTATTTGTTTATTTGAGATATTGGGTGTAATTGAGTGTGCTTCTAAATACATCTCCTAAAGCAGGGGTTCCCAACCTTTTTCCACCTGCGTACCACTTGACTTTTTGAAAAATTTTGGTGTACCACCAGACCTAAATATTTTAATAAACGTATAATATTTACTCTTCTAAAAGTGCTTTTTGAATTAAATTCCTGAGAAAACTTCATATTTAATGGTTAGATATTTGTTTATTTATAACATGCTTATAATAAAGGAGAAATAAAAAGATTAAAATGGTATTAATTTACAGTTTTATTTATACCCAAAAGGGCTAAAAACATACAAATAAAAAATTGGTACAAACTCAGCAAAAAATTAATCATCATACTTTTATAGTCTTTAGTGCGAAACTTGTTGTTGTTTGCCTGTGATTAAAATATCAACTTTAGGAATAATGGAACTTATCTTCACTCTTAAGTCCTCTTCAACACTTATTCTGCTTCTATGTTTATTTTTTATGTATAAGAGTTCACAAAATCCACTCTCACACAAGTAACTCGTAACAAATGGCATCAAAAATAGCAGAGCTTGCCGGAAGATCAAAGGGTACTCGGTTTTACATTCGATCCAGAAGTTAATTAAAGATTTCTCTTTAAAATAATCTTTCATAAACTATCTTCTGTAAGATCGATAAAACTTTCTTTGAGTTTCAATTCATTTGGTGAGGTTCCCGAAAAAGATTTTCTGTTCCAGTCCACTTATGAATAATCTTCAGAGAAATATCTCTTAAAGCTTTTTTGAAGGCTTTCCAAATGAACAATGATATCTGCAACCACATCTGGTTTTGGAGATATTTCATTTTCTTCAAAAAATGATGATAGAGTGGGAAATGCAAATAAATTCTCCTCCTGTATTTGTGAACAAAACAGGACCAACTATCTCTTGAAGGAGTTTATTTTGTCACTGGCTTTGAAGGCTGTTGTGTTTGGTCCCTGAAGTCCCAAGTTCAGTGTGTTGAGTTTGCCAAAAATGTCGGCTAGATAAGCCAATCTTGACAACCATTCTTCATCAGCAAACAATTTTTTAATGTCATGATTTTTTTCACTTAAAAACATAAAAATTTCTGATCTCAGTTCAAAGAGACGGTTCAAAATTTTTCCCCGAGATAACCACCTCACTTCTGTATGCAGGAGAAAAGTCTTGAACTTGCCACCCATTTCTTCACACATCAAGGAGAATAATCTTGTGTTTAGAGCTCTAGCCTTTATGAAGTTAATAACTTTCACAGCATCTGATAGAACGGAGTTAAGATTTTCCGGCATACCTTAAGTATGCTTAAGTAGCTAATGCTTCTCGATGGATGACACAATGCGTACTTCAGGAGCAACTTCCTTTATTTTTGCTGCTAGCCCTGTCAATCTTCCTGACATAGCTTTTGCTCCATCTGTACACAAGCCAATACACTTGGACCAGGGAATGCCTACTTTGAGCACATATTCATCAATTACCTTAAAAATGAGTTCCGCTGTGGTATTTGATTCAAATGGTTTGCAGAACAAAAATTCTTCTATCACCTCTTCATTATAATCAAATCGCACAAAACAAGTAGCTGCGCCATGTTTGTAACATCGGTGCTTTCGTCAACTTGAAGTGCAAAATAAGTGCATTCTTGGAGTTTTAAAGCCAGTTGTTCTTCAATATTATTAGATATATCGACAATTCGTCTCTTTATTGTGTTATTTGACAAAGGTATTTTTTGAATTTCTTTGGCCTCCTGTTTGCGTGCTCACTGCTCATGCGTATAGAAGCTATTAATAGCGTACCACCGGTTGGGAACCCCTGTCCTAAAGCATTTTTTGAAATTTTCTACAAGTAAAAACCAACTTGTTTAATTACGTAGCTCTATAATGTCTGCTAGTGGCGAAAATCAGCATCCGTTCAAATATAAACAAGCTCGATATTATAGCATCACTAGTTATACCAGATCGATAATTTTTTTCCCCCTAGATATATATATATATATATGTGGGGAACATATTGACCCACATATATACTAGCGGCGACGCCCGCCTCCGGTGATCATCTTGCTAGCCTCCTAGAGCCCCTCCTCCCACCTCCGATCATCCTCCAAGCCAGCAAACCTATCCTCGCCCCTTGGATCCTCTCTAATTTTGGCAGTCAGATTCGATTGATGAAGGGGGAAAACAACCCTTCTGACATATAATTAAAAATAATACATTCCATCTCAGATATAATAGTGATTTTCTTAGATATTTAAATAAGCACCTTGAATTCTTATAATCAAAGGTTCACTTACCATAAATATTTTGTGTGGTAATACTGACGAAGCGTAATTGATAATGTAATTGGATTATGTAATTTGTAATTGTTAATTGAGTTACAATAGGTAAACGCAATTTGTAATTCAATCTCTGAAAGGCTTTTAATTTCCCTAAATCTGTGTATACCTACTCGATATTGATGATGATTATTAAATATAGCAAGTAAGTAAAATTTCAAGGAAGGTTTCACAAAATAAAACAAATATATGTTTTGACTTTTTCTACGTTTTCTATGTTAACTCTTGATGATGGGCTCAAAACCCGAAATTTATATATCGAGATAAAACTCAAAAAACATATATTTGTTTTTTTTTGTGAAACCTTCCTTGAAATTTTACTTACTGATTATTTAAAAAATTTTCACCTTGAACCGACAACCAACTCTTTATATTAAATATAGCTTTGCTTTAAAAAATAATAAAAATAAGACCTTTAATAAGGGCGCAGGCCATCCTTCATTTCCGATAAAGTTCATCAAAAGAACATTTCCTTTAATAAGAATAGGTTTTGGCACATTTAATCCATGTGAATGTAATCGAGAAAGATTCTTCCATTCCTTCAAAGCCCACTCTTCTACCTTTTGTCGATTAGTGGTTTTATTGCAACCACGTGCAAATCTGTAAAATAAGATAAAAAATATTATTTAAAAAATATCCTTGCATTAAAAATGTGAGGTTTCTATATTTAAAATTTAAATAAAAAAATGATAAATTTATTTGATTGTTTAATTAAATCTATTACTTTCATTAGTTTATGACAATGGCCTTCGTAGATTAAAGACATAGGTAGTTAAAACATGTAGTTCGGTTTGTTCTTATGGAGTCTACAGTGTAGGTCTTTCACCACAAGGCTAGGCAATAACTAGTTTCAAATACTCCAATTACTTAGTATAACATGTAAGTAAATCAGCGTTTCTCACCTTTCAGTATTTGCGATCAAATTTTCAATCAAAATTTTATTCGTATCCCCCTCTCATATAATAACAATGTATTGTATATAATAATAATGTATTTTGAGCTTTTTGACGCTAAAGCTACACTAAGACCTTAATTACCAAGAATAGGTAAATTTATTGATATTTGGCAGCAAGGATCCGCTGCATTGACAAAACTAGAACCGATCCACCCTTTTACTCTGTTTTACGTCTATCATATTGATGATACATTGTGCAGTACTGATATAAACCTATCTAGAAGTGTTTTAAATCAATGTAAACGAGTATTTTATTTTTTTATTATGTCAGAATGTTTTTTACTTTGCTTTTCTTTCAGTAAATTAAATAGTTTTTCTAATAATCTTCTAATTTATATAGTCTTATCATGCCCCCCTAGGGGGGGGGTGCCCCACAAGTTGAGAATTGTTGAACTAATATAGTTCCTAAAATGGAAGAAACTAGTACTTGTACTCAGTATACACATATATAACACTTTATGTATCAATGGTGGGCGGTGACTTGTTAACCATAAATTTTTTTGAAGTAAAATTTCTTTAACGACGTTTTTTTTCTTCAAATTTAACATTAGATTTTTTCAATTTATATTATAGAATTATATTATATATCAAAAGACAGAGCGCGGATAGTCTACGTATCTTCACTTTGGCTACTTCTGATTTTTTAATTTTTTTCATAGTTGGATGAACGTTCAACCGGCGCTCTTGTAGAAGGTATAGTGCGAATTAATTGTATTATTAAATTAAATACTTCTGCCAAAACATCTTTAAGTTCATCTTTCACCATTAATTACTTTATCATACAGGGTATGGTCAAGTAATGTAATCGTGCATGAAAAAAGTGTTTGTTTTCCTTCTTTTTTTCGAAATATCTCAAAAACGGCTGAAACTATTTCGATTAAAAAATTGAGCGAAACAATAGCATTTCGGTCTACAAAAAAGCCCTAATAAGTGAACATCGAAAAAATTATATTTTTCGAGATAATAATTGAATCGGTGAGTTGAAAAGGTACACATTCCAAGCGCATAAACTTTCGGAAAACTAAAAAAAAAACTGATTTTTGAAAAAAATAATTTTTTTACAAAAAAGTTGTCAATGGCAAATTTGTAGATCTCAGTGTGGCAAACAAAATTGCACATATAAACAAATTATTTTAAACATAATTGTTTTTTAAAAATCAGTTTTTTTTTAGTTTTCCGAAAGTTTATGCGCTTGGAATGTGTACCTTTTTCAACTCACCGATTCAATTGTTTTGTCATAATTTTTAAGAAAAAAATAAAAACCGACTTCAAAAAATTAAATGCAACAAATAAAATACACTAAAAGGTATAAAATAATTATTATCTTATTTAGTTACAACTAAACGACGAAATATTAACATGAAATTACTTTTTGAAGTCGGTACCAAACAAACTATACCTATAAGCGAGCGTACCCGCCAAACGTACTAAGTAAGATCCGTCGAGTGCGATTCATAAAAGGTATATGTTTGGCACCAACTTCAAAAAGTAATTTCGTGTTAATATTTCGTCGTTTAGTTGTAACTAAATAAGATAATAATTATTTTATACCTTTTAGTGTATTTTATTTTGTTGCATTTAATTTTTTGAAGTCGGTTTTTTATTTGTTTCTTAAAAATTATTTTTATTTTTCTCTTTTAGTGATGTTATTAATAGTGATCATATCATCAGAACTTGACCAAATTAATATGACACCATCCCTAAGACACCCCTTTCGGATAAAAAAAGAACCATCGAAATAGGTTCATAAACAACGAGGTTAGGTCTAAATAAACCTAATAAAAAAGGTCTAATACCTATAAAAAAAACGAAAAAAAAAATGGGACCAATCGGAAGCTAGACTGGACCCAATGCAAAAAAAATTTTCAAAATCGGTTGACAATTGGCGGAGATATGAGGTAACATAGGCACAAAAAAAAAAAAAAAAAAAAAATTCACTCGAATAGAGAACCTCCTCCTTTTTTGAAGTCGGTTAAAAATGTCTGTTAAGTCTGTGCGTTACCAAATTTTGTGGACGAGCTAGCTCAAAAACGAGTGTGAATATCAAAACTAAATTTCACAGGTAGTTTTGGTCCATTGAGATTAAGAGCTGATTAGATTTTGGTCCATATCGACGCAAAATTAAGGGGGGTGGAGGGGGGTCAAAAAATGAAAATCTTGGCCATTTACTAAACTCAACCAAATTTTGTATACATAATCAGTGGACCCCAGAAGTCTAAAAATGCAAAAACTAACCGCCCGAAATGGGGGGGGGGGGTCAAAAAATGAAAATCTTGGCCATTTACCAAACTCAACCAAATTTTGTATACATAATCAGTGGATCCCCAGAAGTCTAAAAATGCAAAAACTAACCGCCCGAAATGGGGAAGGGGGGGGGGGGGGGGGCGGAGGGTCAAAAAATGAAAATCTTGGCCATTTACCAAACTCAACCAAATTTTGTATAAATAATCAGTGGGTCCCAGGAGTCTAAAAATGCAAAAACTTACCCCCTCCCCTACATGATTATAAATAATTTTATTAAATATTAAATATAAGTGAGGGGCCAGGTTGTGTGGTAAAGTCAAGTGGATGGCCACATCAGAACACGTCAGCTTATTTTTTATGCAATTTATAAAAGTCAGGCTTCGAATATTTGTAAACTAATTCACTTTTCAAATCCAAGTATTTTCCATAAGATAGCTGAAGGCCTGACGAGACACAAAAATGTTCTTTTCATATTCTTTAAAGTTAAAAAGTTCCATAAATTTTAAATTTTTGATATCTTGAAATCGATTAGTTGAATTTACTGAAAGAATTTCTAAAATATTAGAATAACGAAGTTCTTACGTCAGTTTTATATCTTTCACACATTAAGTATCTTTTCTAGGCATGACGCATGACACAGTATAAAAATACTCTTGAGGTTTTGAAATTTTAGGAATGCACCGCATCCACAGCATCCATGGATATGCACGCCACTGATATGTATATAGTTTAGCGTTACATTATGTGACTAGAAGGGGACAGAGCAAATGTGAAGTCACATAGATACATAATTTTTTTTTTTATTCTTTTAACAATTTTATTTTTCACTTTTACAGTGTGAAATACGAAATAGTTAAGGTAGTTGTTCCTCCAAATGGGGTTTCTTAGGATTTTTTTGAAATTTAGACAGATTATTATTTAAATACTTCTGCATCGATTGGTCGCAAAACGAAATTTATGAACAATATAGTTCCGGAGATATTAAATTTCAAAAATAGAGTTTTTTCAGGCTCTTTAACATTGCACTATACGGGATATCGGAAAATTTAAATACATATTTAATTATAATTAAGAAAGCCTTCTTACCATTTTTATAAAAAACTAAACCAACATTAAACAATAACCAATACATATTTTAAGACAATTTTGATTCATAGTTACAACACAGTAGATAATAATGAATAAATAATTAAAAATTTACACTATAAACAATTTGGCAACAGCACATTTATTTAACCGGCGAAAGATGTATTAAGCGCGCATGCGCTAGATTTTTTCAAAATTATAATTTTCATAAGGTGTAACATAGGCGTTCATTACATTTGTTAAAAAATAGCAAAACGATTTTTATAGAAAATTTTTAACCTTTAAAATGTATTTTATCTGTCATTTTAATATAAAAATATTCAATCTCTTACAATGGTGCCAGATTTGTCAAACGAGCACGGGATTGGCTAGAATCGGTACATAAACTGCAAAAGTCTTGGGCTTATGAATTATGAATCCTTATTGTCTGTTCTATATACTCTAGCATTAACTTTTTGCTAGTATTGTCGCGAAACAACTACCTTAAGCTAAATGAACCGTAATGATTTTTAAAATTGATTTATTGGTTTTAAAATATTCTAATTTTATACTCACAAAATTTATTTTATTTGAAACAAATATAATATCTATGGATATAGAAATTATTATCAGAACAGTAAAAATTAGCAAATAAATAATTAGAATAATTTTATTTTTCATCATTTTACCTGTAATCTCCATTAACATATCGGTCTCTATCCTTAAATATGAGAATAGATGTTTTATAAATTTTCAGAGCATAGTCTTCATCTGTATAGCTTGGCCCATGATATACATTTGCTTCTTTTCCAGTTGATATGCACCCGTTGATACATTCAATTATTTTGGAATTTATCATTTTGCCCACTATCGCTAGAGTTCTGGGATCTAGAGCTTTTTCAACTGTTGCTCTATCAACTTTATCTTTCCTTCGATAGCTAAAAATTAAAAAAATATATATTTTTAAAATTTATTAATTTTTTTCTTTTTTGTTCTTGGTGAGGTATGTAGAGCCCGTGCGAACCAAATGTAATAGCCTCGATGGATGTGAAGTTCAAGGATTTCATTCGAGTTGAATAAAATATGGATTGTCTTGTATGTTGTTTTATTTACAAAATAATATAATATGATTCAGGATGTAAATAAAACATCATACAAGACAATCCACATTTTATTCAACCCGAATGAAAATTCTTGGTCTTCACATCGAACATAAAATCTTGTTCGCACGAGGCTTACATACCTCACCAGCCATCAGCGCCTTTAATCAATTTATTAATTTTATTATTTTGGAAAAATTATATATATATAGTATATATAAATATAAAGAGAGAGAGGGAGATTTTGTAAATGAATCATTTATGTATGTATAATTGTATATGTTAGAGGTTCCCAAACGCCCTAGGGAGCCGTAGCCTCTTCACAAGTGCGCCGCGAAGCTTCATAATTAATTGAAGCAAGACATTTGGCCTAACATAAAAAACAACGTGAGAAGCTTAAAATTGATTTATTTTTTATTTTTATCTCTTACTTACGATTAGACATACTTTTACTTACTTTCATTTTTTTATTATTTTATGTTTTGTTTCTGTTCATCTTTTTCATTTTTGTTTTTATTTATTTTACATCAAAAAAAAAATTTTTATATAAAATTTTAGCAATGCGACTATTGTAAATAGAGAAGGAGAGAGAGAAAATGTAAGTATTACCACCAATTGTATAGAACCAACTTTGTAAACTACTTAACAGTTGTAAGAGGTGAGCTCCTCCTACGAGGCCAAATAATAAATAATATATAATAGGGCGCCATGGAAAAATTTTAATTGAAAAAGGCGCCGCGACTCGTAAAAGTTTGGAAATCCCTGATATATGTTACAGTCAAAGTGTGAACTTAGTCAATGTATACACTCACTAGTTAATGTATACTTGTCTAAATCATTCAGGAAAAGAATACACAAATGAATTTATTAATACTTCCACTAGACAATCTATACACTCTCTATTGAGACTTAGTTAAAGTACTCACAAGACTATTTTTTACTATAAGATGATTATTTTATACTTGTAAATTTAAGATCTATAAATTAGTGTTCATAAATCAAAATTTTAATAATATCTGTACATCCTTTCTAGCAAAAAAGAGAATTAAATAAAAATATATGTAAATTAAAACAAATAAAAAATTAATTTAGATAAATTAAATTTTATCTAAGTAAACTGAACTTGACAAGAAACCTTTTTATTGTAAGGAATGTAGGTAAATGTTAAATCCTGACTCATTGCACAGATGGTTTTATAATAAACCAAAAGCTTTGCATTGTTTCAGAGCATTTTTACTAGAATATACCATATAAGGAATAAATTAATTACTATAAATACAAAAATTTATACTTAATAAAAGACTTACCCTTTAGATTCTGCTTTTTTGTCAGATTGAATAAGCAGATTTGCAGCGTTTGATGGTAAGTGTGATCCTTCATATTTTTCTAGATTTACTTTATTTAAATAATTATTTTGGGAAGGTTGATTTCTTGAATACCTGTTAGATTTATCTAGGCGATCATCTAAAACAATAATTAACCAAAATTAAACACTTCAAAGGGAGGCATGTAACATGAAATAAGACTTCTGTAAAAAGTTAAGATCACCATTAATTGAAAATAAACTTACTTTTATCTATCCATTCAGAGACAAAATCATCTTCATCTTCATCTTCATCTTCAGGTTCATCAACTTTATTAGTATTTTCTTTATTTTTGAACTCTTCTAACAAATTTTTTTTAGTTAATGGTTTACTTTTGAAAATATATTGTGTTCTATAAAAATATAAATAAATTTATTATCTAATATGAATGGAAAGTTTTATTAGCGGTCCAGGGCTTACTTACTACCCGCATCGCCGAATTTTACAATAGTGTTTTACAATATAAACAAAAGATTACAAAAAATAAATAAAATAAAATAATATGATGTATAGAAGAAATAGTAAAAATAATTACTGGGGTAAAATCAATGACGTCCACTATATATATGTGGGATTTCGTTCTCCGTTCTTTCGCTGTAAAGTGCTTTTGAAAATAGGGATTCATTTTCGCCTTGAGAAAGACGTTTGCCCATCGGGGCCCTTCGATGAAATGACAGGCGAGCAGCAGGGACACGCCCCTTTTATAAAAGAATCGAGCGCGGGAAAAAATTATGCTTACGTCACTTAAAACGCGGGAAGAATTAACCAATCAACTTAATTGCTAATTAGGTTATAAAAGAAGCCAGCTCCTCGAAGCGAATTCAGTTGTTATCATACAGTTGTAATGTGTGAGTTGTGACTTGTTGAAACTCATTGAATGAGCAGCTCTCCGGGGTGATTGCGATCACCTTGTAACGATTTGGAACGGAACGGCTTGTGTCGAAGAAGTAATTTGTATACACGTTCTGTAAAGAAGAAGCAATAAATGCGGGCATTGTGCCGTTATTTTGTTAAAATCATAGTTTCAACCGCCTAGTGCGAATTCTTATTTTAAATAGCATTTTAAACTGGCTCAAAGGCCGCCAATAGAGATTATCATCTCTGAAGATCACCTCCCATCCAAGCCCGGCAAATCTCCTTCCGACTAACCCTTCGAGCCAATCATAATAAAAATCATCCATCATCTCAATCATTTCCTATATATATATAATTTCGTTTATTCTTCAGGTAAATAAAATTCGAGTTTCATCTATAAAGAGAATTTATTAGTTATTTATGACATTATATTACATTATTTACATTATATACAATTTTACCTATAAAGAGAAATCGAAATTTTAGGTCCTTTATCTCTTGTAGTAATTTAGATATTATTTAGATTCAATATATTAATTTAGATATAATAAATAAATTAACAATATCAACAATTATAATAATATATTTATCATTCATCTTGTATTGTCAAACTGTTATCTTCCTATTGGTCGTCGTTGTGGCAGGGGATTTCAATCTGTTGTTGTGGCTGCGTTGTGGCGCGGATTTCAATCTTACATCCCCCCGCCTCCCAAGTCTCGAACTCCGTTCGGGTGAAAGGGTATCAATTTTTTTATGTGAAATAAAGTAAAGTTTTTTCCTCTCTTTGTGTAGTTAATTTTATAAATTGAGTTCGAAATCTGTTCTATTACTCGAAATGGACCTTTTCTGATTTTATCTAATTTTTTTCTATTTATCTTGTTTCCAGATTCTATATATACTAAATCATTTTTCTTGAATTTGTAGTCTCTTCTATTTTTATTCAATCTTTCTTCTGATTTTTTAAAACTGCTTATTGTGTTTTGCAACGCTTCTTTTCTGTCTTTTTCCAAATTACGCTCTAGCTCGAGGTTTTCTGGGATAATCCTTGAATCTTCGCCGAATAGTAGGTATTTTGGGGAAAATTTTGTTATGCTATGTGTTGTTCTGTTGTATTCATCAACACATTCGGCTGCCCAAGCAGTCCAGGCTCTTTTTTCTCCGCTATTTGCTTTACATCTCATTCTATTGGATAACGTCTGATTTACCCGTTCATTTAATCCATTCGATTCTGGGCAATCGGTGCAAGTAAAGATCATGTCTATATTTTTCTTTTTTAAATACTCTTTTAACTCCTTGGAATTTATTCCTGCATACTGGTCCCCTATGATAGTTTTTATTGTGTTTTTATTTGTGATAGGATCTATCAATCTTATAAAATCAGCTGCGGTTTGTCCTTTTGAAGTTAAAAAGAAAACATATCTCGTGAAATGATCTATTAGTATGTGTATATATTTTTTTTTTGAATTGTTATTAGTGAAACCTCCAATTGTATCAATCGACATTATCTCATATGGCCTTGTTGCCGGGCCGAATTGTGATGTTAGTCCTAATGGTCTAATTCTTCTGGTCTTGTTCTCATTGCATATCTTGCATTCTTTACAAAATTTGTCGACAAGTGAGTCCATGTTTTTAAAATAATACTGAGGCCTTATTTTTTCAATCAGGTGTTTTTTTCCTATGTGGCCATAAAATTCGTGTACTTTTCTTATTAATTCCATGCCAAATAGTGTTGAAACATATATTCTTGACTTTTTTTTAAGTTTTTAAAACATATGTCGCCCCTTTTAGTTACATTTTTCGATTCATCAATTTCATGTGCATTTAATGTCTGATCATTTTTAATTTGCTCCAATGAGACCATGTTTACTGTTTTTAAAATGTCATTTTCATTTTCAAAACTTTCTAACACTGGATTCCTAGATAGTGCATCTGCTTCCAAGTTTGTCTTTCCTGGTGCATAAATTATTTTGAAGTTGTACTGCGAAAGGTAGTGTATCAAGTCGCCGAGTGGTTCATCCGCTCTAACTTTTACTTTAAGATTTTCTAGAGGCTTGTGGTCAGTTACGACGGTAAAACTCTTTCCTATCAGCCAGTGTTGCCAATATACTATAGCCTCTTTCACAGCCAAACATTCTAAATATATAGCTTTTTTCTTTTTTTGGGATGGATTTAATTTTTTTGAAAAATATGCCACTGGGTGGAGTACTCCATCTTCTTGAGGTTGTTTCAATATCGCACCTAATCCGTCCCCACTGGCATCGGTGTAAATAAAAACTTCTTTATTCTCATCGTATATTGCTAGAATAGGACTTGAGCATAAATATTCTTTTACTGTTTCAAATGCTTTTTGACAATCTTCGTCCCAATTATATTCTACGTTTTTTCTTAATAAATTATGTAATGGTTCTAATAATTTTATTGAATTTTCAATATACTTATAGTAGAAGTTCACTTTACCTAAGAACTGTCTTATATTTTTTTATTTTTCGGTGTTGGGAAATTTCTTATTGATATCAAATTATCTTTGTAGGGTCTCACTTTATTTTTTTCAATAATGTGTCCCAAGTATTTCACAGAGTTTTTTGCAAAATTACATTTCGATAATTTAAGCTTGAAGCCTTCGCTCTCTATTGTATTTAATACTAGTTCTAAATGCTTAAGATGTTCATCAAACGTTTTTGAAAATATTAGAATATCATCTATGTAGTTTATACAAAAATCATTTAATTTATTCTTTCTTATCAGATTCGCTAATATTCTTTGGAATACTGAACTCGAAATCTTTAATCCGAAGGGTAACACTCTCCATGTGAAGTGACCATCTTGTGTAACAAAGGCTAATTTCTCTTTATCTTTTTCTCTTACTGGCACTGACCAAAAAGCTGAGTTTACGTCTAAAGCTGTGAACCAATTACAGTTTCCAGCTTTAACCATTATGTCTTCGATCCGGGGAAACGGATGTGATTCGGGCACAAGGTAATCATTAATTAATCTGTAATCAATACACAAACGGCTTCTTTTTCCTTCATCTTTTTTAAAAGCCATTGTTACTGGTGCTGCGAAGGGGGAACTTGACTCTTCAATTAGCCCTGTATCTAATAGCTTAGCAATCTGGTTGTCAATTTCCTTTTGGTCAGGTAATGAACATCTATACGGCTTTTTTGATATATATTTATACTCTGTTAATCTTATTTTGGCTTCTTCGTTTACTCTGCCAACGTCATATTTATTTTTTGCAAAGGTGTTCTCATATTTATCAAGTAAAATATTTATTTTTAATCTTTTTTCATTGTCTAAGTGATTCAGATATACTTTGTATTCTTTAAGACTTATGTATTCATTTAAATTTATATTTATAATCTCTTTTTCTATTATGGAATTAATATTTATATCTTTATCTATTTTGTTATTGATAGAATTCTTATTTATATCCGTTTTTGAATTACTTTTATTGCCAATTTTTTGTAATATTTCCAAGTTTTCGTTTTGAATTAATTTAAATTTTTTGATTGCATCTAACCCAAGTAATAGATCATACGAAAAATTATTACTTTTTTATAACATATACATCTAGTGTATTTTCTATTTTATTTATTTTTATATGTAATTGCGCCCGGCCATCTGTATAATTTACACCGTTTATTGTTCTAAAGATTGTATTATTTTTTTATATTTTCTTTCAATTCTTCTATTAGTTTATGGCTTACTAGTGACACATTTGAGCCTGTGTCATATATAGCTTCTATGGTTTTATCTTTATTAACTAATACATTTAATGTAATTAACGGTGTAAATTTTCCGGGCCTAGTTAGTTTTTTTTTGTTCACTATTTGTTATTTCTTCAAATTCATCAGTACTATTTTCATTTAAATATATTTTTGCACATTCTGCATATTTTTCGGTATTCCGACAAAGCGTTACAGGATGATAACGGCCTGGTTTTCCCAATTTTTCACATTTAAAACAGGGTTTTTTTTTTGTAAATTTTGTATTTTCTTTTGGATTATTTTCCCAATAATCAAAATTTTTCTTTATATTATTTGTGTCTTTTTTTTTTTTGAAAAACTAGAATCATATTTTTGTAATATGCTGATTAGTTGGTCAGTTTTTTTTATATCGTCCTTGTCTAGGCTGTCTTGTATATTTATCGGTAACCCAATTACAATTTGGTTTATTCTAGAGTTTTCTGTCATTGTAGGGTCAGCCTCTAACAGTAGTCCTTCCTTTTTTATACTGTAATCAACCAGAGATCCGCTTATATGCTTGAATTTGTATGCATATCGTATTTCTGACCAGCCTCTTTTTGCATATACTAATCTAAATGATTCTACCCATTTTGACCAATCTTCATCTAATATTTTTTTTGTTTGAATTGTACCATTCTTTGGTTATGCCTTCCAAGAAAAATCTTAGGCTTTGTATTTTTGTTCCAGGACTTACTATCATAAACCTCTCACATTCTTTTTCGAAGGTGTTTAACCATTCGATAGCATTCTGTTCTTTTCCGTTGAATTTTTCTATATTAAATTTTTTTCTATGTCCGTTAGCGTTATTTCCTTGCTAATTAATTCTTTTTCCTTTCCGCTAACATTTGACGAGATGGATATATCCTGATTGGTTTCAGTCATTTCTTCTAATAAATAATTATTAAATATAAAATTTCCGTCTTCATCAATGTAAAGAGGTTTTATCTTATCCGATAATGTTACGTTTACATTTCGAAAATTAAACTCTTTTTTCATGCTATTGCACCCTGACTTTACGATGCTTAATTCCATTAATTCTTTATGAAATTTTTCATGTTCCAATTCTTTTGGAAAAACATAGACTATTTGGTCTGTTAGTAATTGTATGGTGCAAATTGTATTTACCAGTTTTTCTTCAACCCGCTTCTTTACAATGTGCAACCTGACTTTAATAGGCATCGTATTTTCTTTGTTTAGACAAAAATTTCGATTTATAATTTCGTTTATTCTTCAGGTAAATAAAATTCGAGTTTCATCTATAAAGAGAATTTATTAGTTATTTATGACATTATATTACATTATTTACATTATATACAATTTTACCTATAAAGAGAAATCGAAATTTTAGGTCCTTTATCTCTTGTAGTAATTTAGATATTATTTAGATTCAATATATTAATTTAGATATAATAAATAAATTAACAATATCAACAATTATAATAATATATTTATCATTCATCTTGTATTGTCAAACTGTTATCTTCCTATTGGTCGTCGTTGTGGCAGGGGATTTCAATCTGTTGTTGTGGCTGCGTTGTGGCGCGGATTTCAATCTTACATATATATATATATATATATGTATATATATATATATATATATATATACGTTTTTTTCAGAATTAGTTGTGAATAACTATAATAATATCAACACTGTCAAATGTGGTGGACTAGAACTTCTTGGCATTGAATTTGTCCAAGGCACTCGTAGGAAGATTGCTCATGTGCCAATATTGGAAAATTTCACTTTTGTACCGTACATTGATACCAAAAACGAGCGCGATGTCGATGATGTCTTCTCAAATTTAGTTCAGATTGTATTGGAAAACTCATCAGGCATTAAAATTAAAGTGGCTAGAAATATCAACTGATCCGAATTTTTTATTGTCAACGAATATCACAAAACCGATTGAAATTGAGCCGATATTGACTGTAAGTTATTTTACATAAATGTCTCATCGTTAATAATAATACGCTAATCGATTTGAAAATTAGTAGGAATATTATTAAATTACGCATCTTTATCTTTACCTCAAAAATTAATGTGATATAATTTTTAATTTATTCGAAAAAAGCATTAAGTTTTATTTTAAATGAAACTTTTTGTTAATGTATTTGAAAAGTATGGATTTTTTCAATGTTATATACCTAGTTTAATTCGAAATTTTAATCAAAAAAACACTTATTTGTTTTTTGTAATATAATATAGGTCGTAGTTTATTTTGATTTAACTATTTTTATTATCGTTGCTCCACGATCATAGACTAAGTGATTTATATAATACAAAATAATTAAATAAACTCTTCTTTTGTTGGACCTTTGTATTTATTGCATCAGCGGCTAGCTATAATCCCACTATGGAGTTATATTATTAACATATAAATTTTCACATTTTTTTTTATTTATAATTTTGAGTTCTTTTATCATTGAAATGAATAAAGTGATATCTTTCAAATAAGTTTAAATGAAAATTGGCAGTCAATATTTTTAATCCGAAAATAAAGATTCGTAAAACTATAGGTAAAAATACTTTCAAGTTTTCAGATTTTATTATGACTATTAATGAAGAAATTAATGAAAAAATTCATCTTACAAACAATTAAAGGATGAAATTTGCAAAAGTTTTTATATATTTTTTTTCTAGGCTGACTTTGCAATTTTCTCAAAAGCGCCACCTCCATTAGAAAATACTATTCCATTTAAAACATCTTTTGTGAATGAAGATATAACTCAATCAGAAAATGAAGAAACTTTTGGTCTCCTCGTTGGAAAAAGAACTTACACTAAATACGAATATATTGAAGGCCGTTAAACCCAAAGGTTTTTGTTTTAATTGAAAATAAAAATTTACAAGTAAATGAAAATGATTTGAAAAAAATTGGATTAAGTGTAATTGCAATACAGAGAGCTAATGGGAAATATTATATACTTTTGAGAAAAGTAAGTTCATCTTCATTCTTTCGAAAAAATTTCATTTTCTCGTCTGTAACTAGTCAAATTATTTAATATATAAATAAATATATTTATTTATATTTGTAATAATAGGTAAAAGAATACAAATCAGAAGAGGTAATTGAAATAAAGGACGATATTTCGTGGCTCCCTCCTCTTCAGAATGCATTGGAACGAAGTATTAATGATGGATATAAGGTCGTTATTCATTCTAATGACGAACATTCTGGAATAATGGGGTTGGCTAAATGTACAAGGAAAGAACCAGGAGGTGAAAATTTAAGGTAATTTTTTCTTTTTATTGGTGTTGTATTCAATAAACCTAAAAAGTGAAACATACTACATATTTGTAGGGGGGCGGGGGGTTTCACCCCCTACGATTTATCCTGGACAGGCCTCCACTTGTAGAAGGCGCGGGTTTCACCCTCTTCGCTCATAGGGGTGAAATAAACAATAACACACATTCACTTCTTTATATATATATTTATTTACAAAAAAGGGGTTATATACATATTCGTGTCTAGGGGTCGTCGTTAAAACATCGTAATACACGTAATTAATTAATACATCGTACACTTGCTATCAAATCGACAAGCTAACACATCGATAAGCATGTCATCTTAAGCGGCTCTCGACTTCAACTGCACTAACTTGCCGTTGCAACCAATATTCCTTCAGCAGCACACACACACATAAGCACTTACACACACACATGCATATAAGTGGGGTGAGGGTGTCGGCAGCTTACAGCCCTTGTCAACGACTGCCTCCCAGCTGAAACACGTACACCCACACACATGCATATGAGTGTCAGCCGACCAGCCTTCTCGAACACAAAAGGCTCGCTACAAAGAAAGAATGCGGCCTTCGCAAGGGCAGAAAGCCCAAACATCTGTCGAACACATGATTTTAAACAGAAATCAAGAATTACTAAATTAAATGCTTAATTAATCAAATCCTACAAATCGGCCATTCTAAAACTTTTAACGCCCCGTTAAAACAAAATAATCTCAATCTTGTATAGAAAAACAAATTATACTAAAGTCCACAAAAATCGTATGAAAAATCACTCGATACAATCTAAATCAAATCACTCTTAACACATAAAGCAATTTTCAACGTCTTAAACATAATAATTATATAGAAATAATATGTAACTTAATTTTAAAAGAAGATCATTTTAACAAAAATGATGATCTCCACATCTATAAGAATAATAAAGTATTAGACTTCCTCTTATATCTAAAATTGTTTCATTCCTTCAATTCAAAAATCAAATTCTTCCACGTTTAATTTAAATTTAATTAATAATCATAAAAATTTAACCCGAATCAAATATAAAATTTCTCAAGATTCCCATCTTCAATTTTAAAATCTCTTCGAATTTAAATTTTGAATTGAATTGAATATCTCGTCTTCAAATTAAATTCTTTTATCAAAATCCACCTATTTAACTCTGAACACAATTTCTCTCTTTCAAAATTTGAAATCTAAAATTAAACATTCAACGTTCAAAACAAAATTATACTTCTTAAAAACAAACTAATTTTTTAAACAAAATCCAAAAAAAATTTAAGAACGATTGATTGCTCAAACTTCAATCTTAATCAAAAATTTCGTCCTCATAATTTTAAATTTCGAAATTTCTTATATATCAGTTTAATTTTATGATAGAAACATTTCTAACTTTCATGCAAAATATGTGTAACCATATATTTTAGCTAAATTATAAATTTTACTCTAAATAATTGTTCAAGAAAAACCTTTATCCATTGTGCTACTCCTTGTATTGTTCAAACAACGGGTTTCCTTTGCTTCCTCTTGGGTGGCGAGCTGCACGTTTTCACACATATACACTCACACTTCACTATGGGTGGGAATTTTTTGGGATGGTCAATGCACTGCAAAAACACTTGTTTACACACACGGACAAACACCCACACTCGCAAACCCACGAACCGCGCACCTGGCAAAAATCACGTGACATCTTTCCTCGATCAAAAATAAAATTATTTTCAGAGCACCTCAAACGTTTATTAATATAAACATATTCACCAATATTTTTCACAAATTTAATTAATGAATAGCGTTTATTATAAATGATTTTTGAAATATCACTTACGCTAGTATGCGTCACGTTTTGGAGAAGCTTTTTTGTTGCTATACCTGGGCGGTTATTATTCATCCTTCGTTGCGTATCTTTTTCTTTATCTCTTGTTTCTAACAAAGAGCACTCTTTCATCTCTTTGTTGACTCTTCTTTCTTCTCGCAAATCCATAATTAAATTGTTTTTTTCTATTTCTCTGTCTTGGCTCTCATCCTCAAGCAATTCACCTTTTCCAAGTATTTTCCTCGGCGTTGATTCTTCAAATTCTTCTTTCGGCTCATCCGTCAAGTAGGCAATTTCTTTCACACCACTTTCACTCAAATCAACTACATCCTCCTCGTCGGCATCTTCGTCTTCATCCAAATCGACATCGGCGATTTCTTCTTTGAACCTCTCCTTGTTGCCGTCGTCATCGGCGTCGTCCTCGTAGGCGTCCTGAAAGGGAACTTTCTCGCAAAATGAAACATCTTCTTCGTAGACCTCGCTATGGACAAAGCAATCCTCTTTGCTTTGTTCAACATCGTCGTCGTCGTCGTCGTGCTGTAATCGGCCTTGAAAGGGGGCTTTCTCGCAAAATGAAACATCTTCTTCGTAAACCTCGCTATGGACAAAGCAATCCTCTTTGCTTTGTTCAACATCTTCGTCGTCGTCCTCGTCGTCTTTTTCATCTTTTTGCGAGAATTCCTCTTTCAGAGCTGTTTCGAGCAAACTCCAAGAAGTCAAACCTCTTTCGCTTTGAATATAATCTTTCGCATAGCCTGCTAGCGACATCTTCACCAGAAAAAATAGTTCCGTCGAACCCCATCCGGATTCTTCAACTAAATCCTGAATCTCTTTGATCCACTGTTCGATTGAAATGCTCCCCGTTCCGTCGAACTTTTCAATCGAATTCCTGGCTTCGCAGAAGCTCCGAGAGAATTCATCTCCCCCAGCTGTTTAGCTGGTTGTCCGTCGTCCACGCGCGTGTCTTTTGATGAAGTCCCATGCACCCTTTTCAGATGGCCAAAATCGGACAAGCTTACCACGAGATTTCTGGCAAGACACTTCTTGTCGGAGTCTGTGGGCAAGCCTAATATCGAAGAGATAATTACCAGGTCCGATTGAGAGAAGTCACTGCAAACGGCTTTTGCTTTGCGCTCTCGACTAAAAGAGTCAAAATTAAAGCCTTCGAAAAGCTTCAATTTTCGCCTCGTGTGTCGATTGCCTTCTTCGTCAAAAATAAGTTTAAAAAGCTTTTTGACGTCCTCAAAATCGAAGTCTGTCAAGTTTCTCTCGATATTGACATGCTGGCCAAGATTCTTCATTCTTCTAGGGCACAATTTTTCACCAGAATATCAACAAGATTCCACGTCACGTTCCGTCATTTCGTCATCAAATCGTTCCCGGTAAGATGAACTTTTTACGATTCATCCCGGACGCGAGCACCCATTTGTAGGGGGCGGGGGGGTTTCACCCCCTACGATTTATCCTGGACAGGCCTCCACTTGTAGAAGGCGCGGGTTTCACCCTCTTCGCTCATAGGGGTGAAATAAACAATAACACACATTCACTTCTTTATATATATATTTATTTACAAAAAAGGGGTTATATACATATTCGTGTCTAGGGGTCGTCGTTAAAACATCGTAATACACGTAATTAATTAATACATCGTACACTTGCTATCAAATCGACAAGCTAACACATCGATAAGCATGTCATCTTAAGCGGCTCTCGACTTCAACTGACTAACTTGCCGTTGCAACCAATATTCCTTCAGCAGCACACACACACATAAGCACTTACACACACACATGCATATAAGTGGGGTGAGGGTGTCGGCAGCTTACAGCCCTTGTCAACGACTGCCTCCCAGCTGAAACACGTACACCCACACACATGCATATGAGTGTCAGCCGACCAGCCTTCTCGAACACAAAAGGCTCGCTACAAAGAAAGAATGCGGCCTTCGCAAGGGCAGAAAGCCCAAACATCTGTCGAACACATGATTTTAAACAGAAATCAAGAATTACTAAATTAAATACTTAATTAATCAAATCCTACATATTCAATGTTCATCCTAGAGGGATGTCTTGTTTTGAAAATAACTGATTCGTTGCTCAATTGATATATACTAAAAGAGAAAGGATAGTTCAATGCAAATTTGAATATCGATATAATAATTTAATATTTCAGAAAATAAATAATTATATTAATCTCAAGTTAATAATCTACTTAGTAAGGCCGAAAGACAGGCGATTCTTAAAGACAAATCAATGAGGTTGTCCTCTGTTCGATGCAATAAAACAAATCGTTTGTTATGTAGCTAGCTTTCTATAACATCAAGAATTTTTCTATATCCAATCAGGTTATTGAACCCATAGAAACACAGATACAACATTTCTAATTAAAAGACTGATGATGAAGGTCAAACCTTCGAAACGTTTTATTTTATTTATTTATCTAGCCCCTTTAATGTACAATTTTCGGCCAATTCAATTACATAAATATTAATATAATACAAAACAAAAACGGAAAACCAATATAAAAGCAAGGAAAATTCAAAAAATAAAACATGATACATAATAATTAAATTAAACATAAATATTAAAAATACAATATATATAGAAGGAGAGTAAAAAAAGTAATGACAACATATAGGATACAAAAAGAGAAAATAAAAATAAAATATTAGAAAAGCTAGGTGCTTGCGAAGTTCTGCCTCGAATGCTTCAGGGCGCCCAATCTTCCTCACTTTGATCACATATAATAGTATCAAACAAATAAATTATATAATATATCTAGCTGTAACTCCAAAATTATAATAGCAAAAAATCTGTAAAAATTCGAGGATAGCTACTATTATAAGGACAAAGTCTACAGAGTTTCAAATTTTTTGAGCCATCACTTTGGCCGGAATTAAAAATTGATCTTTCAATGGCAAAAACTCCATGTTATTTAGATGAGAAACTTACATCGCTGGGGGCACAGGTTATAATTGAGATAGAGACTTGAAACTTGGGGGATATTTTTTTTATTTATTTCGAACCATATGAGCCCTTGTCAGCGTAAAAATTCGAAAATACCCAAAATAAGGACCACATATATAATATATAATATATGTGGTCCTTATTTTGGGTATTTTCGAATTTTTACGCTGACAAGGGCTCATATGGTTCGAAATAAAAAAAAAAAATATCCCTCAAGTTTCAAGTCTCTATCTCAATTATAACCTGTGCCCTCAGCGATGTAAGTTTCTCATCTAAATAACATGGGGTTTTTGCCATTGAAAGATCAATTTTTAATTCCGGCCATAGTGATAGCTCAAAAAATTTGAAACTCTGTAGACTTTGTTCTTATAAATAGTAGCTATTCCTCAGAATTTTTACAGATTTTTAGCTATTATAATTTTGGAGTTACAGCTAGATAAAATACTTCATTATCTTAGTTATTAGGTTATAGACTCCAAAATTATAATAGCTAAAAATCTGTAAAAATTCTGAGGAATAGCTACTATTATAGGCCTTGTGAGCGTAAAAATTCGAAATTACCCAAAATAAGGACTACCCTAATATATATATAATTACATACCTACATATTTATATTAGGTATAGGTAAAATGTATAAGTTTATTTGCTTCAAGCAGAGGACAACTTCATTTATTTCTCTTAATGATAATTTTCTTTCTTCTTTTTTCAAGTTATTATAGTCATCTATCATTTGGATTGAGTAATTTTGTTTTGACAACTTTTTTTAACGTTTCAAAGGAAAATGCGTGATTAGAAGAGTATAATAATAATAATAATAAGGCCTTATTTTCTATTATATTTGGATAAAAATAAAAAAAAATTATGTACACATGCAACTTCTTTAATGCCCTAATTTAAACATTTTTAGTTGTTTCTTCATCGATGATTCTTCGGCCCCAGCTTTCTCGACATCTTCATCCAAATATTCTGCACAACTTAACAAAAACCTTTCAATTAATGTACTCAACAATGGTGTATGGGGTTCGTATCGACTTCTTTTATTGAAATCGTTGATGGACACAGAGAGGCGAGTTGAAACTGAAAACGCTTATGTCAACGTGCTCACAACCGGCAACTTATCAACTCTTCGTTGGGCTGAAAGTCCTCTTAAATTGCACAAGTTAGTAGCAGAAATTGTTATTATTATTAATATTATTTACATAATTTTTAAAAATGTTTCCAACTGCATGAAAATTTACAAATCAACTTATAATACTAATTAATTACTTTTATAAGATTAATAATAACAATTATTATTCAGAATTCAGAATATTTATTCAAAATTGCTTTCTTTAACTTGAATTCATTTTAGGAAACTTATCGAATTTTTCCGATAATTCTTGCAAATTGTTTTAAGATAATTTGGTTCCATATGACTCAAAATCACTTTAAAATAGTTAATCTATTGTAAGGCACAAAGAAGATTTATTAGATGGTGTTCTCTACCTAAACATTTTCCAGCATCTGGGTCAGTATTTGTGATAAAGAAAAGTTACCTTTAATTAAAAAAATTTTGTTTTACCGATAGTAGAAGAGTTGTTGATTCATAAAGAGAAATCAATGAGATTATCCTCTGCTTGATGTAAATAAACATATAAGTATATATTTCTATTTGGTATATACACTAGTATGTAGATGTTTATTTGCATGAGGACAACCTCATTTATTTATCTTTATGAAAGACACCTTTGGTGTTCATTGAGTGAAAGATCAAAATCAAAGCTGAGTTATCAGTAAAATACGTAGGTATGGGGGACTAAATACTTTTAACAAAATTGATTTACATTACATTAGCCCAAAGCTCCTGCTCAATCAATGAGCAAGAAACTTTTTTCTGGATTTTGAAACAAGGAAATTTGCTAACGGATTTAAATCCAATTAATTCTGTGAAGTTTATTTTTTAACGTAGCTAACGTAGGATTATTATTTTTGGTTGGTCTGAACCGCATCTTCATCTAAATAAAAATCTTTGAAATTATTTATGGTATTTCGATAGTGGGCTTTGAATATCCAAAGTTAGGCCCGGTCGATTCGGACCTCTTAGTTATGGCCCTGAGTCCATTTTGGGACTAAGGTTTTCTAAGGATGCAGTACATTAAAAAACAAACAAACTCAAAATTTGTTTTAAAAAATAAGACAAAATTACCATTCAACTATCATTAGAAATTTTCCAAAAGGGAGGGGGAGGGTGTAAGCTAGGGGTTAGCATGCTAACCAAGTGGACCCGGATTCGAATCCGACTCGAGGCATCCGGCTAAAACCTGACCCCGGGGTCGAGATAAATTTTAAAATAATAAGTAGTATCGTAAATTGGCTTATGGATAGAAAGGCCGAAAAGCCAAAAAAAAAATCCAAAATACTTCTGAATATATATTGAAGACAAAAGAGGCAATTTTTAACAAATCTTGGAAAAATTTGTGTTAAAAGTTGTTTTTGCTAGTCTAATAAGACTTATTAATAAGTTATTTATGTTGATTTGTACATTTTCAGGCAATTATTGAGGGTAATTTTTTTTTTTAATTTCGGGAACTTTTCCCTATATTTGTTGAAATTATAGATATAAAACTTTTTTTTTTAATCAATTTAGACCTGATGATAAACTGTGTTATGTATATAATTCGGCTGTGAATAGTAATGATTTATTAATCGCAAATGGAAAAATGAATACTGATAATATTCCTACATTGAATAGTAAAGATTATCTTGTTGGAAAGGAATTTAGTGGAAGAGATTTGAATGGCAAGCGAATTATGGGTCTTGTGGGCTCGAAAGGTATTGCAACGACTGTACTGGTGGATCCATATTTACTTTGGGAAGTTCCAGATAAATGGAGTTTAGAACAAGCGGCGACGGTTCCTTTTATTTATACCACAGTAAGAAACTATTTATTTATTTATTTTAAAAACTTTGTTAGTCTTGGTGCTTGCTTACACCTTATTTACCAATATACCAAATGTATAAAGATTTGTAGATCTAATTTAATAAAAACTAAATTACGAATTAATTCACCATACATAGTTCAGGTATAAATTTTCAAGCTATCAATGAAGATTTTATTTTTTATGGGAAATATATACATGCAAAGTTTATGTACTTCACCATCGAAAGTCTAACAAGGATAAAACTTTCATCAAAAGAATCAAAATACAATTTATTTTTCTTCCATTAGCTTTTACGATCTTTTACTTTATAACTTGTGAATTTTTTTAAAGATTGTCCTGTGTAAATACATGGTTTCTTATTCCTCTTAAAATTTGCTTAAGGCATATTTAGGTCCAGCTCATTTTTTCCTTCTTGAGTATTTTTAAGATTTATTTAAATCTTATTTGAATTGCTGAGAGCAGTAATTTATTTTTTCCTCACCAAATATAATTCAATGTCCGTAAGAAACCAGTGATTTTACAAATTGAATTAGAATCTGAGTTTGAACTGAATCTTTTTTTAGGCTTATTATGTATTAGTTCTTCGTGGATATCTTCGTTCCGGTGAATCCGTATTAATCCATTCCGGAGCCAGTGGCGTTGGCCAAGCTGCTATTAATATTGCTCTACACTTGAATTGCGAAGTATTTACAACGGTAGCAAACGCAGATGAAAAGAAATATCTAATGAAACAGTATCCGCAATTGAAAGAGAAACAAATTCGCGATTCGTATGATATAGAATTTGAGCAGCTGGTGTTAAGTGGAACCAACGGACAAGGCGTTGATGTTGTCTTGAGTTCGCTGAAAGGAGATCAATTCCAAGCATCGATACGATCCCTCAAAAAATATGGACGTTTTATTCAATTGGAAAATAATGAAATGGACACGGAAGCAAATATTGGTAAATTGCTTTTCTTTTCCTATCATTATGATATAAATACATAAAAAATAAGCTGACGTGTTCTGATGTGGCCATCCACTTGACTTTACCATATAACCTGGCTTCTAAAATTATTTATAATCATGTAGGGGGAGGGGGGGGTTAGATTTTGCATTTTTATACTTCTGGTGTCTCATTGATTATGTATACAAAATTTGGTTGAGTTTGGTAAATCGCCAAGATTTTCATTTTTGACCTCCCACCCACCCCATTTTGGGGGGTTAGTTTTTGCATTTTTAGACTTCTGGGGTCCCACTGATTATGTATTTAAAATTTAGTTGAGTTTAGTAAATGGCCAAGATTTTCATTTTTTTCCCCCTCCCCCCACCCTAATGGACGGTTAGTTTTTGAATTTTTAGACTTCTGGGGGTCCACTGATTATGTATACAAAATTTGGTTGAGTTTGCTCAAACGGCCTAGATTTTTGATTTTTAACCCACCCCCCTCCTCCACCCCCCCTTAATTTTGGGTCGATATGCACCAAAATCTAATCAGCTCTTAATCTCAATGGACCAAAACTACGTGTGAAATTTGGTTTCGATATTCACACTAGTTTTTGAGTTAGCTCGTCCACAAAAATTTGGTAACATACAGACTAACAGACAACCAGACAGACTAACAGACATTTTGACAAAACAATTGTTATTTCGAAAAATATAATTTTTTCGATGTTCAATTATTAGAGCTTTTTTGTAGAGCGAAATGCCATGGTTTCGGTCAATTTTTTTAATCAAAATAGTTTCAGCCGTTTTTGAGATATTTCGAAAAAAAAAGAAGGAAAAAAACACTTTTTTTTCTTGCACGATTACAACACTTGACCATACCCTGTATGGTAAAGCAATAATACTTACTAAAATGTGAAGTAGTAAAAGATGTGATTTTATTATCAAATTGTATCTCAATTAATCGATTATTATTTGTTTCTGAAATATTACTGGAGATTAAAATAATAAATCAACTGATGACGAGATCTTTTCACACTTTTTCATTTATGATATTTTTAGAATTAACTATCAATTACATAAATTAATTGCAATTTGATGAAAATCTCAAAGCCGAAAAGTCTGTACTACTTACTATATTATAAAAATAGGCTTTTTATTTTATGTTGATAAGAAAACAATGGATTACTTTTCAAAAAACTTATAGGGAAAGCGGTTTTGGTTGATAGTAAAACTTTGATAAACTCATAATTTTTATAAGGACTTTATGTTTGCTTCTTTATAATATGTGATTTTATTCGAAATTTATTTTCGGATGTTTTTAGAATTTCAGAATATGATATCAAACATTTGTTTTGCAAAATTCGATTTCTAAAGGGTAAAAACAAACTGTTGAATGTTTTCAAATTACTACATACGGTGAGACATTCTAGAAATTATAAAGTGATAAACAAATATTTACACTATACACTACATTACACTATTAATATTAAAAAAAAGTTTCAAATTAAAATTAATAATTATATTATAAAATAAAAATATTAATTTACAGATCTCACTGAACTACCAAAGAATATTGCTCTTCATATAGTTTTTAATGAGATTATATTTGATTCATCAAATGAAATTAAAAAGGAATTACAACATCTTGTAAATAAAGGAATCCAATCCGGAGTCATCAAGCCAATTCCTGCTCAAATATTTAACGTCGAAGAAGTTGAACAAGCATTTAAGTATGTAGCTGTTTCATATTTCTTACTGTTATCATAACATTTTTTTAATAATAACAATTTGTTCATTTAGATCTTTAGAATCTGGAAACGACCGTGAAAAGGTTGTGATTAAAATCAGAGAAGAAGAAAAAGAGAAACGGTCGAAACCGAAAAACAAATTGATACCAGCAATACCCAGGTCATATTTCCATGCAGACAAGAGTTATATTATTGTTGGAGGTCTCGGTGGATTGGGAATCGAAATTATTGATTGGATGTTGAGTCGTGGAGCACGAAAAATTGTAATCTCTAATCGAAGTGGTGTGAGCAATGGCTACCAGGCTTTCTCTCTTCGTCGTTGGAAAAACTTAGGATTTGAAGTTTTAGTAACAAAAAATAATTTAATGACATTACAAGGATCAGAAGAATTAATCCATCAGGCTTTAGCTTTAGGTCCTGTCGGAGGAATTATCAATCTCGCTTCAGTAAGTATATATATATTCATAATAGACATATTTTTGTGGCTCAAATTCCTGTGATACTTAAAAACATTAGAGCCTTTAAAACGTAGAATAGTTTAAATTAATTACAAATTAGGTAGGGTAATGTCTTTGAAAAAGAGAGCTATATTGGTGTTTGGTAAATAAAATATATGTATTTGGATGAGAAAATGCAGAAAGAAATAATAAATAGAATTGCTCCAGCTCAAATGACGTTTAATTTGAAACAAAAATTATTATAACTTTCATAATTTAATCTAGAAAATATACAGTACATATTAAGTAAGTATGAATTCGAAACAAGAGCCCCGGAGAGGAATAGATTAGAGGTCTTCAAAAATGTGGTGCTCTAGGAGAATTTTGTAAGTAAATTCATTAGGAGTAGAAGACAGGAACTCCTTGATGACCAGAGTATTCATCATCATCATTGAGTATACAGTCCTAAGACTGGTTTGATGCAACAATCCGTCTCCACTCGACTCTGTCCCCCGCCAGCTGTTTAACCTCTCTAAATGTCTGGCATCCCATATCCCCAATTATTTGGTTGAAATATTCTAATCTGGGTCTTCCCCTTCCCCTTTTCTTTCCCACCTCCCCCTCCAAGATATCCCTAAGCAGTCCCCCATGTCTCAGTGTGTGCCCCATCATCTGACCTCTTCTCTTCTTCAGACTCTTCCACAAGGTTCTTCTTTCTCCGATTCTTCCAAGAACTTCTTCATTTGTAATTTTATCCATCCATTTGATATTCATCATTCTTCTGTAGCACCACATTTCGAAAGCCTCCAATCTCTTTCTCTCCGCTTTTCCAATTGTCCAGGTTTCACACCCGTACATGGCTATGCTCCATACATATGTCTTCAATAGCAACTTCCTGTTTGCTAAGCTGATTGAGGAGGAGCATAGTAGTTTTTGTTTTGAATTAAACCCCATTTTTGCTTGGGCAATTCTTGATTTAATTTCGTTTTTGCTCCTCCCATCCCATGTTATTTTACTTCCTAGGTAGCGGAATTCCTTAACTCCTTCTAGGTTTTCTTGGTTAATTTTGATGCATTCCTGTCTCGTTTGTTCTTTTTTTGTACATACTAGGACCTTGGTTTTATTCTTGTTTATTTTCATTTTGATTTCTTCTATTAGGATTTGGTTAATTCCATTCAAGGCGTCCTCTAATTCTTTTTTATTGCTTCCTAGAAGGGCAATGTCATCGGCAAATCTTAACATAGCGATCTTTTGACCTTGGATTTCTATACCTGTATCAATTTTGTCTTTGAATTCTTTAATCGCTTCTTCTATGTATAAGTTGAAAATCATGGGTGACAGCACACATCCTTGTCTTACACCTTTTTTTATTTTGGCTTCTCTTTGTTCATCACCAATATTTATAATTGCCGTCTGGTTTTGATATAGATTGTAGATTAGTCTTCTCTCTCTGAATTTTATTCCCGCCTGTTTTAATATTTTAAACATAATTTCCCAATTGACGTTATCGAATGCTTTTTCTAGGTCTATGAATCCGATGTAGACAGATTCTTCCCTGATAAAAGCCCTTTCTATTATTAGTCTAAGAGAGAGAATTGCTTCTCGGGTGCCTCTGTTTCTTCTAAAGCCGAACTGGTCTTCCCCCAGATTTTCTTCAACTCTTTGTTCTATTCTTCTTTGGATTATTTTGGTTAGGATTTTGGAGGCATGTGAGGTTAGACTAATGGTCCTGAAATTTTCACATTTATCCGCGCCTGTCTTTTTGGGAAGTGTGACTATTTTGTTCTTTTCGAAATCTTTTGGGATGATTCCCAATTTATAGATTTTGCTAATTAGTTCAAAAAGTTTGTCGCGTGCCTTTTCTCCAGAGTTCTTTAGGATTTCAGCTTGTATATTGTCTATTCCGGGTGCTCTATTATTTTTTAGTTCCTTCAAAGCTGTCTCGAATTCTGACCTGAGTATGGGGTCTCCTAATTCGTTTTCGTCCACAGATTCTTCTTCTTCTATTGGGTTCA
The DNA here is from genome assembly GCA_024734495.1 of Forficula auricularia. Taxonomy (NCBI): domain Eukaryota; kingdom Metazoa; phylum Arthropoda; class Insecta; order Dermaptera; family Forficulidae; genus Forficula; species Forficula auricularia. The sequence goes on from JALMQS010000164.1 coordinate 567,508, forward strand.
TTGTTTTTCTTCTCCATAGAGTTCTTCTAGGTGTTCCTTCCATCTATTTGCCTGTTCGTTTTCGTTTAGAATAATGTGGCCTCCTTTATCTCTTATGTTCTTGCTTTTTGGCTTGTCTTCTTGAAAATTTCTTTTTATTGCCCTATAGGCTACATCAACTTTTCCCAATACTAGATTTTCGTTGACTTCTTTACATTTTTCTTGAATCATTTTTTCTTTTGCTTTTCTACATTCTCTTATAACTTTCCATCTTAATTTTTTATATGTTTCTTTCCCTTCTTCGTCTTTTCTGTTCTTAAATTTTCTTCGTTCGTCCATCAGTTGCAGTATTTCGTCTGTTACCCATGGCTTTTTAATTTCGTTTTTCTTTGATTTAAGGACTTCGTTGGCTGTTTCAGTCAGGCTTGATTTCATATCATTCCATTCTTGTTCGATTTCTTCTTCTTTATTATTTGTGGGTGTTTTTTCTTCCAGTTTCTTATTCATTACGTTTTCGAAAAGTTTTTGGGTTTCCTTATTTTTTAATTTAGATATATCCCAGTTTTTTCGCGACCCTCCCTTTTTTATTAGTTTTTTAAATTTTAGTTGGCATTTCATCGCAATTAGATTGTGATCACTAAAAATATCAGCCCCAGGATAGCTTTTACAGTCCTTTACTTGATTTCTGAATCTTTGTTTGACTAATATGTAATCTATTTGAAATCTCCCCTTGTCTTTTGGCATTTTCCACGTGTAGATCCTTCTTGGATGGTGTTGGAAGAGTGTGTTTGCTACTACTAAACTGTGCTTACTGCAAAATTCAATTAATCTTTCGCCCCTTTCATTCCTATCTCCTAGACCGTGTTCGCCCACCACTTTTCCTTCTTTGCCTTTTCCTACTCTTGCATTCCAATCCCCCATAATTATTAAATTTTCATCCCCTTTAACGCGCTTCAGAGTATTATTTTTATTAAATTTTATTGAACGTTTTATTTATATCCTGTAAAATTTCGATATTTACCTAAACATTTCGGGGGGAGGGGGTTTACACCCTAACCCCCTCCCCCGCTTGCTACGGCCATATCGTAGATTACTAAATATTTTGCAAGTAAGAAAGAAATGAGGACTAGATTTTAAAATTTTTACAAAATAAGATATAAAATAAAAGAATTGTGAGGTTGAGATAGCGGATAGACCTAGACAAGGTTTGTCAAACCAGTCTTGGAACGGATCACATGATGATGCTAATATGACAAATCGTCACTTTAATAAAAACGGTTCTTAACTTTTTGTAAAAATTTCACTATATGGCGCCAAATTTAGCTTATCCACTGAAAAGATTTCTTATTTTAAAAAAATGCTTCTGAAATATCATTAGATTTCATTTCCAAAAGCCAGAAATTTTTTTTTTAGCTTTAGGGGTAATCATACCGTAGTTAGACACCTTTCTTATTAAGAGGTCGATATTCTGTTATGTTATAAACCTACTTTGACGATTACTTTAGAAAATGTTTATTTCATGGAATCGTGGTAGGAAATTGTTCGATGAGAAGGTTTCCATGCATGCGATGTATTCAAATGAAGTGAACATTATCTGGTCAGTTTAATAACTATTAGATTAGTTTGTCAGGCACTTGGAAATTATTTTCGGGGTTAGATTTAGTGATTTAAACTATTAGTTTTATAGATATTTTCTCTTCGATATTGTTTTGACATGAGACACATATGCAGTAAATTTAATATATCGTATAATCATTCAAAATAATGCAAATACAACTTATAATTTAATTTTTTTTATTAATAGATATTGAGGGATGGTTTCATCAAAAATCAAACAAAAGAGAATTTTCTCTTATCAGCCGGCGCAAAAATCACCATTACAAAACAACTTGATCTTGCATCAAGGAAACTCTGTCCTGTAATTGATCATTTTTTGACGTTTTCCTCAACATCCAGTGGACGTGGTCGTCCTGGAGTATCCAATTATGGATATTCTAACTGCGGAATGGAACGCGTCTGTGAAACAAGAAGACGAGACAAATTACCTGGTTTGTCAATACAATGGGGAGCTATCGGTGATGCCGGAATTATGGTCGACACGTTGGGCATTGATAATGATGCAGATTTCCAAGGATTTTTACTACAAAAGATTCGATCCTGCATAGATGTCTTGGATAAGATGTTACTATTGACTGAACCTATCTTATCATCACAAGTATTACCGGATAAGTTTGAGGGAGCAAAGACTGACACAAAACAATCACTCGTCGGTATGATAGGAAAGATTTTAGGTAAGAAATAGATTTATTTAATTAAGTTCTTAAAAAAATTAATAATTTCTTTGATTAATACTTAGTCATTAGTTAAAAGTAATAGTTAAACATAATTATCCAAAAATTGCAATTTGAAATCCTGTAAATTTAATATTTATTCTGCTAATGGAGAATGGTGTGGGTTCTTGGTGAAACATATTTAAATAAAGTAAAGAAAATTTTAAAAATTTCTTAAATTTTTTTAATATTTATTCATAAAGATATTTTACTCAAGACATTTTTGTAAAAGATAAAATTATAAAAATTACGGGACCCAATTAGTGTTGATATAATGTCTAACAGTCTCTCTCTAGACTGTCTATATACATTGTCTTTATACTTGTCTATAGACAGTTCCTATACATGTCTAGAGACAATGGCTCGACTTGGTATCCAAGTGTGTACTAACCTTTAGATGATTTTTGTAGCTGTCGACATTCAAAGGAGGATTAAATTATTAAATTAATCAAAAATTCCACCATTCCTTCATTTTCTCCTCACTAAGAACGAAATTGAAAAAAAATGTAAAAATTATTTTTTGTTTAAATTTCTTGTTGTTAATATGAATTCAAGAATAACTGGTATTTTTGCTTGAAATCTCCTCAGCCTTAAATTACCTGAAAAATCGGAAATTGAACGACAGTAGCACACACATACCTCTCTTGATATACCTATAGTAAATAGTAACATTTTTGAAATTGTTATTAATAACTCAAAAAGAGCTTGTCTTTTAATAATCATCTTCAAGTATACATCAAAACATGTAAATGAACAAATAGAGAGGAAAATCAGTCTAGACATTTACAAGAAATCTCAGCGAATACATAATTTTAATGAATTTATTTTTGATAAAAATCAAATAGGTTGTACTCACTACAATAAATACTGCTATTCGTACCATATATACTTAGGAGAACAATCATTTGAGCCATTTTGTTCTTTAAAAATAATTATTTAAGGAGGTTCTTTCGCGACAATCCACACAAAATGTTTTAGCCTTGTAACCACTCTATAAATATGAACTTAACTAAAATTTTAGGTTATGTTTTTTAACGTGACTGTACCACTCACACTACGAAATCTCTATATAGATACACACATACTTGCGGGTCGTTTCCAAGCCATTGTGCTTATATCCCCTCCACTAAAAATAATCGCCCAAATAGGTTTTTTTTTGTTTTTTATCCAAACTACGTGGTAAATAATTTCAATTTTTTTTTAAGTTACTCCGAATATATTATTCTAACAAATATTAGTTTTTCATCAAGATGGTGAAAAGTCCTTCAATGAAATAAAATAAAATAATGATCATATCCCAACCATTTCCCTATCTACCCTATGTTAAATATGTCATTTTTAATTGCAATTATTTCATGTTTGGTATGGTAAATCGTCTTCAAATTTTAACAGTATGTGTATTATGCTTTTAATGACTAATATTCCAAGTTTCAAAGACTTCTTGAATTTTTGCATTTGTGAAAGAACTACCTTAAGATAATTTTCACGATGAATTTACCATAAATATCTTTTTCTTTTAAAATTAAACAAAAAATAAAAATGTTAAATTTTTTTTTATTGTCTTGTTTTTCCTACAGAAATGAAAGACTTAGCCTCAGTCAAAGGCTCCTCCACGCTAGTCGATTTAGGAATGGACTCATTGATGAGCACAGAAATTATGCAAATACTTGAACGACTTTTTGATATCTCTTTAACTGTCAGCGAAACACAAAATTTAACAGTAAGTAAAATCCTTGAAATTGACGCCAAAGCTAACGAAAAGAAGAAATGATTCAAGATTAATTAATAAAAATAATTAATTTACATGTTTTATGTCTATCACCAAGCCTAGTTGATTAATAAATATAAATGTAAAGTGAAAGTTTATTCATTAGAGTACCTATATATATATATTTAATATCTAATCGTTGTAAAAAAAGGAAACAATATTTAATCTAAAGAACAATAAAATATAAAATAAAATAATATTTTTTTCGTTTTTCTTTAATTCTTTTACTTTTCCATAATCTTAACTCAAACTGACTATTTCATATTCTATTCTATCTAATATTAGAAAAATATTAGACATTTATAGCTGAAAGAAGTCGTTTTAATTTTTTATTTTTAATATATACTATACTAATGATTACAAAATTAAAGAAACATTTTAAGTCATAGAGATTCACAATGTGGAATAATCTGCAGAAGAGAGGAGCTCAAATGATAGGGAAAACCTGGAGCCAGGGAGGATTGCTAAGGGATATGCTGGAAAGCGAAGTGGGAGAGAAATGGAAAAGGGTAAGACCTAGATTTGAGTATTTTCTCTTTTCTCCAGATAATGAGATGGGATGTGGAACTTTTAGAGAAATGAAAGAATTGACATGGGATAGAGTTGAGTGAAGACAAGTGGTTTTGTTAAACCAATCTTAGATGATGATGAGATTCGCCTAGATTTTCAGATGACTACGCTCTTTTAGCAGAGCATTTGGTGGCGAAAGAGGTGAATGCCCACCTGAAATTTTCCGAAAATAATAAAATATAGCCTGAAATGAGAATTATCATCGGATCATAAACCATTTAAAGAATGCCATGATTATAAAATTTTCATAATTATTTATTCAAAACATAAACGGGATGATAAATACCGTTTATTACTCAAAAAACTATGCAAAATACGTCAATAAAGTTTTATCTTAATTGAATTTTTTACCACCCCTCCCCCTTATGCATTTTCGATTTTTGCATTGATAATTTCCAGGGCCGAATTATTATCACAATAATTTTAACTCGTTTTTAAGATATTTTGAAGCTTAACTGTTCAAAATTTGGTCCAAATCGGACGAAGGGTTCCAATTTTCAAAAAAACCCCCTTCCTAATTTTCTGTACGATCTCAACCAAAATCTAATCAGCTCTTAATCTTATAACAAATATCTAAATCTTAAATTTCGTTTGAATGAATGCCTTTATTGGTTGCTTTATTCCCTAGTAGCACAATTTTTCAAACTATAAGGCCTATATAGAATCTATATAGCAACTATATAGTTGCTATATAGTTTGAAACATTGGGCTACTATGGTTTGGTAACACACACACACAGAGACTAAGCCAATAATAGATATTTTGACAAAATAATTAATATCTCTTATAAATTTTTCAATGTTTACTATATATGAAAGGTTTTATTAAAGACCAAAACGCCTTGAGTTAACTGAATTTTTTTTATCACAATAATTTTACCCGTTTTTAAGATATTTCGAAAATATGACGGAAAAAAATCCACGACTACAATACTTCACCTTACCCCTAATGGTAAATTAAAAACTTGATTTATTTAAATTTAATTAAAAAAATAAATTAAAAAATGAAAAAAATACATATTTAATTATAGGATGAAATCATCTGGAAAAACCAGCGATAGGAAATGAATACGAAAATAAAGATAATGGATAAAAATATAAGTTTTGATTAAATTAATTGGTTTCATTTCTTTGTTTCTAGATATTAAAAAAAAATCCATTAAATTTTCAATTCCATTCAGCTGTTCATCATTCCCCATATTGGATTTTTGACAATTTTCTTTGATTTTTCTTCGCTATTAAATAGAGAAATAAATCCTTTTTTGAACAGATGCCTACTCCAAATGTATTTATTTTTTTATTCCACCCTCTTGAGTCATTCTGTGCATTTTGCACCCTTCTTGCAGTTTCCTTCATCTTCTCACCCCTTATTCGCGGATCATTAACCCTTGCTGGAACTTAAAACCAACCCCAGACCCCTGAATAGGGCGGTTTAGCTATTCAGCATTCAAATGTGTATTTATTTGGGGCAATCCAATTGGTGTATTTGATGGGATAAAGAAAGTTCGGGAAGATGAAGAAGAAAAGGGCGTCGTAATTTAAAGATCTCTCGTCAAATTAGAACGCATGAGTCAAATAAATATTAAGTGGGCCCTTAGCTAAACAAATTCCAAAGTTTTTCTTCACTTTTTAATGATAAAACACTAGAAAAAATGCATTCTTTTGAAAATGTTTTCATTTAATTTAATTAGATATTTTTTAGACCTTTCACTTTCACTTACAGAGCATAAGTGTAAATAAATATCGGATCGGATTTTCAGCAAATTGAGTTTTATTTTTTATGGTACAATTATTTAATTTTTTTTTTTTACTTTTATTCAATATACGAGAGTTATCTGAATTATAATAAAGATAAGAGTAAAAATATTTTATTTAATATGGATTTACTATGAGTTAAGGATACTGGGTCACTTATTTCACATTAAAATTAAAAAATTAAAAGATATAAAAAAATTTTTCTTTTTCAATATATATATTCCGGGCTATCAACCCATCTTCAGGAAATACAGAAAGTAACTAATTCAACTTATTGAATAACAGGTTATATATGTGTTTATTGAACAGAGGGAAAGATGGGTTGATAGAATGAATGATAGATGAAAAAGAAAAGATTTTTTATATCTTTTAATTTTTTAATTTTAATGTGAAATAAGGACCCAGTATCCTTAACTCATAGTAAATCCATATTAAATAAAATATTTATTTACTCTTATCTTTATTAAAGATGTTTTCACCTTGCACCAACACCACAATCTCTACTGATTATGAATTATAATATTACATTTTTGTTAAATATATCATCCTGATGTACTTAAAATCTTATTTGGAACAGTTCATAATCAATATAACTTTACAATAATTAGATATAGACATCAAATAAAGTACTACACTTCATCAAGGATGCCCAGAGGGGAAGGGGTTAAGACGCGAGTGGGACATTGAAATTTCTGCGGGGGGGGGTCGTTTGAAAATTGTTGCATTTTACTATTATATGCTAAAAAAGCGCTCAAATCTTATAACTTCAATAAAAGGTGATAAAAAGTTCTTCTAACTGAATATAATGGGGGGAGGGGGGGGGGGGGAGTCATGATGCTAGGGACATCATCATTTACATTTAATAAACTCTTTTTTTCTTAGTCAAAAAAGGATAGTCTCTCACAAATAAATTATATATATATATATATAACTATCTATCTATCATATCTAATTATTGTAAAGTTATATATATATATATATATATATGTATATGTTTATTTGTATCTAGCAGAGGACATCATCATTGATTTCTCTATATGAATCAACAACACAGCTACACTCGGCAAAATAAAATCTTATCAATTATACATTAATAATTTATCTATAGTATAAGTATATTTAATTAGCTAGTCTCTTTCATTAAATAAAAATAATTAAAGAAATGTTAATTTCATAAAAAATGAATTTGAGAATTTATTAAACAATTTCATATCGAAATATTTCGGAGAATATTGGCCGGGCTTGATTAACTCATCGAGTAACGGGATTCTTTCAACTCTTATTCCTCGCTTCATTTCATGTCGAGAAATACTCGAGGCAACTTCGACGATCTTGTACAGCCGATCAAAGGTAAATAACCCTTAATATCTAGCCTTATAAATATATTTTTTATTTTATTTGTTTTCACGACTAAGCCATTTAGCCCTATATTTTATGTATAATATTCGCATAATATTTTTTCTTATTCATGGCGAAGATAATTTTATAAAAATCCGGGAGAGTAGAGGTTAATAGTCTATTTTCAAATCAGCGAGCTGATCATCAAGACCTCAGTAAATTGTTTTAATCAATTAATGATAATAAAATAGCTAAAAAAAAAACGGTTATAGTACAATTGAATTTTTTTCCTACAAGTTTTTTTAACATACTTATTCCACTTAATACATCTTTTTATCTAAATCAAATTTTTTTTTGTTTTTATTTTTTTTTTGCTTTATCGGATTCAACCATTAGCGATACTATATATTTTAGTTAATTTTCAAATATGTAGGGATCTGACTAAAATAGGATTGCCGAGAGTGGGGCTTGAACCCGGGCTAGCTTGATTACGAGGCATGTACTTTAACCATTCGACTATTAGAGTTTTTTTTTTTTTTTAATTTTAAGAGGATGTTTTATTAGCCAGAAAAAAAAATATATACAATTTATTACAAAGTTACTTCAAACAATCCAAAAGAACTATAGTATCTTAAATTTAATACAATGAAAAAAGAAAAGGGACATTTTAAATGGTAGATTTTTCTTTACATACTATATGGGTATTTTAATTTTACAATAAGTTTTTTTTTGTAATTTTTATTTACATTTGTATAATTAAATTTTTGCACGGGAAAAGGCTTTGAGAAAACCCCGGCTTGACTATTAGTTAAATATCATTAAATATATGAGATTTGATAATAACATCTAATACGTCTTCTGATGCCTCAAGAAATACTTTATATAACACAAAATTATTTACAAATGCTATAATACTTATATTGAAATGAAAATTTAATATTCAATTCAATTAAGATTGATTTTTCTAAACATGAGATGAAAAACTTAATTTTATCTATCTATCTACTCTTATTAAACGAGCACAAATTGTATATATATATATTTATTTGTATATACATTTAATACCTGGCCACTGAGGGCCAGTTGTATGTCGCAATGTAAATGCTTTTACTTTGCGACATACCTACAACCGGCCCTGAGAGATGCTCATTTAATAATATAAGATTGATATATTTGTATCTTTGTTCTATTTTCAAAACGGCTCTACCTATTTTGATGAAACAAACTCTATTAACAAGTTTTGAGGATTAGAAAGCGATCTGGCTAGGTCTGGACCTCGACAAATCTCATCTTAATTGATCGTTTCTTAAATAAATTAATTATTGATAGATGAAAATCTCAATAAAAATGTTTGTTTACATTTTTTACTTTATTCTATTATCTTTTATTTATTAATTGATTGATTTTGGTTTTTTAATTTTAAAATTATTTTATTATTTATTATTTATTTAATTTATTAAAAAACTTGATAGATTGTTATTTAATTAAAAAAAATTAATGGTGACCAGTGAGTAGTGAACACCCCCTGGAATGGCTCTTATGGACTAAGAGTTTGAAATCGACTTATTAGAGAGCGCTGTTTCCAGATACGCAAGCCTTCCTCTCTATATACTCTATGATGTGATCAAATGAAAGATTAACTAAGCTTTGGAAATACATTTTTTCTTTATCTTTCAATCACATTCCAGGAAGAAAAGACTTGTTACGGGTGCTGTGAATTACCCTGTGAACTGAGTTTGAAATTCGAGACGAGTTTCAGAAATCGATTATTCCAAAGATTCCCAATTCATCTTTATCTTTATGTGATTCACTAGATTCTAGGCGAAAATAATATTTATTCCAGAAAAACTTGGCTAGACTTGTCTAGACTTGTTCTATCCTCAGTGTTCCTAGTAGAATATTAAATTTTACTTTATCCAATGCGAAGCAGATCATGTATTGGAATCGATCTCGCGTCAAGCGCGACTTCAAAGGGTGCTCAGGTAAAGACTACGGAACCCATGGTCTCAATTAAATTATTCATTGAGGTTGAATTTTAGCAGGTGACGGTTTTCCCAAAAATTACATGAGGTCTAGTCCAGATGCCAAAAAGTACGATTTTTTTCATTTAGTCTGTGCGGTTGGATGGGTGGATGTTACCCTTTTACTTTACCATACAGGGTATGGTCAAGTATTGTAATCGCGCATGAAAAAAGTGGTTTTTTCCTTCTTTTTTTCGAAATATCTAAAAAACGGATGAAACTATTTTCATTAAAAAAATTGAGCGAAACCATGGCATTTCGCTCTACAAAAAAGCCCTTATAAGTAAACATCGAAAAAATTGTATTTTTCGAGATAATAATTGTTTTGTCAAAATGTCTGTTAGTTAGTCTGTGCGTTACCAAATTTTTGTGGACGAGCTAGCTCAAAAACTAGTGTGAATATCAAAACCAAATTTCACACGTAGTTTTGGTACATTGAGATTAAGAGCTGATTAGATTTTGGTGCATATCGACCCACAATTAAGGGGGGGGGGTTACAAATTAAAAATCTAGGCCATTTGAGCAAACTCAACCAAATTTTGTATACTTAACCAGTGGGACCCTAGAAGTATAAAAATGCAAAAACTAACCGTCCGAAATGGGGGGGGGGGGATGCAGGGTCAAAAAATGAAAATCTAGTCCTTTGTACCAAACTCAACCAAATTTTGTATACATAATCAATGGTCCCCCAGGAATCTAAAAATGCAAAAACTAACCGCCCAAAATGGGGGGGGGGGGGTGCAGGGTCAAAAAATGAAAATCTTGGCCCTTGAACCAAACTCAACCAAATTTTGTATACATAATCAGTGGGCCGCAGAAAACTAAAAATGCACAAACTAACCCCCCCCCCTACATGGTTATAAATAATTTTATTAAATATTAAAAATAAGTGAGGGGCCAGGTTGTATGTTAAAGTCAAGTGGATGGCCACATCAGAACACGTCAACTTATTTATATAAATAACATTTAATAAAATTATATATATATTTTTCGATAAACGATTTGTTATTTTGCAAATATATATTTTGAGGCCCCATTAATAACTTTTTCCTTAGATACAGCAAAACTTCTGGTTGCTAAATGGAAGCAATAAATAAAATAAAAGCCTGAAGTTGCTGAATTAAGTAAACACCCTTACTTCTGAATAATCTATTCAAACAAATTAAATATTTCCCCCTCTTCTATTTATCCGGAATGAATTTTGATTTAGAAGCTAACAAAGCTGGCGGCTCTGGTTTGAGATAAAATTTTAAAAACAACATTCCCTTTTTGAGAGGATACAGACCATCCTATATTCCCCCGTCAACACAGGCTCACCCCTCAGGGTAGTAAATATACATCATAAATTAATATTATATTAGCAGAAGGAAATTAATGTTTAATCTTTTGAAAATTATTTCTCGAATGTTAATGAATTTCTTATTATATCCATAAAAGTGAAAAGAAGAGTGGATGGAATACTGAGAGAGAAGAGAGAAGGTATCTCTCTCTATAACTTGCACAGAAACACACAGTTAAAAGGGGGTAAAAATTTACATACAGAAATTCATTATTAGTTGAATAATAATAATTTCTCATTAAAAATCGTTTTAGGATATTTAATGGATCGGATGGCGAGCTGGTGAATTCGGGCTAAACTAAAACTCATCTCTATGTATAATATAAAAGAATTTATATTTATTTATTTATACCCAAATTTATTCAATTAAATACTACTCTATACTATATATTTAATCAAATTAAGCTTAAAATAATAAATTCTAGCCACTATATTTATAATCGTAAAGCCATTTGAAGTTTCATTTCTTAATGGTCCAAAATGAATGCTTTACATAGGTTTAGGCTTAAAAAAATTAGTGAGAATGTTAAGAGAGAATTGATCGCAACTATAGCAGTGACGAAATTTTCCATTTCTCCAAATGGAAAAAATAAATAAATAAATGCAATTAAAACCAAAACTTGATTTATTGTAAATTCTAATTCTTGTATTCCAAATTCATTTAACGAAAGCATTAAGCCTCATGAGGCATCCCCTGGTTATGTGTCTACTAAAGTGAATTTAGAAAAAAATCAATCAACACTAATTTAGGTACCTATATGATTTTTAACCGACTTCAAAAAAGGAGGAGGTTATCAATTCGACTGAATTTTTTTTTGTGTCTATGTTACCTGTTATCTTCGCCAATTGTGAACCGATTTTGATGATTTTTTTGGATTGGGTTCAGTATAGTTTCCGATTGGTCCCGTTTTTTTCATTGGTATTGGACCTTTTTTGTTATGTTTGTTCAGGCATAACTTCTTTGTTTATGAACCGATTTTAATGATACTTTCTGCGTTTGGATCGTATAGCTTCAAGATAGTCAAGATACCTATTTATTTTTTTTATGTTCGGCGAGAGCTTTTTGCCACGTGAACCGATTTCGATGATTCTTTTTTATTGGAAAGGGGCACCTTAGGGGTGGTCCCATATTAATTTGGTCAAATTCTGATAATATGATCAATGACGAAATAACGTAAATCTCCAATTCTTATGATCAAATAATCGAAATTATAATAAATTAAATCTTTTATAAAAAAATCTTAAAACCCGCAAACGTTTCGAGAGAATTTCAATATTTATGATATGAATTTTATTATCATTATCTGATTCATTCGCCCGACGCTTTCTCTTTCGAGATGCATGCAAGGTATTATATTAAGTCACTATTAATAATATCACTAAAAAGAGAAAAATAAAAATAATTTTTATAAAAAAAAATAAAACCGACTTCAAAAAAATTAAATGCAACAAATAAAAAAAATAATTTTTAAGAAAAAAAATCGACTTCAAAAAAATTAAATGCAACAAATAAAATACACTAAAAGGTATAAAATAATTATCTTATTTAGATACAACTAAACGACGAAATATTAACATGAAATTACTTTTTGAAGTCGGTTCCAAACATATACATTTTATGAATCGCACTCGACGGATCTTACTTAGTACGTTTGGCAGGTACGCTCGCTTATAGGTATAGTTTGTTTGGCACCGACTTCAAAACGTAATTTCATATCAATATTTCGTCGTTTAGTTGTAACTAAATAAGATAATTCTTTTATACATTTTAGTGTATTTTATTTGTTGCATTTAATTTTTTTGAAGTCGATTTTATTTTTTTCTTAAAAATTATTTTTATTTTTCTCTTTTTAGTGATGTTATTAATAGTGACTTAATATAATACCTTGCATGCATCTCGTAAGAGAAAGGGTCGGGCGAATGAATCAGAAAATGATAATAAAATTAAATTCATAAATATGTAAATTCTCTCGAAATGTTTGCGGGTTTTAAATGAACGTTCTAAGATTGATTTTTTTTATAAAAGATTTTATTTATTATAATTTCGATTATTTGGTCATAAGTATTGGAGATTTTTGTTATTTCGTCGTTGATTATATCATCAGAACTTGACCAAATTAATATGGCACCATCCCTAAGATACCCCCTTTCCAATAAAAAAAGAATCATCGAAATCGGTTCATAAACAAAGAAGTTAGGCCTGAACAAACCTAACAAAAAAGGTCCAATAGGAATGAAAAAAAACGGGACCAATCGGAAGCTAGATTGAACCCAATGCAAATTTTTTTTTCAAAATCGCTTCACAATTGGCGGAGATATGAGGTAACATAGACACACAAAAAAAAATCAGTCGAATAGAGAACCTCCTCCTTTTTTGAAGTCGGTTAATAATAAGAACTCAAAAATCAAATAAAATGCACTAAAAGCTATAAAATAATTATCTAATTTAGTTACAACTAAACGACGAAATATTAACATCAAATCACTTTTTGAAGTCGGTGCTAAACAAACTATATAAGTGAGCTTACCCGCCAAACGTACTAAGTAAGATCCGTCGAGTTCGATTCATAAAATGTATATTTTTGGCACCGACTTCAAAAAGGGATTTCATGTTAATATTTCGTCGTTTAGTTGTAACTAAATAAGATAATTATTTTATACCTTTTAGTGCATTTTATTTTATTTTTGAGTTCTTATTATTTTATTTGTTACATTTAATTTTTTTGAAGTCAGTTTTATTTTTTTATAAAAATTATTTATTTTAATTTTCAAATATAACATCAGTGATCAAAAGTCAAACGTTCATGTCATGAATCATAAATTCAATTCATTAGCTTTCTTAAATTTCAAAATTAGTAGGTATGACTTTGGGAATTTAAAAGAATTAAAAAAACGATAAACCGATAATAGGATTCATGACATGATTTTATTGCTTTGCTAATCTCTGTTATAAATAATGGTAATATTTTCACTTATACTTTTGGATACTTGGGGCTCTAGATTATCGACGAGAGCATTAAGCCTTAGAGCCTCTTGGGCATAACCCTGCTCAAGTGATTTTATTTATTTAAAAGAAAATCATTTTCAATTTTACTTTCAAAATAACTTTAATATTTATATATAATCCAACAATCCAACAACACATATTGATTTTCCATTCTTTAAATAATTTGTAATTGATTCAGACACATTTTAATCTCTTCTGAAAGATATAGGTTTTCTCTTTCTAGCTAACCCTTTACTGGATCTTTTGGCTAATTATTATTATTATTTATTCGCTTTGTTATTGTAAAATCAATTGATTTAACGCTGTTCTCTGTTTTAAAATTCTTTCCGAATAATTTATTTATATGAAAGAGGGAGAGATTGTATGAGCGTTACTTGGGATTAATAAATTAAGATTCTAATATACTAAACGTTTTTATTTAATGTAAATTTCAATTTTACTCTTGAAAAACTTTCTTATTAATTGAATTTTATATTCGATTTTTTTGGAGGATCTAATATCAAAAGTCTAGATTTCACATATGAATTATAAAAATCAAGATCAATATTTATCATGAGCTCCAAACCGTTCCTAAAGACCTTCAATTTTGTTTGGGCATAGTTTATAGGATTGCTTGTACTGACTAAAATACAATCACATGAGTTGATCTGGACTTTTAATTGATTGGCTGCTTCTACCAAAAGAATAATGATTCTTTTAGAAGTAATCAGTTTAATTCACGATTTAAACTTCATTTATGAATAGAATATTTATTTTTTCATTTAATCTGAAGCAATTAGTTTTATGTATATAAAATACATTTGCAGTTTAGATTATAGAAACTGCTTACTCTCATAACTCACTCAAAGGGTCAGTTTAGGATTCAACTTCAGTAGTGATTGAATGATCTGGTTGTGCGCGAAACTTGCACATAATCAAACAGATTAGTTCATAATTCACCTGTAATTTTGTTTAATTGCATTGTTTGAAACAACTTACTCAAAATCAAACAGTTTCAATCTCATCCCACAATTTAACTGTAATTTTTATTAGATATGAGACTTTTACTTATAACTAACTAAAGACAATTAGTTTAGTTGACGATTCAACAGTTCATGACTGAAGAATCTGCCTGTAACTCATTCAAAAACTGACAATTTAAAACTCTACTATAATACATTTTTAATTAGAAAACTACATTTTAGCAACTTTTCCAAAGTCAAGTAGTTTTACTGTATTTTTGATTCGAGGCGCTGTTGAACTCATTACTTATTATTCGCTTAAAATCAGTTTATTCCTCTCTTGTTTAGAGGAGATGCTTCTTCTATTTATAACTTACTCAGGGTAATTATAGCTTAGTTTCGAATTTTCTACATTCTCAGTTGAAGTTCTGCTGTTGTATTACCAGGTTATAAAGAAAAGAGAAAGAAAATGCTTTTTGGATTGTAATAACTTTCTTCTAGATATTGAAATACTCTTGTGTTAAATTTATAACCAGTCTACAATTTTATAAACCCTGTTTCGATATTTTGAATATTTTTTGAATTAATTATTTAATTAACGTCGATTAGAAATAGAAATCGTTCCTTAACACGTTTAAAACACGACAATACCAGGGCTAAAAGCCTATACAATTATACATAAAGAGAGGAATAAGAAGATATGAACAGGATAATGTTATCAAAATTAAAAAATTTCCCCGATTGCATCACTTTTCTCTTCCGTATTTTCTATTTGCGTAAATGCGGGCGGGATTCTCCATCTATTTGTCCTCATGTTTTGTAAAAATATCATGTATGACTTTTCCATATTCTGTTCACTCCCAGATATTTATATAATTTATTTTTATTACCCAATAAATAATTACAATTGCAGAAAAATATTGTCTTTTTGCTTAGATTTTCAAAAAACAGTTAAAACTTTTTTTCAAAAAAAGACGCAAATTACAGTGTTAAAGATTGCAAAATACTTTATTTTGTAAAAATCGTGAAAAATTATATTTTAAGAGATATTTTATTTATCCCAAAATAATTTAACAATATACAATAATCAATACACAAGCTTCAAGCATAGAGTAAGTATACTCTTTGGGTTCAAGTAGGTACGCGTGTTTAGATTTCAACCAAAATTTTTTATTCTCAGTAAAAAATAACTAAATTTGAAATTTTGTTTTGATATTTTTATTAGTTTTTACGTTAGAGCGCAAAAAAAATTTGATAACTCACTCCCTCACAAATGTACAAACTCACTAAGGGCCGGTTGTATGTCGCAAAGTAAATGCTTTTACCACTAACAAACGGTAGATGGTAAATGGACGGATTGGGATGGCCAATCAGATGACAAGCGCTTTCAGCGAAAGCACTTAAAGCGCCTGTCATCTGATTGGCCATCCCAGTCCGTCCATTTAAAATCTACCGTTTGTTAGTGGTAAAAAGCATTTACATTGCGACATACAACCGGCCCTAAGGGCCTAGTCTTTACCCGGACTCAGTGAAGAGCACTCGGCGGGGCGTCAGGCAGTGAGCGTTTACCAATATGCTGGTCTCAATAGAACGCCCAGCGTCCACTGAGGACATTTTAATAGAAGCGCGTGTGTTTGTTTTTTCCCACACACCGCCACCGCCTTTCCCATATATCGGTTCACTCTCAGATATTTATATAATTAATTTTTATTACCCACGCAGTACGCTCTCTACTGAGTCTGGGTCCTCAGAGTCATGTCTTTTGACAAAATTAATATCTATAATATTAGTATTATTTTTTGAAATTTCAAACATTTAGAGTATTTTCATAAATATATAAGGTCGACTTCAAAATTTCAGGAGGATCTTTAAATTTTTAAATTATTATCCGTTATTTAAAATATTTCTATAAAAAACATTATTTTTCGTTTTGAAAAGATATTGGTTCTCAAAATGAAATAAAATTGTTGCATGGTTTCAAGGGGCAATTAAAATGAATGATTTTTGTGAAAAGAAGGTTTCAAGTCCCTGTCTAGAATATCTTCTAGTTCCATCATGTCAAAGACAAGTCCAGACAAGTTTTAGTCGAATAAAAATTGTTCTCGCTGAGGAACAAAAAAGGAATATATAAAGATGAATCGAGAATCTTTGGACTAATTAATTTCTAAGAACTCTCAATATATAAGATCAAAAATAACTAAGAGTGTTCTAGATAAGTTAGCTTGCTTATAGAAATAGAATTAAGAGAAATTTAAGATTTTCTTATAGGAGAGGCGATTCATTGTGACAGATGGTCGATTTCCATCTCAGGAACTGTGGAATTTAAGTCACAAGATTTAATTTCTGACTCCAACCCTAACTCACACAAAGCAGGGCGAAAGTCCCAATATATTTAATATTTAAAAAAATCTAATGTTAAATTTGAAAAATAACAAAAATGATTCCGTATTCGATGAAACTTGCAAAAAAACAAAGCGAAGATTAAAATAAAATTTCAAAAAATGAAGTGTACTTTTATAGACAGCATCTCCTCGTTGAAAAGTCACCAACCGCCACTGATGGCCATCCACATGACTTTACCTTACATCTGATGATTCTCTTGTATATTAAAATTAAATATATATATATATATATATATATATATATATATATATATTTTCTGGTTTTGGAGATTTTATAATTTTAATTTTTCGAAATCCTCTCGCATTTTGTTTAAATTTAGATAGTCATTTCGAGAAGGTCTTAAAGTGTACGAGTACTTGGCGAATTTTGGCACAAATCGATGAAAAACTATGGGACTTATAGCGATTATTTACTTTTTTTTTAAATTTCACATCTACATATATTTTGATCCCCGAAAGAAATACTAGTATTAATATTTCTTTTAAATTTGAGAAAAATATTTTTCCACGTGTTTTTATTTTTATTATTTTTTTTTAATGGAATTGAATGCAAGAAGGGGTGTGCCAGGAAGATGCATCCATAGGGGTATGGAGAAGAGAAGGGTATCGTATTGTATGTTAAAATAAAATAATTCTCTGGAAAATCCTGAAAGTTAAGAAATTTTCTTCCATCGAATTTTAATATATTCGATTATATTTAAAATTTATTTGTTTTCTTAATTTTCTGCTTAACGAGTAAATTAAATTAAATTCTGCTTATAATTTCAAATTATAAATTGAATTATTATATTTGAATTTCCTTGACTTGGATTAAGAGTGAGTGAAAATGAGAAATACGATGATGTTTAATCTGTCTCATATTAATAACATAATTGTTTTTGGATCTATGCCAGTTTTTTAATCATTCACGCTTTGATTAGAAACTACATTTATATAAAGTATATATGTATATACATATAACATCTCTGCTAATAGCTGCTCGACTGGTTTGCTCATCATCATTAAGTTTTAAAATCTAATCTCGGAACATTCCATTACATTATTTATAGGGAAATCTTTTGATTAATACATTCTAAAAGGTAGGTTCTAGAAAGACCTCTTGAGAATCTTGCTAACTAGAGGTCTGCGCCCTCGGACCTCTAAACTCTCAATTATCTTTTATGTTAATTATTGATAAGATTAAATAGAATTTAAGACTTGCACAATAATTTTTTATTTATTATAGGAAAATGTCAAGAAAATTCCGAATTTTGTCATTTGGGAAATTTTGTTTTCTTCAAGTATACAAATAATTTTAAATATTCCGTGGTCCAATGCATTTTTATTAATATACCATGTCATCACAAAATTTATTTTCTATGTTTATGACCTCTGAGATTTGAATTTTTTCCAAACATGAATTATTTTTTTTTATTGAGGGTAGAATAAAAAACAAAAGGGGTAGAGAAAGATCTAGTTAGAATATTTTATTCTTGATAGTCCAGGTATCGGGTGTGAGGGTTTTAGAGAAGTGATATTGGAACTAGTAGTTCCTTGGCGTCAAACCACTCTTCGACCTGAATACTCTAAAATAATAAAAAAAATTTCAGTCGATTTCGGGGCTCATAAAAAGAATCGCCTATTTTTTAGCTCTCTTTTTAGTTAATTAAAATTTTACCTCGCTAAACTTTTTGAACTATGATATTACATAATATTCCTAATGAGTGGTTTTGATGAAAATTTGCGAATTATTTTAGTAAGGACGTGTATATCCGTCATAAAATTTCACTTTCTTATAATGTCTTTTATGAGATTTGTGAATTTGAAATTTGGATTTTTTCAAAAAATCTATTTTTGGGTCATTTATTAAAATTAAATAAATTGACACAGCCACTTCATGAGAATGAATCTCTTTCTAGACTGTCTCCATCCCCTGGACCCCTAAAGTTTCAACTATCTCTTCTGTTAATTATTGATTACATTTTATTTAAGACATTCATCATTTTATTTTTGCTGTTTTTGTAGAGGGAAAAAAGTTACGGAAATTCTGAGCTTTGACATTTATTCTCCAAGAATTCAAGCAATTCTAAATATTAGTTTGCTTTTTTAAATGAAATGGAACATCATTACAAATTTTTTTATCAGATTATCAGCTGTGAGATTTGAATAGATAGTTTTTTCAGAAATTTCGAGGCCCAGAAATAGAATAGAAGTCATCAACACATTTTACAACACACTAAGAAATTCCTTCCATTTATATTTTTTTTTGGACTATGAAAATTTAAAATTTTGATTTATCTTTCAAAAAACTTTCTATTTTCGACTCCTATACATTAAGGAAGAGCATAACTCATTTGTAAAATGTCTGCTTTCTCGCTTCTTTTTTTTTTTAAGCTGTAAACACTTGAAATTTTAACTTTTTCAAATACTTATATTTTCGAGCTACTCGTGAAATTGTTGCCTCCTGAAATTTACCAACTCTTTTAAATAAGGACCTACCTAATAGTGGTGGATCCGCCATTCCGAAACTCTTCAACTCTTGCCTAAACTTTGAAAATTGTCAACTTGTTAGTTATTTTTTTCTAAGCTTGGTTAACTTGAAATTTTAAATAAAAAATAAAGTAAATATTATTTATTGTATTATTAGATAGATGGCATCCTGGAAGGTTTTTCACTATCTATAAATAAATAAAATTATATTATTGTATCAAGAGTTAGAGCGTAGATAGATAGTATATTTACATAATATAAATATTATTAAATATTTTAAATTATGATTTCAAAAGCCTTGGATTCAACATCTTCAATCTATTACTTATATAAATATACCATATATATCTATATTTAATATAATTTTGTTAACTACCAATTAAGTAAGTGATATTTTTACTATGTGTAATTTGAAGTAGTAGAATGATTTAATTTTCTTATAATATGGTATGGTTTTCATGATAAACTACGTGGAGTAAATTAGCTCTTTGTTTTTGTTTTTTAGTATATGTATTTTTCACTGGGGCTCTCGCAACGCTACAATTTGAAATGATATGTGATAATCAAATTATAATTTTTAAAAACACTCCCCGCTCAATAGAAATTTCCATCAGAAAACCCAAGTATTGATCTTAGTAGTGTTTTAAACAGATTATCATCTCACTTTCTGATTTTTTACATCAGTTCTGAGTTTGAGATATTTTTAAGCCAATTTGACCTATTTATGAGGCACCATAATATATAAATGGGCGTCCGCTGGTGGGAGGGGGGGAGAGTGCACCTGACCCCCCCCCCCTCTAGGATCGAATAAAAAATTCTGTAACAGCCTTGACTTCCGGCCTGGCAACACTAAAATATGTTTAATGTATCCTATTTTTGTATTTAAGCACTACTGTAGCTATTAGGGTATTGTACTTGTGAAGAAAAACTCAAAAAATTAAATATTAAAAAAAAATTTATAATGTAATTATTTGACTCCAAGCTTCCTCCTCCCCTGAAAATTTCTCCACGGACGCCCCTGAATATATATGGAATAGCAATAGCGAAAGCCTCATCTATCATTTCTAATTTACCACTTGTTTTTACCTCAATTAGAGCTCGATTTATAGAAAAAAAAAGAATACCTTTTTTTTAATGATAATAAACTTAGATAAAACTTGTACCTACTTTTAGTTTTTTGCTAGAAAAAGTAATAATTTGGAAATGATATATGAAGCATTTGTCTATTAAGCAAAGAAAATTTATAGAAATCTATGTGATCTGAAAAATGAGTAGAATTAACCTTTTTTGGAGACGCCAAAAATATATCAAAATCCCCGAACTGTTGTAAGAAATCAGAAAAATCAGGAAAAAACTCTACTAGAGTCAATTCTTAAGTTTTCTGAAGAAAATTTCCAATTCAATTTTTGTTTAATTTTAAAAACTGAATTAATGATTAAAATTGAAAAAAATAATGTTATGATTTATTCTATATTACCTAAGAAGCAAGAGATTTGCTCTCCTTGACATTTTGCAACCCTTGCTCCCTTAAATGATTTCTGATTTGATGTAATATTACTCGATAGAGTAAATCTTACTATTTTTTTTACTTTTTTACTACTCTTGTATAGTACAGTATAGGTTTAGTTTGAATTACATTTTTTCAAGAAGAATGGAAATGAATGAACTAATTGAACCCCAGAAACCATTCAATCTATTATGATAGCTATATTTATAATATATAGGGTAGACAGACGTCCCAGTTTTCCGGGCCCCTGTCCTTATTTGGATGTAATCCCAGATTCATACGATTATTACAGTTTTAATATTTTCTAAAAAATGGAAGCTAATTTCATAGAACAATACTTTGGATTTTAAATATTTTCATTTGGTCATCTTAAATACATTAAACGTATATTATTTTCATTTAGGGATTCAATGATGAATAGAAAGAAAACAGCATCTAACATCAGAATTCATATTGCACTGCCTCATCGATTTTGATTCAAATTGCTACTAAATGTATAATTATATTTAATAAATAAAATTTTAGTCAAAGAGACCAAATTTTATAGCAATTTATTATGATTAAACATTTAAATTTTACTCGTTTCTTTTTATTTTTTTATTAAATTATTATGTTGCTGATTTTATATTTGAGGGTTCCAATTAAAAAGTAAAACAGGACCCTATTAGTGCCACTACAATGTCTGTCAGAGCAGTGAAGCTCATCAAGCAAATAAGATACAAACTTTACATGTTTTAAGTATAGGTACATTTTTCTTGAATTCAAAAATCACATTAAAATTTTAATCGAATGGTTGGAGTTGAATTTTTGATGGGGTTAAAAATAAAAAATCTTTATTTATCATGGAGTGTGAGGTAATCCTGTAAATATCTCTTTAAGTAAAAGCTAAAAAATTTTTAATTTATTTCAATTTAAAAGAACGGTTTGAGTGATCTTCAAAATGCTGTGATTTTTATTCGAACCTAATTTCATTGAAATATTTAAATTAAATATTTAGCCAGGTTATCATGGATAGCTTTAACACTGAAAACATTGTATTGCTTTTAATTCTATTTGGAAACTTCCGATGAAAGTATTCAAATAGAATTAATTGCTAATCACCTCATTCCTGATAGCCCGTCTACAAATGTACAAAAAATGGCGGAAATTTTACTTAAATTCTTAAAATTTGTTCAATCTCTCTTTATAAACTGTAAATAAGAAATAATTTGATATCTCAAGTATTTCGGAATAATAATTTTTTGCTCCTGATTTGGTCTCTGGACGGACTGAAGAAGTGAATTTTTGGAGCGACAGGTCATTCAACTATTAATTATTATATTTATTAGGTATTGAAACCTTGTTATCCAAGTCCAACTCGCACTTAGATTGCTTATTAAAGACATTTATTTGTCTTAAGAATTGACATAAAATTGTGATACCTCTAGTTACAGATAAAATGCTGGTTTTCCTCACCCTATCAAAAATCTAGCAGCTCTATAAGTTTTATTTTATTTTATTTTATTATTGGACTGAAGATGAAGTCAAGGCATTTGAAACCATAGTTTACAATATTTATTTTAATTTATTTATTTTTTAATAAAATGTTTTAACTTTATCACTCTGGGTTATCTGTGAAGCCTCGATTGCTATACACATATAGTAAAACAAAAATTGAATTAAAAACAACGTTACTTTAGAATGGAGAAACATGGTTTATTTCCATCTCCAAGTTCCGCGTGTTCCTTTACTCTCTTATTGATAAACCGAGCCTAGTGCGTTCTCAACTGACCATGACCGTGAGAGGTCAAAGTTAAATTTTTTGTCTAATTGTTATATTTATTTAGGAAATTTCTTTTTTGGCAAGTCCCGTTTTTGATATCTCTGGGTCAGGAAGAGATAATTCTCTGATTTGTGCTGCGGGTTTTGATGAGGTATCCGAGGTCGTGCAGGTATCTGACGTCGCTCTGATGTCATGGCTTCTGAAATTCTCTCTCCATAGACTGTGCCCAGAGCCTTTCAGTTGGCACTCCGTTGATTGGCCAGTCAGTTCCCAGTCCAGCCAGCTCCACTCTGTTTCGCATTGAAAACCTGTCGACCGGCAGGCTCGTGCAGTCACGCTCGCCATGGCAGTAAGATGGTGCGGGCTTTTCCTCTTTCTCGCTCTCGTCATCGGCCTCGATGCTGCCAATACATCAAGAGATACTGGATTTGTAAGACAACCATATCATGAATCGGATGAAATCATTTTTCCTGGCGACTTACCTTATCCTTTTGAGCAGCTCGACCCGGCAGGAGTGGAGAAACTTCAAAAAGAACATCAACATGCCATCGAGGTGATTCTTGGTGTAGCAATTAGGCTGAAACAACTTGTCGAAGGCGAAGATTCGACTCAACGTAATTTCCTTGTGTCACCTGTGAGTGTCGCAGCTGCGCTAGGACAATTGCTTGTGGGATCTCGAGGAAAACTTCGAGCGAATTTAATTGACGTCCTTAATGTTGGTCATTTGGAAAATCGGACTGCAGAGCCCTACGGTTTTATTAAATTTCATGAAGAAATGGGAAGTCTGTTGGAGTATTTTGACAACCATCCAGGGCGAGATCGCTATACGCTAAAAACAGCGAGTGTCATGTTCTTGGACAATGAAGTCAAAGGAAATCTCAAATCGGACTACAAACACATTCTTGAGAATATTTACAAGTCGCAAATTATTGCTCTCAACTTCAGGTATGAATAGTTCACTTTTTATTAGCTACCTACTATTATTTAACTTTGTTTCTCTGCCCGTCTATTTGGGTAGAATCTTGTAAGGAATTTTGACCCACTTATATATAAGCATTTTTTTTAATTTTGTACATTTTGACGGAAATACATATTTCATTTATTCTAAAATTTAAAAGAGGAAAATATAAACTTGAAAAAAATACTAATAATGTAAAAATTAAGACGTCTCATGGTTAACTTGATATTATATAAGTCAAAATGTGTTTTCTAATACTCTTCTAAAGAGCTGTTTGCTACTGTTTCTCACCCAACTTTAAATGCAAATTTCAAAGACGAAAATATATAATATAAATATATTAAACTTTTCAAAAGCCATATTTTGATTTAGCAATGACTAAAAAGTAGAGAATATTTTTTCTTCATTACACGATAAATTTCAAATTTGATCGAAGGACTCAGAAATATCCGGGACATATTCGAATCTATTTACAGGTTTCTATGGCTTTGTTCCAAGTTTGGGTTATATACGTTAAAATATATATTTTCTATTTACAATATAAAAGTTCATTATTATTAAAACTGAATAAAAATATTATTTTTTAGTAAAAAATCATGAAAAATAATATACGATTTAGAAATTTTTTCTTTTTTTAGTCCTCCGACCAATTAAATTAATAAATACATGAGTAATTTTATTTATTTACAATTGTATACTTCATTCACTTAACATTATCTAATTATAAATAAATGTTATATGAAAGTATCCCTTTAGGCCCGATTACTCAAATTCATATTTTCATTTACCTATGCATTAATTAATCAGGTCTCAAGTAGGTATTGAATTCACTCAAAAAATTGTAGAAATAATCAGTTTAATTTTCTTAAATTAATCACTTCAAAACCAGCTAATAGTTTATTACAAATAATTATGTATACCTATATATATATAAATCTATTAATTGAAATTATACCAAAAATAATTTTTTATAGTTATCAAATTAAAATATAGTAATAGGACGGCTTTAACCCTAGCTGGTTGTGAAAGCTCACCCCTCCCGACAACTAAATGCAAAATTTGCTGGGAGGATACCGAGTCTTGAAATAGTTTTTACTTTTCCCTTAAATTTATTTATTTATTTCAATATGGGTTTAATTGTTCTACTTACAAAAACAATTTGCAAAATTAAAATATGCTAAGAATACCACTGCGTTGTTTAATTTATTAAAAATAAATTAAATAGTGTATCTTCTAGTTGATGGAAATAATCAATTATTTAGGACTGAAGGTATTCAGATCTCAGGCCAAAATATTGGCTTTCAAAAAATCAAAACTAGTTTTGTTTTCATCACTTGTCCTATTAAACATTAATTTTACAATTTTAACAACAACTTATATGCAATTACGATTTAATAGGTTCGAGTTGGTGGTGTTTCACAATGAGGAAATAAAATAGTTTGAGTTAAACCATTTAATTTTTAATTCTCACTATATTTCGGGTTGTTAGCCCATCATCAGGTGTTCATCAACTGATGAAACACCACCAACTCTAACCTATTATAGTTTTAAAAATGTTTCACTAAAAACCCATACCGCGTTCCTTAAGTTTTATTAACTTATTCGCAATATAAATACAATATTTTTTATTGTTAAGGATAAATAAATTGAATTGCTTCTTTCCAGTAATTTATTTTATTATTCAAATGGTTAATCCAAATATTTCGAGAGCGCTCTCGGCATCACTTCCTCAGTGGAAACTGTGGGACCACACAATAGGCAAGTCAGTGATACAATACAATATTATTTATTTATTTAGTTAGTTTCGAAGGCATTGACCTCATCTTCAGACATAGTACAAATACATGGTTCCCATGAATATTTAATATCATTTGGGATTTATTTATAATTAAATTGATTTCATAGCAGCTCAGGAAGGATGTCTTTCATTTAGCTCAATGAAAGACTTCCTGACAGCAATCTCCTGAGTCTAACTAAAGGTATGCCTCTCAACAAATCTTTCCATAAAAATTATCATTTATTTAATCGAATCAAAAGTTTTCTTTATTTAATTTTCAAAATTCTCCTATAGTACGACATCTCGATTATATAGATATCTTTATTATATAGATATAAATATATAAATAATAAAAAATTAAATTTAAAAGGAAAGAGATAGGCTAAATTTGCTCTTTTGAGTAGTAACAATACTTTAAAAAATGGAAGTAAAATTTAAAACTTTTTCAAGATTTTTGGTACGCTCTTTTATTCCGATATTATCATTTGACCATAAAATCTTATTAAATCAATGAAAAAATGTATTTCTTAATTTGTGAACCAGAAGTTATAAATACAGAGAGTTATTCTATCAAAGTGCTTTTCCTCATTGAAAATACGAATATTTCGGTACAAGAACTAACTTTCTACGACTTTTAGTTCTTGAGTTTTCGTGAGTATCGGAATCCAGACAGACATACAGACACACGAACCAGAGGCAGAAAATAAATCATGGTTGAAAATGATTATTCGGACATTTTTCACACACACTGGGAAGAATAAAATTTTTGGTGTTAATTCACGGCTTCCTGCCTCTTAGGGGTACTAAGAAATAGCAAAATTCACAATAGTTATTCATGAACAGCAACGTTAATAATTTTGTAGCAAGTTTTATTCCTGATTGCTTTCATGGTCCAGTCAATCATATTAACTTATTAGTAACCTATATCCTGTTTAAAGAAGTGCTTCAGAATTTTCTTTCAATACCTTAACATATATGATGTGATATCACAAATTATATTAAATCATATGTCTATAATGCCAATGATATTATATTATAGTTGGGTAAAAATTGAATATCGTTAACGCAACCCAATCCGTTCCTCCCCCTTAAAATTTCACGAAGAGCTGCGGACGATGAGGTCAAGAGGAAAAAAAATAAATACAAACTTGTCTACAAAACATTTCATTTAACTCTTTGACTTATAAAAAAAAGAACGCCTTTAATGATCTTCTCAAATCATTTAACCTTCAAGATACAGCTCCATACAATTTCCGATTAAACCCATGAATATTTTTAAAGTTCTTTCTCAGCAACCGTCTTGAATACAAGTTTCAATCATAAATTGGAGGAAAAAGTGAAAACTTTTTCAAGACTGGGTATGGGCTTTCCTCAAAACTTAATAATTTGACATTTTTTTGTCAATAAACAGTTTGAGTTTGAAAATTGAAACCCAATATAGAGGTACAATTTATTAATAAAAACTTGTGTATAAATATCATTTGATCAGTTACAACGATATGATCGCTTTCCATATAACATTTTTTTTTATCTGTTTTTTTTTTGAGTTTTCAAATAAAAAGTTCTGAAGAGAGAAGCTCTAAGATTCTTCGTTTAGAAGAAACAAACATTTTGACTCCAGATTGAACTTTCTAAGATCTTCCTTTTTCGAGTTATAATTGGAATCGTAACTCAAACAGGCAGAAAGAAAAAAAAATAATGCTTGAAAATGATTTTTTCCATGTTTCAGACATTTTTAAATAGAAAAAATAAAAAATAAATGACTAAATAAAATTTTATAATTTTCGAGGGAATTCAATACTTCAATTCGCCTACTTTTATTGTAAAATATGTGCTAGAAACGTAGTTAAAGTGCCGGATTTCGGTGTTTTAAGACTCTAGGCTAGTGACATAAAAAGAATCCTATATTAATTATTTGATAAATTGACCAATACCATTTATAAGATCCATAACAATGCACATAGATATTGGCCACATTTTAAGCTTAATTCAAAAATTATTATGCTAATCAAATCTTTAATAAATTTTAAATGACAATACTTTAAAAAGATTTATTGTTTTATATGGATAGATAACAAGCTAAGCTCTTTGATAAAAATATTACTAGTTTATCCATTCACTATTTATTACTACCTACACAGTTAGTGTAACAGCTAATTCAACTTTTATCAATTTCAATTCAATTAAATTGATGATAATGATGGTGAATCATTACACTTAGTTAAACATAACGATATCTCTAGTTCCCAATATTTATTATTATAATTATTATTAACAAAAAAGTTAATTAATAAATAAAAAACTTAAGCTTTAGTTTGAGTCAAGGAATGAGTAATCTTAAAATAAAGTGTACTGTGTACCTATTTATATATGTATCTTAATATTAATAGTGGAATTTTGCTATAAAAACATGTCCTTGGGGAATAACCAGAATTTATTTCTTCGATTTAAACGAGTAAAAAAATATAATAACACCAGTTAGTTTAGAGATGCCAAGTTGTACGTCAGAGGTTCACGAATCGGATGAATAGAGCTTTGGGTTTTTTCTTTTTAATTAATTTATTTTTTCAATTGACTGATTTGGTAAAGCAAATAATCTCCGGTGAATAATCACTTTTATCTTTAATAAAATATCTTATATTAATAAATGAGCAATTCTTGTATATATAGTATATAAATATATTTTTAGCGAAAACAGCTCTAACGATTTCAATTGAAAGTTTTTGCCGAGAGTAGCAGAATTTTTATATATTGAAGGAGAGAATAAAAGAGTGTGTCTTCTGCTGGAATTATCTTTATAAATAAATAAAATTTATAATTCCAGCAGAAGTCACACTCTTTTATTGTCTCCTTCGAACGATTTCACTAAAAATTGGTGAACTTATCAAGTCTCATGAGTTATTAGTCGTGTATAAATTTTAATCCGATTGAAATAAAGGAAGGGGGTGTAAATTAGTCAAGTCGCAAAATAAATATTTTAATGGTTCATATCTCGTCTTCGGTAAGTTGCAGAGTCTTGAAATTTGAAACTTAAGCTATTTAGAGGCAAAAAGTTACCTAGCATCGCTCGGTGCTCCAGGCACTTTATTATTACTTATGAAATTTGTTAGTCATCGAGCATATGTGACAGGAACAAAGGTCGACAAAATACAACACTTCAAGTAGTTGAAATACAAAATTCTTCTCAAAATGCACCTATTTAGAATTAAGCACCAGACCACCGAGCAACTTATAATAAACTCTTTAAAATATATACACATACTGAGCATCGAAAAAATTATATTTTACGAGAATCAATAATTTTGTCAAAATGTCTGATAGTAAGTTACCAAATTTTGTGTACGGTCTAGCTAAAAAACTAGTGTGAATATAAAAACGAAATTTCAAATCTAGATTCTTTATATTGGGAATAAAATCTGATTAGATTTTGGTTGAAATTGAAGCAAAAGTTAGGGGGGAGGGGTTCAAAAAATATCAATATAAGTTTTAGATACTTTGATATATTTGTAGGAAATTTTGCATATGCACTTTTTACGACCTATGTGAAATTGATAGTCACCAAAAATCGGGGGGGGGGGGGGGGGCATATAATGTATTTCCAAACAAAAATGGAAGAAAGATTATATTTCTAACAGAATAGTCTAATAATTAAAAGGAGATATTATTAATTGCTAATGGGCCCAAAATTAAGAGGGGGGGGGTATTAAATATAAGAGATGGGCCAGGAGTATGATAATGTGGATGGTCACTTCAGTTTATTGACTTATATTTTGCATCCCTGTCCCATCCATGGGAACGCCTGTAGGGTATGCAACCAAAAGTGAAGTGGGGAGCATGCTTGTCAAACTGCCCAAGAGGGAGGGAAGCCTTTTGGTACGAATTGGTGAAAATGAAAAAACTAAGTTTCTAATTTAATTCAGAGACAAAATATAATCGAATAGATATAAAAGAGCTTTTTTGGGCTTCCCAACCTACTAGAAACTTTAGTTTCGACAGGTTCTTCTGTCGAGTCTTTCAGTCAGTATTATCATAGAGTGTTAAAGTTTTATAGAGATAGAATTTTAATATGTATTGTCTATGTCACATACTTAGTGAAATTGAAAATACCCTGTCAAGTCACACCGCATTCAGACTACAACAATTGCGAGCAAACTTTTTTATATCCAGCCCCACCAGTTTCTGTAAAATTTGAGCACGACCCATTAATAAATAATGGGCTCAAAATTAAGTGGGAGAGGGGGGCATTCTTTCGTAAATAATTAAAAATCATTTTAATAAATTTAGCTGATTTACTTTTTATGATTAAAGAATTTCATCTAGTAGGATGTCGAGAAGCTTTCAATTTCGATTTGGGGATAAATTTCTAATAAAAAGAGTATTTTAAGTATTTTCGATGTAAATTCAAATATGTTTAAAATACAAAATACTTGCAGTAATTTATTTGAAATACCATCAAGGGTGCTTTCTCAGGCCAAGAGCAACTCAAGGGCGCCATAGAAAGAGGAGCGCTAAAAAGATCATCGGTTAAAAATCTTTCAGCTTGAATATACATACTATATATAGTTAATTTTTATTTATTTTATTTTTGAGGAGCAGAATCAAGGACCTTAGTAGATGTTTGTTTTACCTATCAGAAGGCATAACCCAAGGTCCAAATGCCCGGAATGCGACGAATTATATTTCCAAGCAGTTGTTGTTTGTTATTTAATGAAGTCTCGCTGGTTTTTGAACCTACCTTTCAAGCGTTTAGTTGTCTGTGCTTTTACCAAGCTAGCAAGGAATTTTCTCCCACCTCTCATTCTTCATGCATTTTTTTCTTTTTACTTCAAAGGTTATTTATCACACAATGACTCAATTGAAATAAAATTAACATTCCCAAATTATTTATATTTATTTACTATATTTATAGTTCGGTCATCACAGGTTGACCATCTTCAATAGGAAATATTTTGATTTAGTTTTTGTAGATGCCAATATATCATTTCATACATGTTTTTATTGACAATCTCCAAAAAATAAATCAATATATACTTCTGAACAGTGGCTTAAGTATACATTTTTTATTGAGGGGGTTGACGGTGCGTGAGCAACTGTTCGGGTATCTTGTTCATTCCGGCATACGTAAAACAAGCTATATGGTAATAGGATGTGGTCCGAAAAGAAAATTTTTACTGTCACATGTATGGGGAGCCCCTTATACCCCCCCCCCCCTTTCGACGTGATCACCCACTGGGGACCGAAACTGTTTGAAACGTAGAAAAAAATCATTTTCAATCATGATTTGTTTTTGTCTACTTTTCTGGATTCCAACAACCACAACAACTCAAGCAAGAAAGGCCATAGAAAGCTCGCATAATTTTTCTGATTGAAAGGTAATGAGTTGAAATTTGGTTCAAATGTTTGTATTAATAAGCTGCATCTTTGTGCCAAGTTTCAGTTTACTAGCTCAGGTTGTTTCGTTACTTAATAAAGTATACAGTTTTGAAATTAATAAAAAGAAATCAATGAGCTTGTCTTCTGCTTGTTGCATATATACACCAAATAAACATATATATACTATATATAATATATATATATATATATATATATATATATATATATATATATATATATATGTATATATATAATTTATTTGTTTGAAACTTTAGTTTCGAAGTTTTAATCTTCATCATCAGTATTTTTAATTAGAAATATTTTATTTGTTATTTCTCAAGGGAAAAATTGCCCAATTGGATATAGAAAAATTCTCTTTGTTGTTATAGCAACCTAGTCACATACACAATAAGAAATAACTGATAAAATATTCATAATTAAAAGGACTGATGACGAAGGTCAAACCTTGGAAACTATCAAACAAATAAATCATATATAGGTATATATATATATTTATATTTGGTATATAATATTATGTATATGTTTATTTGCATCAAGCAGAGGTCAACCTCAGTGATTTCTCTTTATGAATCAACTGCTACTCTCATCAAAACTAAATTTTTTCAATAGTTTTGAAATTGTTTTTATTTTTTCCCTCTAATTTTATAATATTTACTATACTATAAACATTTTATTCATTTATTCATTCATTCATAATACAATATCATTTCCTATTTATAATTACCTTACTAATTGAATTCATTTATTATTTTTTTTCAATTCATTTCAAGCATGTTATAATCATATAATCAATGAGCAACATTTAATATTATTTTAAAACCTTTCATTTTCTTAGCTGGATTTAATATGAGCGATAGCGAAGTAAATAACATGAGGAAAATTCTCTTTATTTCCTCTGAGGATAGAAAACAAGGATTAAGAATTCAAGGTTTTATTTTTTTCTTCTTTATATACAAGTATCGTAACATTCGGGAAAGAGTGAGAACGAGGGGTGGTGCAGTGGACCTTGATTTCCGTTCTCGGATGTGGTCTCTAGATTCATCCCGGACAAGCTTTGCTTATCAGCGAAAGAAGATTCGCTCCCTTTTGTGATTATTTAAATGCAATGGATAGATAGCTAGCGTTGTCCTCCGCCTCTGACATATCGACACAATCATTTGCATTATGCATGAAGGGCTCACTTTGTCTACTTAACTAGACCAAAGCACACGAACAAACAGCCGATTATCAACGTCAAATCTCCCCGAAAACAAAAACAAACAAAAATGAAACTAGCTATTTATGGTCAGTGAATAAAGCAAAAGAAATTTTATCAAAAATATATTGCTATTCATGTAATATAATTTTGAGGTAATTGTTTGAAAATTTTTCATAAATTTAAAAAGGCCGGAAAGGGAAAAGAAAAAAAAACAGAAATCTTTCCTCCTTTTTTACTTTATTTACCTTTGTTGAAAATTCAAAGCAAGTACTTTCATGTATCTTATCTTATCTTATCTTATATTATTAAATGAGCAATTCTTGT
Organism: Forficula auricularia; assembly: GCA_024734495.1. Taxonomy (NCBI): domain Eukaryota; kingdom Metazoa; phylum Arthropoda; class Insecta; order Dermaptera; family Forficulidae; genus Forficula; species Forficula auricularia. Next base: position 600,346 of record JALMQS010000164.1, read on the forward strand.
ATATATACAATAGATATAGAATTGGGTTCTCAAAAACGGCTCTAACAATTTCGCTAAAAATTGGTGTACTTATCAAGTCTCATGAGCTATTAGTCGTGTATAAATTTTAATCCGATTGAAATAAAGGAACGGGGGTGTAAATTAGTCATGTCGCAAAACAAATATTTTAATCGTTCATATCTCGTCTTCGGTAAGTCGCAGAGCCTTGAAATTTGAAACTTAAACTATTTAGAGGCTAGAAGAAGTGCAACAAGATTTTGGCTAAAATAGAAGTACCAGAAATTGATGTTTAGGTACGGCCCTAAGAATGTATCCCCGCTGTGTTTTGCAAGTATAAATTTCAGAGCTACGAAATTCGAAACTTAAGCTCGATATAGACTAGAAGGAGTACAGGAAACTTTTACTTGAAATCGGAACACCGGAAGTTGACATTTACATGAAAGATTTTTCGTTTTTTTTTTATTTTCTCAAAAACGGCACTAACGATTTTTTTAAAATTGGTGTACTTATCAAGTGTCATGAGTTATTAGTCGAGTAAAGATTTTAATCCGATTGAAATAAAAGAAGATGGTGTAAATTAGAAGTGTCGTAAAATAAATATTTTAATCATTCATATATCGTCTTCGATAAGTCGCAGAGCCTTGAAATTTCTAACTTAAACTATTTAGAAGCAAAAAGGTACCGAGCATCGCTCGGTGTTCCAGGTACTAATATATAAATGTAGATGTCTCCAATAATGGTTAATCGTTTGTGTAGCTATCTTGCTATAACAACAATACGAATTTTTCTATATCCAATAAGGTAAATGACCTCATGAAAAATAACAGACAAAGTGGATAAAAGACTGATGATGAAGGCCAAACCTAGAAAACTAATAGTCTCACTGGTGTGTGATGTCTCGTACTTTTCTTTTTCTAAATTATACTACTATAAATTAAACTATATGCTAATATGTTTATAATTAGATAGGTAACTAAAAAAAAAAATTTCTAAACATGTAGTGATAGACAAGATTGTTTTATATAGTATATTATGTTAAATATGATAAGAAAATACCGTTAAAAATAGAAAGACAGATTTATTATTCGTAGTAGCAGTAATTAAATTGATTTAGGTGGATATGTACGCATGTAACGGCTTATATAGAGAAATTTTTTTATCTAATTTCTCAATACAAGTCAATGACTTTGATTAGTAGATTTCGATTTTTATAGAGGAAAAATAAATTAAAAAAAAAAAAATATTTTTAAAGACTTTGTCTTTATAAATATTCCAGAACTGAAGTTACTCGTTACGTTTGGAGGGCTGAAAATTTGCAGTGGTGCCAAAATATTTTTTTTTCCAAATCAAAGAACTGTTAATATTTTTGATTTTCTAGCTAATAAATGCAAAAAATAATCGAATTGATATATAATGAGCTTGTAAACGGCTGTATCTAATGAACTAAAATTTTAAAGAAAAGTTTGTATTAAGAAGCTCCGTCTTTATAAGGTGTGTTATTTTATAGTTCAAATCGTTTGCTGACCAAAAAATGCCAAATAACCAGGGGCGAGACAACTAATTACATTATTAAATTTTTATTTAGATATTTAATTTTTTACTGTTTTTTCACTAGTAGAATACACTATTAGAATAGTGGTTAAGTACAAAAACACATACGGTACATTAGACATAGTTTAGTGAGAACGGGCCGGAATAATTTTTATTCGATCCCAGTGGGGGGGGGGGGCATTAGCACTCTCTTGACTCCCCCCCGCCCAAGTAGCGAGCAACCAAAATTTACGTAGAACGTATAGAAAATGTTAGCGCATTTCCTCATAATATTTTTGCAAAAAAAAATGAATTCAATATTTAATTTTGGGATTAAAATTTTATTAAATATCAAAGTAAAGTATTTATATTAGAATAAAGCAGAAGCCAAGTTTTTCAGAATTATAAACTCAATGCACAATTATATTAATTTAAATAACAAGAAGACTAAAGATCTTCACTTCGAACTTAATATTTAATTCAGCAGAATTTAATGCTATGACTCACGGAACAAATCCGATTTCTAATGCATTTAGGAGCTGTTAAATTAAGGCGGTGCATGTGCAAAATCTCTGAACTAGTTCATCATTCATTTTGCGAAGATATCTATTTATAACGTTTCCTAGATAGAGAATAAAATATGAACTTGGAAATTAAGACCATTATATCTTATACTAGCCGCAAGGACCGCCTTCGGTGGGCCTCTTGCTAGCCAAGGAGCTTCGCCCCCTGACCCCCGTCACTTGAACACTCACTCTCCTCCATCTCCAACCACTCCCCATCCCAGGGACCCTCTCCCCAACCCCGGAACCACCTCCCGCCTCTGATCACTCTCCACCCCAGTAAACCTACCCCCTGGACCCCAACCCCCACCCCTGGACGGGCGGACATAGAAACATAGGTACATACAAAGTTAGGAATAAATGCCCTTTAGTAGTATGTGATATAGGTACAGACAAAGGGACAAATGCTCTTTAGTAGCCCCATGAATCCCACTGGACCTCCCATCCCCTGGACCCCACCTCCAAACCCCTGGAGGACGGACATACAAAAATAGTTACAAACATAGGTACAGAGACAGGCACAAATGCCCTTTAGTAGTATATGATAAGATTACTTTAGCAACAATTGTAAAATAATTATTTTAACCAAAACGCTAATAATCTTTAATTAATATCTTAATAAATTTAAAAAATAAGTCTACTACGTCAAGAAAATATTTTAATCGCGGTATTAATGTTGTGGTTGATGGAATTTCATCAATTTTTTCCTTCTCTACTCGGAATCGGGAGTTTCCCAGTATTTCGTCATATCTTCCTTAAGCTCTTCTATAAAAAAATCAAATTCTCTTCCAATCCAGTTTATCTTTGGTAGTATCGTTAGCTTCATTTCCTTTGTAATATAAAAATAACAAAAAAAACAGCAGTTTACAGTTTAGTTCCCTCTTGTTTATTATCTTATGATTTTGTTCTTTGATATGATCTGAATTTATTAATTAAAGCTCATAATAGATATTTGATAAATGTCCCTGAAATATTGATTATCTTCATATTTAGATTAAAAAAATAAAGAACTATATTTGGATGACCCTAAACACTCAACTTTCGAACAATTTGTTTCTGTTTAATTGATATAAAACTAAATTCTTACATAAAACTAAATGAAATTTTTATCACATTCATTAACCATAATATGTTCATATGAAATTTTCAGTTATCTTTTTGACTATATTTTAATTATTCGCTTAACTTTCTCTTAATCATAAAGATTGCAAATACCCAGTGTAATAGCCTCAATTGAAAATACTTTTCGAAGTCTCTTAGGTTGTGTGTCGCAAAGTAAATGCTTTTTACAACTAACAAAGGGTAGATGGTAAATGAAGGGACTGGGATGGGCAATCAGATGAAAGTGCCTGTCATCTGATTGGCCACCCCAGTCCCTTCATTTACCATCTACCCTTTGTTAGTTGTAAAAAGCATTTACTGTTCGACATACAGCCGGCCCTAAAACCCATATATTTTTAAAACGCCCTTATTTTACTTTGTTCCTCAGGCTGTCTGGTTTGGGTAGAATTTTCAGGGGCGTAACTAAAATCACTTATGCCCCCACCAAAATCTTAGATGCGCCCCCTTCCTTCAACTAATATAAATAAATAAATAAATAAATCTTTATTTCTCGACCTGCTTAGAGGCACAAGTGGCTAGGTCCTCCAAACATCAATACAATCTAGCTACAATACATTAATAAACATCAATACAAATTAATTACAACAATTTAACAAATAATAAACAAGTAAAAAAAAAAAAAAAAAAAATAGAAATGTATGATCATTAACAAATAACATGACGATAGATTTCCATCAAAAGACAAAAAGTAATTTAAAAATTCCGCGCAAAAACCCGATACCAGGAGCAAGCGACGCATTAGCCATCCCGGCATTTGCCATAAGTTGTTAAGGAAACCTGGTCAAAACCTTAACAAGGATGGTATGACCTCTCTCTACCTCACCTAATCTCTGCTTGTGAGAACTAAATAAAATTTTGCACAACTCTAGGACATTAGGACTTGACAAAATTTATAATTGATTTAATCATAGGGGGCAGAGGACTATAATCCCAAGTAGTAACAGACAGACTGTTCCACAAATCAATGCCAGATCCTACAAATGAATGTAAACCGATATTTTTCAAGAATCTTGGCTTACGAATCTTTTTCTATGATCAGCTCTACCTAAATAACTTGGTTCCTGAAATCTATTCGTTATTTCCTCCCAACTCCTAAAACCCTTATAGGCTTTGAAAATCACTTTCAATTTAGCCCATTCCCTTCTCTCCAATAAACTAGACCATCCTAATTCATTAATCATTGAAGTGACACTACTAAACCTATCAAATTTACCAAAACAAATCTAGCCGCCCTCCTTTGTACCATATCAATTTTTCTCTCTAATCGTTGTGGATGTTTGTCCCAAACCACAGAACAATACTCTAAATTAGGTCTTACATAAGTTAAATAAACTTTTGACTTAACTTCTCTAGATGTACCCTTCAAAATTCTACCAAACATCCCCAATTTCCTATAAGCCTTATTGACTATATAACTAATATGCATGTCCCACTTTAAATTTGCCTGAATATGTATGCCTAAATATTTATAAAATTTAGATTCATTGATAATATTTCCACCAATGTAATAATTTTGAGGACTAACCAGATTTCTAGTACTAAATCTAACCAAATTTGACTTGGAATGGTTTAGTTCCATTGAATTGGATCTACACCATCCTTCAATTTGATCCAGATCATTCTGTAAAGTAAGGCTATCACAATCATTATCAATTATTCTATATACGACACAATCATCCGCGAAAAGCCTAATAGATGATTGCACGACAGAAGGCAAATCATTTACATATATAGGAAAAAGAAGAGGACCCAGAACACTACCTTGAATCACCCCAGACGTGACATCTACTCTATCAGACAGACCATTACCCACTTTTACAATTTGAGTTCTATCCCTAAGAAAACACTGAATAAATTTAATTAACTTAACAGACAACCCTGACGAGTTTAATTTTTCTAAAATAATTTTATGACTGACTTTATCGAAAGCCTTGGCAAAGTCCAAAAATACTGCATCTACACACTGACTTTTATCCAAAGCTTCCTGTAATTCCTGAATAAAAGAAACTAATAATTGAGAATTACAGGAATAATTTTTTCTAAAACCATGTTGCCTATGATAGAACCATCCTTGGCCCTCCAAATACGAGCGGATACGAGAGCCTACCAACCTCTCTAAAATTTTGCCCACCAGACTTGTTAAACTCACTGGCCTATAATTACAAGCTAAGCTCTTATCTCCCCCTTTATAAACAGGAATAACTAACGCTCTTTTCCAACTAATAGGCATAGTTCCCTCATCCAAACATCTATTAAAAAGTAAACATAAAAATTTTGAAATACTATCCACTACAAATTTCAAGAAATATTAAACAAGTATTCAATGAGTACATTATAGAGATAAAGAAATATAATTTCATTACAAAAAACTTTCTATATCCTTCGACAAGAGAAAAGAATTCCGATAAAATACTTATTTTTATGAATCTATGTTTTTTCTCAATATATTGCTCAAATATGAAAAACTTAATCTTCTGCTTCGCAGGATTTAGAATTTATTCGATATATTTTTTTGTTTATTCGTGTTTACAAATGTCTGAAAAGTGAAGCAAATTCATTTACAAGTATGATTTTATATTTGCGATAACTAAAAAACATCCTTTCTAGGTCAAAATGCTTATATTTCTAAAAGAAAGAACTGATTCGATTTTGGACTTTCTAGCTTTAAAACTTCCAGTTCATCAATGCAGGAAAAAATCGAAATAAACTGAAAACCTCTGTTCCAAGTTTAAACTTTTGATAAAGAGAAACAAAGAGGTTGTCCTCTGCTTGATGAAAATAAACATACAAACATATATATCGAAATTATATATCTGTATATATATTATTTATTTGTTTGAGACTATAGATTCGAAGACTTGGCTTCATCATCAGTCTTTTTAAATTATAAATATTATTTTTCATGGAGTCAATATCGTATGGAAATTGACCCCATGAAAAATAATATTTATAATTAAAAAAGACTGATGATGAAGGCCAGTCTTCGAAACTATAGTCTCAAACAAATAAATAATATATATACACTATACAGATATATAATTTCGATAAATATGTGTGTATGTTTATTTGCATCAATCAGAGGACAGCCACTTTGTTTCTCTTTATGAATCAACAACTCTGCTACTCTCGGCAAAACAAAAAAATTTCACTTATAAAACAATCTTAAAATCACTAAAATTTTAAGAAAACCTACCTTATTTTTTCTTCATTTTCAGATATCGTTAATATTTTTGTTTGTAATTTAAAATTAGGGTAAGTGAAATTAGTATGATGAATAGAATAGTTTTTTTTTTTTATAAATTACAAAGGAAGTAAAACTAACGATACTAATAAGACGGAAGTATTTTATGCACTCTTTATGTTCCGGTTCTGAATTCATGAACTCACTTCTGTGTATCCTTTCTATACAGATGCAAATGTAAAAATAAAAAGAATAGAATGAGTGGATGGTCGATTCATCAATGAATGAACTAAAACCAAAGTGTGTGTGTGTATTTCTGTGTTTGTGGGAGAGAGAAAGACAAAGAAAATGTGTGTGTTTCTGTGTACGTGAGTTTCCGAGTGATTTCCGTGCTTATGGATTTCTCTCCAAATGGCCTGAAAGTGCCGATGCGAATGTACTTTACTTTGTCGTGTAAACAAACGATAACACACAATGTGCACCCAGCATGTGTGGCATCTGGACCATTAAACCCGATCATGAAAAATTACCTAATTTATTATCAAAATATACAAATACATCGACAAATATATATCTATAGATATATGTAAATAAATTTGTTACTTGAATTACTCATTGATGATTTCCCTATTTAACTAGGTCATGGCTGACGAAATTTTGCACTCTATTAAATAGAATTACCGCTTGCATGGAATTCTATTTAAAATGTATTATTTTCATTTGAAATTATTTAATAGATAGGAAACATCGGTTTTTCCGTCAACAATTCCTTTGGACTTGTTCACAAAGGTGTTTTTCAAGACGGCATTTCTTGAGTGTTCGCAGCGAACTATTCTGATGCCTGAGGCAAACCACACTAACCGCGGACTTTATGAATTTTTTCGACTAAAAAATTTGTAAAGTAGTTTTTAATATGAATTAATAGTATTTTTGCCTCTTCTTTCATTTCGGGTAGCTGATTTTCGTACACACATCTTGCAGACTCCTATAATGACTAACTGTGCAATATTTGATCCAGACGGTCAAAAAAAGGTCTAGAATTTTAATTTTTACCATCTGCTCCCTCATTTAATATTTAATACTCCCTTTATTTAATTTGTTTTTTCTCTTGCACATGAATACACGATTGAGTGAAGACTCGTTTCTAAGTTGGTTTATTCACCTTTCAATCAATTCGTTTTGTAAATATTTATTTATAAAGAGAAATCAAAGAACTTGTCCACTGCATGATAAAAATAAACATACACTCAGCGGCATAATTAACCGCCCACCTAATTTTTACATGAAAGCCATTTTTAACCGACTTCAAAAAAGGAGGAGGTTCTCTATTCGACTGATTTTTTTTCGTCTATGTTACCTCATATCTCCGACAATTGTGAACCGATATTGAAAATTTTTTTGCATTGGGTTCAGTCTAACTTCCGATTGGCCCCGTTTTTTTTCATTAGTATTAGACCTTTTTTGTTAGGTATGTTCAGGCCTAACTTCTTTGTTTATGAACCGATTTCGATGATTCTTTTTTTATTGCAAAGGGGGTATCTGATGATATGATCACTATAAATAACATCACTAAAAAGAGAAAATAAAAATAATTTTTAAGAAAAAATAAAACCGACTTCAAAAAATTAAATGCAACAAATAAAATACACTAAAAGGTATAAAATAATTATTATCTTATTTAGTTACTAACTAAACGACGAAATATTAACATGAAATTACTTTTTGAAGTCGGTGCCAAACAAACTATACCTATACGCGAGCGTACCCGCCAAACGTACTAAGTAAGATCCGTCGAGTGCGATTCATAAAATGTATATGTTTGGCACCGACTTCAAAAAGTAATTTCATGTTAATATTTCGTCGTTTAGTTGTAACTAAATAAGATAATAATTGTTGTATACCTTTTAGTGTATTTTATTTGTTGCATTTAATTTTTTGAAGTCGGTTTGATTTTTTTCTTAAAAATTATTTACACCATGACTTAATTTTTCAAATTTATTTATCGAATTTAACATTTTAATATCATGTGTTGGCTCCTCTGGCTTTAATGATCTCCTGTAAGCGATTGGGAATACTATCGGTAATGTTTTTGATATAGGCTTGTGGTATGTTATTCGACTCCTCCAAAACCGCATCTTTCAGTTCCGGGATAGTGTTTGGTGGGGATTTTCGACTCCGAATACGTCTTTTTAAGTTGTCCCATATGTGTTCGATAGGGTTGAGGTCTGGACTGCGAGCTGGCCATGGTAATCTTCTAATGCCGACAGTATCCAGGTACTCAGTAATGGCTTTCATTTAAAAATGACATTTTTTTAATTTCATGTTTTTTTTTTAAATAAGAATAAATATTCTTGTTTAAATTATGATTTTTTAATCTTTTATGATCCTAGAAATTTAATGTAATAAATAAATTAACTGAACATTTGTTTAATTGTAAAATATTTTATAAAACTTAGGTGGATGGGTTAATTGTGCCGCTGAGTGTATATATTCTTAATCAGGATGTTATTCAACATAATTAGCTAGGTATCATTTCTATCATAATTTTTTCAGAATTGAGCTTGTCGGAAACTCAAAAGTAATTCCAATTAACGTTGCGCTTTTTAGCTTTTTTAATAAAGAATAATTTTCTTAATTGCAAAGACACATATAAAATTAAAATTTTGATATTAACTTATGTGCTTCTCCTGTTATAGTAAATTCTTTAATTTAATTTAAAAACATTAGCATTAATAAGGGACACAACAAATGTTAAATTATTACAGTGTAATTGTAAAATAATTTAGATAAATTGAAGGAAATAGGAAAAAGGCTTTTGAGAAAACGAAAAAAAAACTGAAAAACATAGTTTTTAAGGAATTTGGTGTTAGTACTTGGTGAAACATTTTTTAAATTATTGGATAAAAAAATACTTGGTAGGTTTCACATTAAGATATTAAAATAAAACAAATTTATTTTGTGGAGAGGCTTTAATCTCGAAATATATATATCGACATTAAAGTCTCTCCAAAAATTCGTTTTATTTTAATATCTTAATGTGAAACCTACCAAAGTATTTTTTATCCAATAACTGAAAAACATGTCTGAGAAAAAGTGGGAAAATTCAGAATGCAACGAAATAATGCTTTTTACTAGTGACAGGTGAAATAATTCAATCGATTTTAGACTTGTTTTTTGATATTTGATAAGGAAATTTATAAGGTTTACCTCCAAACTACTTCAGTCATTAGTATGTATTAAATGGCCTTTTCTTTGAATTTTTTTTCTGACCTACCTTACCTCTTAATTAGGTATACTTAAAATTAACATCGAAGGAACAAGAGAAAACTTTTTCAAGGTTCGATATACTATTTATAGTATTTCCATAGTATTTCCATAAATTTTAATGTTTTTACAATTTTTCATCAGTGTATGTTTTGGGGTAAAGATGAAACTCGAAAGGTTATTAATAAAAAATTTACTACTAATTGTAGCCTTTTAATTTCAATTGTTTGATAGTTTCCCATATGATAATATTTTATTTTTAATCAAGTACGTTGGCAGGTATTTGGACAGGAGGGTGTAATTTAAAAAATTGTCATTGATTTATGCGACGTTTCTCCAACTTTATTATGGCTTCATCAGGCGTCTCAATGATTATGATTAATATTAAGATATAACAGATGTGCACATGTTTATGAATAGAATCAATTGTAATTATTTCTTTTTTTGTTAACTTAAATAAATACTATAATTAGTCTTGTCATTTGAATCATTCTTTTTTATATTTATTTACTTATTTATTTATTTATTTCATTTTTCAACGGCTAGAAGCCTCAATTTACAAAATTATAAAATTATTATATTACATACACAACAATATATTACAATATTCATTAAATACATCAACACATTATATAATTATACATTAGCATTATATTAGTTATTCATAAATTAGTGCCATTTTCGAGTATATAATTGAATTTAAAGTGGTTATGTTGTTTAGAAAAATATAAATTGGATCATTGTTCGGAACAAAAAAAGAAATAATTACAATTGATTTTATTCATAAATATGTGCACATCTGTTATATCTTAATATTAATCATAATCAGGGCCGTGCCTGGGTATATGGCCGCCTGCGTGCCAGTCTGTATGGCCGCCCCCAGGATAACATTAAAAAAAACTACTTTAATTTTTAATGTTTATTATTATACACAGGGCATCAAACCGGGAAAAAAATCAGTTTTTGGTTAACCGAAATCGAGAACGAAAAAAAATATTGGTTTTGTTCCCAAAACCGGTTTCTGAAAAGAAAAACCGGCTAAAAACCGGTTTTATGAGATTTATATGTTTGGATGAAATTTAAGAAAAAAAAATGCACAAAATAAACATTTTTTTATTTAAAATTTTTGTAATTTTGATAATATTTTCGTAATATGAAGGCCCCGCGTTACTCTACGTTAAGAGTACACTCTTGAGGCTCTGGAGGCTTGTAGGTATCGCGCGGAAGTGAGAACGTAAGGGGGTGGTGGGAGGCGGAGCTTTTCGAAAATCAGCTCGATCGTGCACGGTCGCGCCGACCCCTGCGTTAAATTAAAGACTTTAATAATATCGGATCACACACAGGACACAAAAAACGATTTATCCTCGCTAGTCTATAGACTAATACGACTAATAAGACGAATAAGACCGCTTACGCGACGCCGGTCAATTGAAAAAACTATTTCGGCTCTTCGCTCGTGCAATGTTCGAAAAAATTCGGATTCGCTGCATGACTAGGTATATAAATACTACAACGACATAATCAGTTTTTATACATTTCTTATTTCTGAGAAACTCTTTTTAGATAGATTAGATTAGAGAAACTGTTTTTACTTCGTATCTTAATGAAAACAAACCGATTGTATTTTTGCCCAGTAAACAACTTGTAACGATTTGGCCGCCTCTTAATTTCGGCCGCCTGCGTGCGGTGCACGCAATGAACGCCCGTCAGGCACGGCCCTGATCATAATCATTGAGCAAAATAAAGTTGGCGATACGTCGCATAAATCAATGACAATTTTTGGATTTACACCTTCCTGACCAAATACCTGCCAACGTACTTGATTAATTAAATAATATGGATGGTATGGACTTTAATAATTTTATTTTTATTTTTTTATTTTCTGCATTTTTGAACTGGAAGGCTTCTGATAAACAAAAGCTACATTAATTGGGTTCCGTTTTACTTTTTAAAAGGAAAAGTATTAAAAATATTGAAAATTTGTTTTTATATTAATAATCTATCTAAAATATTACATTTCATTTGAAATTACTCTTCTAGACTATAAATTGCTTAAGCATTCACTTATTTCTTAAGCATCAGTTGTAAGCCGCTCGAGTGCTCGCAAGCCGAGAGTTTGGTACCTTAAATATCTTCCAAAATACTGGAAATAACAATTTAGTTCTTATTTGTCAACGATAAAGATAGAATGAACGAATTTATGGAATTTTTTCATAATTTTAAATTGAGCCACTTTTGAACTCTGATGGGTATAAAAATCCCCTAAAAATACTTCTTTGGACTTCTCTCTCATCGTCATTTTAAAGTGAATTAAATTTAAAAAACTTAGTACCTATAATTCCACTTAATGAGATCTTTATAGTGACACCTCACACTCCATGATAAAAAAATATTTTTTATTTTTGGCTCTCCAAAATAATCATGTCATTAAAATTCTACTCCGATTTTATGAATATATATATATAGTATAACGAGTAAATTTCAAGTTTTTAGATTACGAGCTATAATGCTCTGAGAGACAGACGAACAAACAGACAGACAAACTTTGTATCGACATTACGTTTGAACGTAACCCTAACTTCCCAAACGAAGTAAGTAAATTTAATTTTGACTTGAATTCTATTAATTATAAAAGCAAGGTCTCCATATCTATAATCCTAAGATATATAATTAATTTATCATGGTAAAAAATAATGTACTAAGAAAGTCAAAAACAATATTATAATAAAATCGAATGTTCTCAATATACCAGTAAATTAAAACAGATTATTATGAGTGGCATATAATATTCTTATATACATAATTTATTTAATAAGTTTTTAAGAGTAAAAAGCAACCACTTATAAAACGTTATCTTAGATTATTTAATTGAAACAATTTATATCTAAAAAATAAATGAAATTCTTTTTATTAAGCAAAAGACACAATCTATATTATCTATCTATATATATAAAATTAAGGTTTTGTCTGTACATTGCTCCAAATCAAGCCAAATTTTGGTTGAACACGTTTCAAGCAAAGTTATGAATGAAAACACCCTCAACAAAATTCCTGTATGTCTGTCTGTCTGTCTGTTTCCGTGGGTTCCGCGAAAAGTTGCTCACGTACTCACGTAAAAACGGCTGAAGGAATTATTATGAAATTTCATATTTGGATCAGATGTCTTCTAACTTACATTTATAGCTATATAACGTTTTAATATTTTGACCCCAAAAGGGGGTTTGGGGGGGGGGCGCACTAATGAATATGATCAAATAACTACTAAACTATTAACTCTACGGACAATTTTATAATGAGCAAAGTTGTAGGGGATGTGATTTCTGACAACTTTTGTTTAAAAAAAATTCCCCCCAAAAACCATCTAAAAGCGGGGGGGGGGGGATGTAAATTCTTGCCTTTGAAGCAACCTCAATCAAATTTTGTATACATAATCTGTGGGCCTCTAGAGATCTAGAAATTCAAAAACTACCACCCAAAATGGGGGGGGGAGTCAAAAATGAAAATTCTACCTCTTGAGGGTCTAGGGGGGGCGTAGCTCCCAGCCTAGCAAAAGTGCCACCGAAGGCGGGCCTTGCAGCTAGTTTTAAAATAATATTTACATTGTTTTTAAGGAATTTGGTGTTGGTACTTGGTGAAACATTTTTTTTTAAATTATTTGATAAAAAATACTTGGTAGGTTTCACATTAAGATATAAAAAATAAAACGAATTTATTTTTTATATCTTAATGTGAAACCTACCAAGTATTTTTTATCCAATAATTACAAAAAAATATTTAGATTGTTTTTATCCCTTCCTTCCCTACTCTATCACTCTACCACTTTCAAGTTAACCACTTAGACATTCGAGGTTTATGAAAATAAAAATAAAAATAGATTTTTTTTTTGACCGAGAGTAAATTTTTGCCCGAAATCCACGATAAGTTTGATGGATTGTGATGGATAAGATTGAATAATTTATCAGTGCACTGGTTTCACTGGTGTATTTTCTACTTTCTTCTCTTTTAAAGAAAATACGGCTTATTATTTTCGCCATCAATTCATATTCAATCATAAACCTCTCGCTCGTTATTTAATAAAAAAAATGCCTTACTAAAGCTTATTATTTAATATAGTATAATCAATTCATGAAAATATTCTAGTCTTGATAGATTATCATCATCCCCTTCCCTGTTTACAATACTACTTCAAACATGAAATTCCTGATAATTCAGTCGTTTCCTCTACATTGTTTATAATTTCTATCTGATTTCTATCTAAGTATTTCTAATTTTTGATCTGATCTAATTAGTTTATTAATTTATTCAAAATTAATAGGGATGAAAATTAATTTGAAGTGATTTTAAAAGAGAACTATATTTTTTCAACTTACAAATGGGACAAATCAATTTCAAAATAGGAATAAACAATTCCGATATTGGATTAATTCAATCACAAAGTCTTCCCAATTGAAATTGATTAATCTCATTTCTAAATTCATTGGTCCCAGCTTTAAGTGAAGAGAATTAGAAAGTAAAATAAACCCTGTGATTCCGCTTGCCTACAATAAGGGGTAGAAAAAAGAAGACAAGCCATACAAGTGAAGTTAGGAGTTTTCTTAGGAGATTTCAAGGGTCATAATAATCCTTTTTAAATATAATTGAAAGGATTTTGTTTTGCCCAGAATATAGATATATAGTATATAAAACATTTATTTTACTTTTTTTATAATTATATATTTATGGTAAAAAAAAACATATTTCCGAACCAAAAAAAAAACTTCGCAGCCCTTTGATTTATAAATCTAGAAAAATTATCATATCCTAAATAAGAATAAGTCGTAAATAAGAACTACCTTAGGAGGCTTAATGTAGGGTTTAAATTTCGACTGGGGAAGTGGCTTAGTCCGAGAATAATTTGTTTTGGTTGTTATTAAAAATCATTATTAATTTAAGATCAAAAAGTATTTTTGTATTCTTTTAACTTCAATATTTGTGGTATTAATACAAAAAATGATGGTCATAGAAAATTCGTTTTAGTGTCAAAATGCTTGTCTTCCCAAATCAAAGAACTAATTAGTTTTTGGACTTTCTAGCTCTCGAATGATTCTAGCTAATGAGCTGAACAACGGTAGGAAAGTTTGTAATAATAAACTGCACTTTCTACCAAATTTCAGCTTTCTAGATTGAACATTTGCTCACAAAATATTATTAAATCTCCGGTATTTGCACAGTTTTTATTTTTTCATGTACATTGTTGCTTAAATTTAAATGAGAAGGAAAATACCTTAATTATTATTTAAAATACCCCTGAACCAATATATCATCCCATAACACAGGCGAATCAGAGAGTGAGATCTCGATTCACTGAACTGGCAAATAAAAATTCCATTTAAGTACAGTACCTATTTATTTACTCTAAACACTAGTGTATAGAATGGGAGACGAGAGTGTATCTTTGATTTTTTTTATAACAGTTTCTTTCTTTCCCTCAGCTCTGATCCTGCGGGCTCAATGAAGAGAATTAACAAATGGGGCTTTGATAATACAAATGGTCTGATTCCGCAAATGCTAAGAGAACCTCTACCGCCTTACACTGCCTCATTAATGTCACATGCTGTCTATTTCAAAGGCAACTGGCAAATGCCATTCACTCCAAGTTATACCGATCCTCAAGGCAAATTTCAAATTGCTCCTGGGAAAACGGTCACGGTGCCGATGATGCACGCGGAATTGGAGGTACGTATAAAAAATCTAAAAAAAGTTTATATTCATTATTTGGATTTATAGTGTAATAAAACATATTTGCATCGTTAATATTAGATTCTCTATATTTGTGCTAAAAACTACTTATTTTTTCTTCATTCAAGAATCGTCTAGATGATGAAATTTAGAAATGTGTTTTCTACAACAGGTTGTTCATTGAAAATATTGAACTTTATTAATTTGTTAAACTGCTTGAAAAAGTGGTATTATGTAGGCGAGATGTTCTATGAGTGAGGGATAATGCAAATCCCAATTTATTTAAATTTTGGCAAATCCCAAAAGATCTCCGAATTTTATGACCTCTCTTCCTGCGTCATGTTGACATATTTACAGTCTTACCAATCTCAGTCTTCTTGTGTTGTATCCGCAAGATAATTGATTGGGAAGGCCTAAAGGTAGATAGTAGGATTAATGACCCTATATTAACACAATGGCTATACTCTACAATGGAGTCAACAATGCAACGTGTGGCGGGACCATAATTGAACCCTTTTGGATGGTCAGACACTGAAGTTCTTAGAGCTTGTTCGAGGCAATTCACTACTCTCCAATAAAACACACAACTACTGTCAGAAAATTAAATGTATAAACAACTTCAACACCTGGCTCCCACATTCTTCAATTGAAAAAGCTCCATCCTGTCGCACAATATGTGAACACTGTCTCAAGATTAACCCTCCTAAAATTAAATCCTATAGACCACGAAACTTTACTTTATCCACCATATTTACTAAGCACTCACCAAAAAAAAAACACCACTTCGAGCATTTGGTCGACTATTTAATAGAAAAAACCTTCGACGAATTAATTGTTTTCGAAAATGTATTTCTACATTTCATCGAATACAATATTCAAAGAATTTTTAAACTACCTACCGAAACAGCTAAATGTATTACTCATATAGAATCTAATGGTGCTTTTTAAGTATTTCAATTCGAAAGTCATTAACTATACTTATTTTCTAGGCAATTTTATACCTATAATCGTATTCTGTGTGTCCATTTTTTGAATTTTTGATTATTTTTGTTCTTAATAGGTAATCTGAAAAGTAACAAAGTAAAGAATAAAAATTTAAAAAGATGTGGTGATAAATAATGGAACCTACAATTGCATTTAATTATATCTACGAATGTAATATCATCATCTTATAAAATTGTATGATTTTGATTTTTTTTAAGGTGAAATATGCCGAAGATCGTAATCTTGGTATACGTATGATCATTCTACCATATAAAGACTACCAAGCAGCCTTGTATCTAATACAACCTATCGACGATAATCAACTCAATTTAGAATCAATAACAAATCTTATGTCATTACAAAATGTCGCTAAAGTCATAAATCAAACAGAAGTCATGAAGGTTTGTATTTTTTGTAATAAATTATATTTAATTAGATTTAATTTTTTATGTCCAACTTCTATGATGAAGCGAGGGTTGATCGCGCACCTAAGATTTTGTAGAGGGTCTAGTGTAAGCAATTCGAATAAAACCTACAAGAAAATATAATTATGTTTATAGAATTTTAACAAAGCTATTCAATGATATCTTAAAAGATGAGGTGCGAAAAAAATTTCATTTTCCTCGACCTTACTCAAGCAAACTTATTATATTTTTACTGAATTTTAAATCACATCGTTGTAAAGAAGGGGAAAATACTGCGAGAGGAATGTTTAAGCTCCTAGCAAGATATAAGCATAATAAAAATTACAAGATTACATGATTAATGGGTCTTTAAATGAGCTATTTAATGTTATTCAACAAGACGAAAATACCATAGAAAGGAAATTATATTCAAAGCCTCAATAAATATCAGAACTCGACACCCCTCGCATTGATCTATTTTTATATCGAACTGGAGAATAATACTTTCCTGCCTTGCTCAAAAATATTAATTCTGATTTGGGTGTTGGAATTAATGAGACATGCAGAGTAATGTAATAATAATAATCTTTATTCTCTAGAAATACAATTTTTTCTAATAAATAACTTTGCTTTTATATCTTTTCAGGTTTCAGTTTCATTGCCAAGATTGAAATTAAAAAGTTCACTAAGTCTACGAAAACCTCTTTTAAATTATAAAAAAATTTATCTGGGTCCGGTGACTACGTTACGTCCACCAATTAGATATAATCATCAAAAACCAGGTGAAAGTTTTAACCCTGAATATTCTGATCCTTGGATACAAGGCGATAACAAACCTAAAGAACCAGCATCAGGGGCTAAAGGACAAGCATCAGGAGGTAAAGAACAAGCACCAGGGAGTAAAGAACCACCACCAGGGAGTAAAGAACCACCACCAGGGGAAACTCCAAAAAATGCCTCTGTCACTATCCATTATAATAGTGATGATGAATATCCATCCGGATTACCGGTTATCGTTATCGGTCCACCTGTTTCGTCAACTGAACGTCCTAGAATCCCATTAAATCATGCAAGGACGAGAAACACCAAACGAAGTAGATTAGAACGAAGAGCACAGCGGATGACTTACGCTCATGTCGCGAAAAAACGCACTACAACACCAGGGCCTGCCTTTCAACCATGTCGGCCAAATTACTCCTCTAATATGTATGGTGCGAAAGACAATAATGAATATTTGGCACAAGTAATCTCGAGACAAGGTGAAGAGCAAACCAGTCAGACGGGCAGTATTGCCGGACAATTGGGCGCCGCAGCAGGACAATTGGGTCAACAGGCTCATCAGGCGGGACAAGTTGCTGGTCAACTTGGACAACATTCGAGTAATTTCGGAAATGCTGCTGGACAAATCGGCACCAGTACCCAAAATATCGGTTCAAGTGTTCAACAAGTTGGCGCAAATCCAGTAACATTACCTCAAAATGCTGGAGCGGTCGCTCAAAATTTAGGACAAATTGGACAAGGTCTTGGTCAAATCGGCCAAACAACAGGCGAAGTGGCACAAATGGGTGGTCAAGGGGCAGTAGCAGCAAGTCAATTGGTTCAAGAGGGTCTCACACAATCGCCGCCCTCACAACTCTCCGACCGTTTTGGGGATTCGGTGGAAAATGATTTCGATATGACAGGCGCATCTAGTGATCCTCGATTCCGGATTGATGATATTATTCATCAAATGTCATTGGAAATCAATGAAAAGGGAACAGAGGCGGCGGCTGTAACTATTACCACAGTCGATTATATTGGGACTAGGCAAAGCTTCAATGCCAACCGGCCGTTTATATTTCTGATTCGCCACGAGCCGACAAGTGCCAGTCTATTCTGGGGATTAATTGCTAACCCTTTGGAGTGATCAACTTTCTTTTTATCATCGATTTTAATATACACTTTCATCAAACACTTATTGAACAAAGACATTTTTTTTTAAATTTATATTATTTATAAAATATTTTTTTTTTTTTATTAATTCTTTAAAGTGATTTTTTTTTTATTATTATTTATAATTTATTTTAAATATATTAAAGACTAAAAAGTGATTTCTTTATTTGTTTCACCTTTTTATAAAATTATTATATACTATAGTATAGGGGTGGCCACTAACCTTAACTTTGGGAGCCGAAAATTTATAAAACCGTTTCAAAGCGAGCCACATTGTTTGAAGAATAATGTTTTATTAAAAAAAAGACACATTTTTTATTTTATAAAATATAAATGAAGGAACATTTATCTTTTGCTCTACTTATTTATAACATTACAAATTACAAATTAATTTTTGTATTATTATTTTTTTAATTTAATTATTATACAGGGCGGGGAATAAAGATCTACCACATTTTGAAGGGATATAAAAAATAAAAAAATTTAACTAGAAAACACTAAATATATTTTTGAAAAGAAAATAAATGAAATCGCTAATGGCCCTGGCAGTCGATGCGCCCTTAAAATAAAAAATAAAATGAAAATAAATGTATTTTAAACATTATCATACAAAAAAAGGGGGAGTCAAAAAAATTCTAGTTCTTTTGACCAAACTCAACCAAATTTTGGATACATAATCTGTGGATCCCCAGAAGGCTAGAAATGCAAAAACTAAGCAAATTTCTATACATAGTTTGGTCGAAAGGGCTAGAATTTTCATTTTTGACCCTCCCCCCATTTTTGGTGGTTAGTTTTTGCATTTCTAGCCTTCTGGGGGTCCACAAAATATGTATACAAAATTTGGTTGAGTTTGGTCAATAGCGATAGAATTTTCATTTTTGACCCTTCCCCCATTTTGAGTGATTAGTTTTTGGATTTCTTGCCTTTTTGGGGTCCACAGAATATGTATACAAAATTTGGTTGAGATTGTTCGAAAGGGCTAGAATTTTCATTTTTGACCCCCCCTCCCTTTTTTTGTCTTTTTAAACTACATTTTTTTTTTATTTGCTATGCTTATTTACAATCAGCTTATAAAAATACATTTAGCTATAAGTAAATATGTTAACAATTGAGTAGAATAAAAAGAAAAGAAGTCACATGAGGGGGAAGTCTTCCCTAATTGAATTTATTTTTCCAGTTTTTGGTCTGGAAGCGTTCTTAGGTGTCCAGGATGTGGTTTTTCTAAACTACATTAAAAAAAAATATTTTATGTTCTTTTCAAAAATTTATTCAGTTTTTTCTAGTTAAATTTTTTCATTTTTTTATAACTCTTCAAAATGTGGTAGATTATTCCATAGCCAGTACTTTTTAAAATCAGTATTATTCAAGAGGGTTCAAGAGCCGCAAGAGATTGATTGAAGAGCCGCGTGCGGCTCGCGAGCCACGTTGTGTCCACCTCTGCTATAGTATTTAAGGAAGACAAATATTTCTTATAATTATTTTTAATAAATAAATGTACCTAGGTATATATTTTTTTGGTCAGAAAGCGGAGAGAAATTTCATTAAATATATGATTACACTTTCTTTTAAAGTGTTACCTATATATTTGGTTTTATTTACTGTTTTATACGCGAAATCAGGAACTTTAAGTATTGTAGAGGTGGAGAAAAAAATCTGGTGTTTTGCTTCTTTTTTTCTTTTTTAATATCTCAATCTTCAATAGTAAAAATAAAAGAAAATATGTTGATAAAGTCTACAAAAAAATGATTTTATTAGGAACATTGAAAAATGATATTTTAAGAGACATTAATAATAATTTGGTCAAAATGTGTACTGTGCACGCTTCCCAGTAAATTGACTAATTATATATATATCGTCGGCTTAGAGCAGCGGTCGGGGAGCCGGGGTAAATTACCCCAAATGGGGCAACAATAAAACTATCGGGGGTAATAAGGACATTTTTTTAAATTTTCTATTTTATAAACTATTATAGTATTTTAGTTTGAATTATGTTAATGTTTACAATTATTATTTACTTACAGATAGTTTTCATTCCAATTAATTCAATAAATAATAAATAATATACATTTATAAAACAAAAGAGTTGAGCATCTTTTTTTGAAAATAGTTGCAATGTTTTTCAAAAAATCATCTCGGGTTCAGATTAATCAATGTATTTTAAAAGAGAAAGAATTCAATCTTTAGGACAAATTCTAAGATTTTAGTAGAAATATTATTAAATTAAAGGATTCATCCATCCTCTGGAGTCGAACCTGAGAACTCACATGCTTTCATGACATTAAAAACAAAACACTCGAATCGTCTTAAAACTAAAAAGTTATAATTCAAGTAAAACTTGGGCGATGTTAGATCAGTTTTTTTTGTTTTTTTACAATTTTATTATTTTTTTTTAATATCAAAATTATTCTAATGAGCAAAATAATGTTATTATCATTATTTATCTTTTTTAATATTTTTAATGTATTAATAATTTAAATATCAAATTATTTTTTTTACTAAGAAGAAGATGAAAGAAAATTATTTATTATTATAATAAAATAACGAAGCGCTCTGCATATGATTTTATTCTAATTGAAATTATAATTTTTTCATAATGAGCTTATGACTGTTTCATTTTCTTTTTCATCATCATTTTTTTCTTCTTACTTAATTCAATTTCAAACAACTTGTACTTTAAGTCTCATTAATACTGAATGTGATTATATATATATATATATCTTTCTTTGCTTGCTCGTTCTGTTCACTTTTTAAAATGTATAGAACGTTTCGCTGTCTGCAGCAGTAGCTGTAACTTCGTTTCCGAATGTCTTTCTTCGTCTCTCGTTGCTGACTTGGAAGTTTTTTCCTCTACCCTTCAACGGTAATGCAATCTCCCAACTGTCCAATGCCCCTATCTCCATTCCACAACCAGCGCACCTCCACCTACAATGAATGCCCTATCAAATAAACATCGCAGGGTGAATTTGCACACACGTCGTGATCTATAGGCCGTTCACATCGACATCATCAAAAGGTGACTGACTTTGGCACTTTGGCTAAGGACGAAGAAGAGAGTGAGAGAGAAGCCTGGTATCTTGTTCAAAATAAAAGCATCAACATGATCAAAAGGAATTGGGCATAGTACGAGACGGGGCTGTTGCGACGGGGGTGTAGAAACAGATCAGCAAAGAAATTGAGTCAAACTTTTTTTAAATCAAGATAAGATAGGAAATATATAAGTATACATATATTATGTACTGACAATTTATTTAAAAGTAATCGCGCATGCAAAATTAGCTGGGGTTGGAGCATGTTCGGACATAGAATATATCAAACTATGTACATTTGTTCTTCAAGACTTTCGGATTAAGCCAGTGGTACTCGAAACACTTGTCAGGCACTTATTCAAGGGAAATGGGGAGGGTGGAATCTTTTAGTTGACAGTAAGTATAAATACACGAAAATCAAAAATAAATAAAATTAAATTGAAAGTTTTTGTGCCGAGGGTAGCAGAATTTTTATATATTGAATTCTAATTCCAGCAGAAGACATACTCTTTTATTCTCTCCTTCAATCTTAAAAATGTTGATAAATTCAGTTGTTTCATGTCCATTTTTTATTTAAATAAAAAATTAATAGGTTTTTTGGACAATTTTATATTTTATTAACGTATTTTATTAATTTTTGCACAACGTTTCGTCCGTTTCCGGACTTTATCAAGTGCTCAATCAGTTAACACATTAAACGTCTATAAAATAGTGAGACCATCGAGAAAACAATCAGTGTACTATAATATTAGCCAACACATATATTCAACGAGCAATCAATTGAAAACTTAGATCATATAGAAATTTAATTTTTAAATTTAATAATTAAATTTAAGTACACTGATTGTTTTCCCGATGGTCTCACTATTTTATAGACGTTTGATGTGTTAACTGATTGAGCACTTGATGGAGTCCGGAAACGGACGAAGCGTTGTGCAAAAATTGATAAAATACGTTAATAAAATATAAAATTGTCCAAAAAACCTATTAATTTTTTACTTAAAAATGTTTTTTAATATATAACTTTTATTCCAAAATTTTTATGTAACCTAATAAAAACCAGTATTATGTTTATAAAATTTCGATTTTTTCTTAAAGAATTCCCTACACCTCCTCCAGAAAAATTTCTGAATATGTGTCTACTAATGTTCGAAGGAGATCTCTTATAGTGGTTATACTAACGTATATCAATGAGGCAGGTCATAGTTTTAAATTCACTCATTTTTATGCTTGTTGTCTTTAAAAATGTATGAAACATGATATTAGGAGTGGGGTATATTCCTTATTAAATTACATGTGTTTATTAATTCAATATACTGCTAATATAATTTTTTCAATAAATAATTATTCGTTTGTAAAAAATAAATAAATTTATTCTCACGGTATGAAGTTTTTTTTTTAATTTTCCCCCATTCCTAATATAAACTTAAGAATAAATATCGTCGCCTTAGAGTGTAAACCTGCTAACATCACTTTTTATCATATATGACATATTAATATCCTTCGAAAGAAAAAGAGATGCAGCATCGTTCAAGTAAAACTGCTACTTAAAATTACGATCGTAACTTGTAGAAAAAAAATGTGAAAAATAGTTTCTTTCCATAACAACAATATTAAATTTTGTTTGTTTTTTCTCTGCCCTGTAAAATTTCCTTGTTGTGAGTTAGCAGGTTTACTCTCTAAGGCGACGATATGTAAAATAAAAATTTAAAAAGGACAATCGATAGTGAGACCTTCGGACCTCGAGGTCGAACCATTTAAAATTGTAAAAACATTTTTTTATAATTTTTATTAGTCAATAAAGCTATTATTTAATTTAAAAAACCGACTTCAAAAAATAATTATCTTATTTATTTACAACTAAACGACGAAATATTAACATGAAATTACTTTTTGAAGTCGATGCCAAACAAACTATACCTATAAGCGAACATACCCGCCAAACTTACTAAGATCCGTCAAGTGCGATTCATAAAATGTATATGTTTGGCACCGACTTCAAAAAGTAATTTCATGTTAATATTTCGTCGTTTAGTTGTAACTAAATAAGATAATTATTTTATAGCTTTTAGTGGATTTTATTTTATTTTTAAGTTATAATTATTTTATTTGTTGTATTTAAGTTTTTTGAAGTCGGTTTTATTTTATTTTTTTAAATTATTTTTATTTTTCTCTTTTTAGTGATGTTATTAATAGTGACTTAATATAAAACCTTGCATGCATCTCGTAAGAGAAAGCGTCAGGCTAATAAATCAGAAAATGATAATAAAATTCAATTCATAAATATAGAAATTCTCTCGAAACGTTTGCGGGTTGTAAGTGAATGTTATAAAAAAATTTTATAAAAGATTTTATTTATCATAATTTCGATCATTTGCTCATAAGAATTGGAGATTTACGTTATTTCGTCGTTGATCCTAACATCAGAACTTGACCAAATTAATATGACACCATCCCTAAGATACCCCCTTTCCAATAAAAAAGAATCATCGAAATCGGTTCATAAACAAAGAAGTTAGGCCTGAACAAACCTAACAAAAAAGGTCTAATACCAATGAAAAAAAACGGGACCAATCGAAAGCTAGACTGAACCCAATCCAAAAAAAATCATCAAATCGGTTCCCAATTGGCGGTGATATGAGGTAACATAGACATAAAAAAAATCAGTCGAATAGAGAACCTCCTCCTTTTTTGAAGTCGGTTAAAAATTAATATTGGTTGAAGATGATTTTCTTCTTCATGAACAGCTAGGATTTTTTTTTCTCGTCTCGTTATTCTTTAATCACTCTTTTTTCTTTTTCTTTCTTTTTTTTTTTAAGTGTAACGCCACTTCTCCATTTGCCAACCCTAACATCTTCTCTGTGCGTGGTAATTCGACTAGATAAAAATAATTGCATTTCGATTAATTAGTTGGAGAAAAAACGGTGTGGGGGGTTCTTTTACTTTTAAGTGTGTGAGGGGGTGGGGAGGGGTGCGGCCTTTGAACGATGTCAATTCGAAATGTTTGATTTGCCCCGAGGGGGCACCCAAGCGCATATTCGAGGGGCGATGATGATTGTGTCTGTCATCGCCCTCGTCCTCATCCTCTCGGCAAGTAGTTTCTTCAGTACCCTCCCCCCACCCCTCCACAGAACCCTGGGTTCTCCCGGGACACACAAAGGAAACCAGAACGAATAAGCGATGCTTCATTTCATTGAAGAACGATCGGAAATCCCGGATAAAGGGATCGCAAGAGTGAGACAGAGGGAGAGTGAGATTACTGAACCTTACTCCCTCTTTACTGCAATTGACAAAATATTAATAAATAAAATAAATATTCTCCAGATGCAGATGAATATGAAATAAGGGAGAGAACATTATTCAGATTGGATTATTTTTTTGCTTGATCTTTGGCTTTGGAATATAAATTAGCACTTTTTAAAAATTTAATAACACTCTTTACTTTATTCCGTTTAATTCTGGTATCATTTAGTATACTTATCTATAAAATATTGAATTTAAATTAATGTTTGAAATGTCATGAACTCTTCAATTTTGTCTTGGTTTAACCATGTACCAAACTATTGGTGAAAATCAGAGACGTTAGTTAACCAGGAAGTAAATTTTATATTCGTATGGTAGAATAAAGTTTGTTTCATCAATAACTTTCTGCCATTAGATGTTAGGAGGGGTGGATTTCTTATTACTTACATGTAATTATTAATTATATATAATTATCTCGAAGACAATCATCTTGAATTTCGTCATTAAATAAAATAATCAAAATCGAAAAGATTTTCTTGCTTAGAGTAACAGAGTTGTTGATTTTTAAAGAATAAATAGAAAATGTGCCCTTGCTTGAGCAAATAGAGACCCGGATGAGGGTAGTGCGAATGTTGCTCTCGCACAAGGTCCCGCATTTATATAATGATTTATAAAAAAAATTATAAAAGTGATATACCAATCATCACTATATATTTCCCTTTCGGATCTGTCAAATCTGCAAAGATTAAATTGTAAATTGTAAAGATGAAGAAATATCTATAAAGTACAAGTGGTTATCAGTCGTCATCGAAAGCAGAGGCGTATTTCAGTGTTTGGGGCCCCGGGTGTTAGAGCTAAAAAGTGATTTATATAATTTATTTGATAAATTTCCCAATACCATTTACAAGTTCCATAACATTCCATACACATGATGATTAAATTTTAAGTTTTAATTTTTAAATTAAACATGGCACTAAAACTAGTACGGGTGTGAATGGGATACGGTGGGCCCCTTCGTTAGTTCAATCCGTATCTCAGTCCACTGACCGTTAAATCCACCACTTTATTATATACATGTGCAAATGTGCATATTTATTTGAGCAATTTGTCGGGTGATTTTTTTCCATTTTATAAATATAATTAATTATAAATATTATAAAATGATTTATTATAAAAATAATTTATCTAAATTATCAAAATTTGTAGGGTGCGTATTGAGTGATTTTACCTTTTTTCTTCAAATTCATATTGAAAAAAGTTCAAGCCTCGTATCCAAAATTCTGTTCTTAACATTAAGATTTTACTTAAATTTATATATACATAATAAGAAAAACAGTGTATTTAATAAATTTCTATTACAACTGATATTCTTGGCTGTAGATATTTTCATGTCATTTAACAAAGTGAGATGATGGTTAGTGAATGGCATATGCGATACAACTCCTTAACCGCAAAGAAACGATGCCAAAGACATCCAGGGATGCAGAGGGAGGGCGATTTTGTTGTTTAGCTCTTTTGAAAGCAGAACAGAATGCTTATTGTTACTTCTCTAAGACACTAAGGCAGCGCCAGCCACTTAGCACGTCTTAGTTCTATTACCCTATCTCCTCTGCCTTTTCATCTCTTAGCTTACTCAACACATAAGCGCATATGTAGCTTGGTTCTAAAACGAAGAATAAATTAAACGCAATTTTTACGAGTATTTAAAAGTTTCTTTTTCTTTGGGAGGAGGTTGTAAATGGCAGGGAGAAAAACAGAAATTCTTTACAAAATGATGAAGCATATTCAATAAAATTAAAAGGTTTTTCTTACAGATAGAAGTAGAGTTGTTGGTTAAGAGCAAATCAAAAAGGATGTTCTCTACTTGATGCAAATATGCACTTTCAATATACACAGACAGGTTTAGTGGGGTGGAGCAATATCGGAGGCTGGCTAGCAAGTGGCCCACCGAAGACGGCATCGCAGCTAATATATAAATACGAGCTTTTCCTGCGTGCCTTCGGCACGCCCTCGACTCCCCTTCGGGCTGGTGGCCTGGCGGGCGGCGTCTCGGTCTAAACATTTTATTCCTCTTAAAAAACCAAACTCAAGATGTATATCTGAAAACTCCCGAAAATACATAGTCTCTTAAAAGTTTCGCCTCATTTTCGTCTTGACACATCTACAGAAATGAGGCTCTAGATATGGATCTGGAAGAATTATTTTTCTATAATCTACAGCATTGTGATATTTTTTGTGTGGAAATAGATTTATTTAAATAAGTGGAATCGTGTGAGGAGGAGAATTATATTATATCATTTTTTTAAAATTTGGGATCGATAATCGATATAAGGCTCCAAATATTTAAAAGAGATCAGGTGTTGTTTATATGACAGGCTGCTCCAGTATTGCCATGAGAAACTCGGGCATGCGTGTCTTAAGTCGTTTAATTTTGTAAAAATCAAAAAATAAGAATAACAAAATTTAGATTTTTAAAAAATTATAAAAAAGTGGCAAATTATTAAAAAATAAACAAATAATATATAAAATATAAATAAATAAGATGTGATTAATTTCTTTTTCTGTGCGCAAAGAAAAGCGAATTGAATATTTAATTTTTGAGTGGTGAGGGGGAGGAATAATTATCAATATATTTAATGTTTCTTAATTTAAAATCAATTGGAGTCTTTCATTTTGGACTTCGAGTTCAAATTACAATTATATTTCAAATTTGCCGCAAATATACCGACTGCATCAGCGCTCCCTGTCGGCAACGGGTTGCTGCAAATTAATCTAGGCTATTATATATAGTATAGTATAATTCAAAATGACACCCGATAATCTAAGATAATAATAATAAATAAATTTATTAGAGAAAACTACCTAGTAGTCTAAATTTGACTTTTATTAGTATATAGCAGAGGTTGTTAAACTTTATTCATTCACTACCCCTTTTTATCATCGAGATTTTTTTGAGACCCCAGAAATTAAATTTAAAATCAAGATATAAAAATAAATATTTTCCCATAGACAATTTTTTACTTTATCCAATGCAAAGCATGGGTAAAGTATTGCAATCGCTCTCGGGGCAAGCGTGGCTTCAAAGGGTCCTCAGGTAAAGACTACGGAACCCATGGACTAAATTAAAGTCACAAATTGTAGTATTCAATTAGGTTGAATTTTAGCACGTGACGGTTTTGCCAAAAATTACATGGGGTCTCGTCGAGAGGCCAAAAAGTGCCATTTTTTCATTTAGTGCGTGCGGATGTATGTATGTATGTATGGATGGATGTATGTTATCGTTTTTTTGGCCCACGATTTTTTCCACACCGTTGCACCGATTGAAATGAAATTGAAAACCTAGCATTCTTTGAACAAAATGAAGCGCTGATTAGATTTTTGGTACATATCGACCCACAAACATTAGTACTTTATTTCAGTACTTTTTTAGTTTTTTCTAAATATCTTGAAAATGACTTAACCAATTTTGATGAAATTTAATATCCTAATTAAGTACCTTGGGGACCACAAAAAAGGATAAATAAAGTTTTTAGTAAAATTATATTTTAAAGTACTTTACTCTAGAGTAAGAGAGTACTTTTTTAATTTTTTTAATTCTTTCAAATTTATTCATTTGAACCTTTTAATATAGCTCATTTAGCCTTGCTTAAATAAGAATGGATAGGCTTCTCTCTGTGAAATGCTAAAAATTTGGGAGGAAATTTTATAAGTAACCATAGCAACTGCGTTGTTTTCTTATCCCTTACCTTTGCAGAAGACATAGAGGAACCGACTTTAAACCAAAAAT
Organism: Forficula auricularia; assembly: GCA_024734495.1. Lineage (NCBI taxonomy): Eukaryota > Metazoa > Arthropoda > Insecta > Dermaptera > Forficulidae > Forficula > Forficula auricularia. The sequence goes on from JALMQS010000164.1 coordinate 629,100, forward strand.
AGCGATTGATTCTCATCAAATACTTGAGGAATAACCATTCTATATTGGATTTTTGACGTTTCGGTTTTTATTGGTGACCATTGCTGAAGACATAGAGAAATCGACTTTAAACCAAAAATAGCGATTGATTCTCATCAAATACTTGAGGAATAACCATTCTATATTGGATTTTTGACGTTTCGGTTTTTATTGGTAACCATTGCTGAAGACATAGAGGAATCGACTTTAATCCAAAAATAGCGATTGATTCTCATATAGTACTTGAGGAATAACCATTCTATATTGGATTTTTGACGTTTCGGTTTTTATTGGTCACCATTTCTGAAGACATAGAGGAATCGACTTTAAACCAAAAATAGCGATTGAGTCTCATCAAATACTTGAGAAATAACCATTCTATATTGGATTTTTGACGTTTCGGTTTTTATTGGTCACCATTTCTGAAGACATAGAGGAATCGACTTTAAACCAAAAATAGCGATTGATTCTCATCAAATACTTGAGGAATAACCATTCTATATTGGATTTTTGACGTTTCGGTTTTTATTGGTCACCATTTCTGAAGACATAGAGGAATCGACTTTAAACCAAAAATAGCGATTGAGTCTCATCAAATACTTGAGGAATAACCATTCTATATTGGATTTTTGATGTTTCGGTTTTTATTGGTCACCATTTCTGAAGACATAGAGGAATCGACTTTAAACCAAAAATAGCGATTGATTCTCATCAAATACTTGAGGAATAACCATTCTATATTGGATTTTTGACGTTTCGGTTTTTATTGGTCACCATTTCTGAAGACATAGAGGAATCGACTTTAAACCAAAAATAGCGATTGATTCTCATCAAATACTTGAGGAATAACCATTCTATATTGGATTTTTGACGTTTCGGTATTTATTGGTGACCATTGCTGAAGACATAGAGAAATCGACTTTAAACCAAAAATAGCGATTGATTCTCATCAAATACTTGAGGAATAACCATTCTATATTGGATTTTTGACGTTTCGGTTTTTATTGGTAACCATTGCTGAAGACATAGAGGAATCGACTTTAATCCAAAAATAGCGATTGATTCTCATATAGTACTTGAGGAATAACCATTCTATATTGGATTTTTGACGTTTCGGTTTTTATTGGTCACCATTTCTGAAGACATAGAGGAATCGACTTTAAACCAAAAATAGCGATTGAGTCTCATCAAATACTTGAGAAATAACCATTCTATATTGGATTTTTGACGTTTCGGTTTTAATTGGTAACCATTGCTGAAGACATAGAGGTATCGACTTTAAACCAAAAATAGCGATTGATTCTCATCTAGTACTTGAGGAATAACCATTTTATATTGGATTTTTGAGGTTTCGGTTTTTATTGATAACCATTGCTGAAGACATGGAGGAATCGACTTAAAATCAAAAATAGCCATCGATTCTCATCTAATACTTGAGGAATAACAATTCTACATTAGGTTTTTGACGTTTCGATTATTATTGGTAACCAGCGCTGAAGACATGGAGGAATCGACTTAAAATCAAAAATAACGATCGATTCATATCTAATACTAGAGGAATAACCTTATTGCATTCCATTTTTGATGTTTTGACTATTAATGGCAACCTCTACTGAAAACGTGGAAGAATAGACTTAAAATCAAAAAGACTAAAATCTTTTTTGGTAAACAACTCATGCTTGACTCGACTCTTAATGAGAATTATTTTTGAATTAATGTCAATATGAACTACAAATTGCAAGTGAAATGTGATTAATAATAAAGGAACAAACATATTAATATTTCAAATGAATTTGGATAAAGTTTAGCAACGATCCGTTGCAGTTTATTTTTTGTTAAGAATACTATAATAGTATTTAATTTTATTTATTTTCTTAGAAAGACGGGCTGGTAAGCGAAATAAGTTATTATAATGAACGGCAGTTCATAAATTATTTAATTTTATTTTTATTCAATTGCCGACGTTTTTCGGAGACTTTTTTTCTCTCCTTCTTCAACTATTAACTATTCAATAAACTAAAGAAGGAGAGAAAAAGTCTCGGAAACGTCGGAAATTGAAAAAAAAATAAAATGAAATAATTTATAGACTGCCTTTCATTATAATCCACTATAATAGTATACTTACCTATGAAAAGAAGTAGTTTTGTTGTTGATTTGTTTCAAGTATACAAAAATTAATGAAAGAAAACCACGTTTTAATGAGACAGGTGTGCATGTTTTATTGCGGTATAACAAATTAAATCTTGGTGCAATATTTAACACTGCTGGATGGGAAGCATCACAACTTTTTTCAGTGTTGAACAATATTTGGATTTAAAGTTGAAAAAGTCGATTCACATAAGTAGGTGCTGCTGAAAGGAAGAAAAATATTTAATGCCATTTCAGAAATTTGGTAAATTCAGTTCTAGCTCTGATCCAGAATTCAGTCAAGTATTTTTATAAAACTCAATTTTTAAGTTTTAGTCACTAGATAGCTCAGCAAATTCCTCTTGAGCTTTATATGGCAGGTGATCTCATTAATGTCAATCAAACATGGTTTACAGAAAATGTAATATATTATGTTAAAGGTAAATAAAATTGAAGGAGACAATAAAAGAGTGATGTGTCTTCGCTGGAATTATAATTTTTTTATAACGAGACTATAGTTTCGAGGGCTCTGCCCTCTTCATCAGTCTATTATAATTGATTCACAGAAATTAATGTATGAATGGAAAGCTATATATAAATATCATACATTAATTCCTGTGAATCAATTGTAATAGACTGATGAAGAGGGCAAAACCCTTGAAACTATAGTCTCGTTATAAATAAAATTTATAATTCCAGCCCAAGACACACTCTTTTATTGTCTCTTTCAATATATAAAAATTCTCCTACCCTCGTACAAAAACTTTCAATTTAATGTAAATAAAATTATTTGGACTAATGTTTCTTTAAATCCAAGTATATGAATTAAATTTTCGCAACCCCAATTGGAGTCGCGAGCCATAGTTTAAGAAACGCTGGTATATAGCTTGATCGTGTGTAATTTTTTCGACCATTTTTATACCTCCACTTTTTTCTGGGTAGCCAGATCAATGTTAAAAACATTTCAAAATTTCATAGAATTTCTAAATTGAAATTATATAGATAAAGGTAACAAACTTATTGATTTCTCCTTATGATTTGTCAACTCTAATACTCTCGACAAACTAAATCTTTTCATAAAAATAAATTTTTATAATTTTTCTAACTGATATAACAAAGAATAATTGACCTTTCAATGAGAAGTGTTTTGACCGCGCTTTATTTGAAAAATATATTTTATCACGAGACTATTGCGGATTATGCTATTAAAGTCTGTGGAGTCTTAAATCTGGACCAAGAGAGACAAAAAGATGTGATCCACTTAGCTACAATCCAACGTCATTTTGCGTATAGCCCGCTAGACATTCGGATGGATCACCAAGTGAACTTGAGATCTCAGATGTTATATATTCAATCTCCCAGTACAGAGCGCTCGGCCTATTAGCATGTATGTTAGATGTCTGCCATAAATTAACCGAATGTTGATAGGTCAATTATTCTTTGTTGTATCAGTTAGAAAAATTATAAAAGTTTATTTAAGATCATTATTTCAAGTTAGAAATATATAAGTTCAAATATTATTTTCACTCAATATTTGACAAAAATTCACTACAGTTGATTCCTGATTGAATCAAATGTAGAAAACATTCGCTTAATTTGTGGCAGGCATCTAACATACATGCTAATAGGCCGAGCGCTCTGTACTGGGAGATTGAATATATAACATCTGAGATCTCAAGTTCACTTGGTGATCCATCCGAATGTCTAGCGGGCTATACGCAAAATGACGTTGGATTGTAGCTAAGTGGATCACATCTTTTTCTCTCTTGGTCCAGATTTAAGACTCCACAGACTTTAATAGCATAATCCGCAATAGTCTCGTGATAAAATATATTTTTCAAATAAAGCGCGGTCAAAACACTTCTCATTGATAGGTCAATTATTCTTTGTTATATCAGTTAGAAAAATTATAAAAATTTATTTAAGATCATTATTTCAAGTTAGAAATATATAAATTCAAATATTATTTTCACTCAATATTTGACAAAAATTCACTACAGTTGATTCCTGATTGAATCAAATGTAGAAAACATTCGGTTAAATCTTTTCAATTAAATCTATGAATATATCAATGGGTTTCCAAGAAGAGCGAGTATATATAAATAAGACAATTAACTATTAAAGAATGCGATATAACATTCTTCTTATTTTCATATTTCCTTTTTTTATATTTTTTTATTTGCTCCATTTCGTCTTCTGATTGATATCTTTGATTCCCTTTCAATGGATATTTTTCCTTCAATATGATTTTTTTCGATCGTCCGCGCTCTTTTCCATTGGAATGCCGTATCCTTTGTAGGAGAATAATGTAACAGGGTGGTGGTACGTCACCACTTAACCAGAATTTCCAAGGGAAAGGGTAGCCCAAGGGTTTTCAGGGTGGCAAAAGGTTTTCCAGTCGTCTTCCTCTTCTTTTGTAAATAGATTTCCACTTGAATTCAGATTCCCTAATTTTCTAGGAATTTAATTAGAGATCCGGCGGCATTAAATTGAAATCTCATAAACGAACAAGTTTGAATGCGTCATTTGATTCGGTTCGTTTTCGGAACAGGAAAAGTGGAAATGTGGAGGCTCGATGTACGAGGGGTACGCATGAGGATCGAATAGTTCGTTTCATTTGGGGCATTAAATTATTTGCTGAAAAGGTGATTTGGTATTCAGCTAAGATTTCTCGTTTTGTTGATGGTGGTGCATTTGGGGTGAGGTGGGGGGAGGAAAGACGTTGATGTCGACATCGCTGTCGACTCCATTCATTCATTAGCCAATTGATTTAGATTTAATCTCCTTTGTTTGAGATACCACAATTAAAGGATTTTATCTGCTAGTCTTTTTTCAATTAGACACACAGAGAGACAAAATATAAAAATAAAATATAAAAGATATAAGAGAGAAGATATTCACATCCTGGCAATTTCATTTCGGAGGTGCAAAAGTACTTTACTCTTCAAACGTGTTAGGTCGAATATTATTCATAAGGAGAAATCGTAAGGGGGGTCCAAGTGCGCCTGTGGGTCCCGTGCCATGACCCCACAGGGGCCCGGGGCCCGGATGTGACATATTTTTTAAGGGGGTATGTTAGAAAAAAAATGCCTAGGGTGACCAACTTTTTCCACTTCATAAAAAAACAAATACTTATTCCATAATAAGGGGCTCGGTTTAGATTTTGGGCCCCGGGCCCGAAATTTGATGCGGGAGCATGCAATGAGGTTGCCCTTTGTTTAATGCAAATAAACTTCAACTTAATTGTTTTTTCTGCTACTCTCAGCAAATTAAATCATTTCAATCAAGGATGTAGAGAAAAAAAATGGTTACCATTGAGGTGTTAGGGGAGTATAGATATACTCCTAAAGAGGTAGGAGACATGACCCCCAGATGTCCATATTTCTTTTTTTATCAGAGGTTTTTTAATTACATTTTTAATGAATGTTTTTTATATCCTGTAAAAATTTGATTTTTACCTCAACATTTCAGGGGGTTCTAACACCCTGCCCCCTCCTCCTACTCTGAATTCACTAAAATTTCTATAAAATGTATTTATTTTATAAAAGGCTTGTGTTTATTATTTATTCTATTTAAAAGAGATGCCATTGAACATTAGATGAAAATCAAAAAGTATTCTTTAAGAGTTTAGATAAATAGCAGTTAACCACAATGACATAAATAATCCGGGCCTTCATTAGTAGTAGACTTAAAATTTCTAACGAAATCTGAAGAGATTGCCTTCTAGTAAATCCGAGTTGTCATGAATAATTTTTAATGTATGTTAAAAGGGTTCTTTCACCCTCTCGGAAATTAAACTCTACTGACATGTTATAAAAATTATCCATAACAGCTCGGATTTAGTAGACGAAAGCTTTCGAGATTTCATTAGATATCTATTCCAATTTACAGATCAAATATCTCCCAAATAATTTAATTTTTTTTCTATTGAATACTGTATTTGGTAATTGAATAATTCACTCTTATTAAGTTAATTATATTCTAAATTGAAAGTTTCTTTTTGCCGAGAGTAGCAGATAAATTTTTAAATTTATTTATAACGAGACTATAGTTTCGAGGATTTTCTCTCTTCAACAGTCTATAACAATTGATTCACAGAAATTGATGTGAATCAATTGTAATAGACTGATGAAGAGGAAAAGCCCTCGAAAATATTGGTAGTCTCTTTATAAATAAATAAAAAAATATTTTTGCAGCAGAAGACACACTCTTTTACTGTCTCCTTTAATTATATGCTCTTCCAATTAACTTTAACTTATATATGAATCATGAATTAAGCTAAACGAAGCACACATTTTTTCCCCAGTGCTGTATGATTGCAGCACCACGGAAAATCGTTAACTTCCTTAAAACAGATTTTTATCTTTTGAAATTTGTTGTAATACTTATTATTTAAAAAAAATTTCATGATCAAGTAAGTAAACCCTTATAAAAAGTCTTGAAAAATGAGCATTGTGTTCATGGGAATGTCTGGCTTAATTCCACACTCCATAATGTTTTATATTCATTTTCTTCACTATAAGCATATTCGAATTAACATCATCATACAATACACGTGGTAGTGCTTTATTACTATCAACATTTCAACTATTACTTCCATTATTACTTCATTATTAGTTAGAAGAGATGTAAATAAATAGTTTTTTGATTATATCTTCATTTTTTCTATCTACTGATTTTAATAATAAAACTAAAAGAATAATGCTTATTTATTACCATAGTTTTGTCTATTTATTATTTTTTAGTTGTGGTATGGGTTGCACATTGTATTATGCTAAAATATTCGTCATATTGGATATCGTATTGAGCATTATTTGTTATCTTTATTGAAGAAAAACTATCGTTATAAATACGATACATTTTTTTCTTCAAATGTGGCCCAAGGTAGTAAAAAGATTAGCCAACACTGATTTAAGAGGTTGTCGAATTTTTGTATCCGCCAGTGAAGTAGAATGTGATTCAATTGACGTTCAACAGGCATCACATTATACCTGCTATACGAGTATTAATTTAATCATCTTACACCGTGGGATATAATTAATTCGTATTAGACTAAAGCTTGAATATCTATTCTATTATATAATATTGAGAGACATGAATATCGCTATTGTATAGTGATACAGCTAACGAAACAATATTATGCTATATAATCTTTTTCAACTATTTCTCTTTGCCTGTATTGATTGGCTGATTTTCGCTAATCACCCTTTAATTTTGAGCATACATTCCGCATCTATAAATACATTCTTTTCTTTTCCTTAATTCTCTTACATTCTCTTTTAATCCTATTTTTACTTTAATTTAATTTTAATTTAATAGAAAAAGTGAAATATTAGAATGACATCTCCAAAAATGGTCTTTTTAAGTTTTTCTATTTCGATTTTATAAATTTAACTTTTTTCAAATTTGTCTTCTGTGGTCCACAGAGTCCTGTGAGTTTGTATACACGATAACTCACAAACGATAAATATCATTTAATAACATATGTTAAGCACTTCATAGGCACGATATATGTATAATATCAAAGCACGATTTTTATTCAAATTGACGGACTGGAAGTATCTCTTTATTTCTGATGTTTCTCTCAAAAACTAGTTTATAGATTTTTTTTTAATTTTTAGTAGGTATCTATTTATAAAGAATTACTTAAAACTTATTTATTGACTGTAAGTTTAAAAAAAATCGGACATCCAGAAATACCCATGACTTCCGATGCTTTTATTTTTTATTTTCTAAAAAACAGTTTCTATCAAGTTTTTATTTAATTTTCAGATTTATCAAGGATTACATGTTTTTGTAATGTTTAAGTTTGATCTGATTTCCGGGACTATTCCTTGATTTCAAGCGAGTTACCATATTAAGATTCAATGGTCAAGCCCAAGGATAATGAAACTTACAAATTTCAAATAAAACAATTTATTGGAGTGTTATTTTCATTCTCTCAAAAACCTAGGTTTAGGAGGGTATTACCTAGTTCTTCATGGTTTAAAAGGTTCACCCGACGTTTCTGAGAATCTTCTCTCATTCTTAAGAGTTAATTATTTTTTATTCAATTTTTTTTCTGTAAAAAGGCTCTTACTATTTTTTTTTCTATTTTAAAAATGACTTGTTCTTTGTTGTCTAAAATTTTTCTAAAAAGTTTGAAAGTTAGGTTTAGTTTTTTAAACAAGTTTTAGAAAAATAAAGGAGAAATTCCGGAGACAGCATTTTTAGGTTTCCGTTGAAAAAATAACAATGTCTGCCTGTCAGTCTGTCCGTCTGTCAAATAAGTGTAGCGCCTAAAATAATTAGAGTAAATATAAAAACTTAAAATTTAGAAGTTAAATGTAGTCATTTTCCTTAAAATCAAAAATCGTATAAAAGTTTATTTGATTCATTATTTTGGGGAGTGTCAAATTTTATGTGTTCAAAAATAAAAAACAAAATATCTACTCTTATTAAACGAGCAAAAATTGTATATTTATATATTTGTATCTTTTTTCTATTTTGAAAACGGCTCTAACGATTTTGATGAAACAAACTCTATTAAGAAGTTTTGAGGATGAGAAAGCGATCTGGCTAGGTTTGGACCTCATCAAAATTCATTTTAATTGACTTTTCTTAATTAAAGTAATTATTGACAGATGAAAATGTCAATAAAAAAGTTTGTTTACATTTTTTTCAATTATCTTTTATTTATTAATTGGCTTTTTAATTAATTTTAAAACCCACTAATATTTTATAACAAATATTATTATATGTTAAAATTAGGAAATTTAATTTTTTTTTATTTAATTGTTTTCGGGAAGATGCCCAATTAGCCAGTCCAGTATTCTATCTTCTCGGTTTTTAAAGTTTTACCTTTTTACCTGAATTTTAAATTAAAAATAATATAAATAATAATAATAAAATAATAAAAAAAAATAAAATAAATAAATAAATATACAGCTTTTGACTGAAGCAAAAGTTACCGAGCATCGCTCGGTGCTCCAGGTACTGTTTATATAAAAGGGTGTGGAGATGTCCTTATAAAGATGTGTTTAAGTAGAATCAAGTTTAGTTTTTTAAATTTTATTTCGAATTAAATAAATAACGGTGCGAGAGAGCTCCAAATTTGGTGATTTGGGTGATTTTTGTACCCCTCGGCCTTAACTTAACTTAAAATTATGAAAAGCTACCACGAATTCATTCATTCAAATAAGAAAGAATTTGACATCTCAAATATTTTAGGAGTTATAATTATAAGTTACGCCCTTGCTATAGGATCCGACTTGGCTGATTAATAATTTTTATGATCTACGAATTTACTTAGAAAATGCAATTAAATAGGTTCTTTCGCAACAAACTACACAAAAAGTGTTAGCCTCTTAACCACTCTATAAATATGAACGGTGTTAAAATTTTAGATTTTTTTAACGGGACTGTACTTTTTACACTACTATATTCTCTTTATGAGTGGATCGTTTCCAGCCAATATATTTTATTAAAAATATGGCCCAAATATGTTTTTTTTATTTTTTATCAAAACTACTTGGTAAATAATTTCAATTTTTTTTAAGTTACTCTAAATAAATTATTCTAACAAATATTAGTTTTTCATCAAGATGGTGAAAGTCCTTCAATAAAAATAATGATCATTTTTCCACCCTTTCCCAATCTACCATATGTAAAAAGATTCATTTTTAATTGCAATTAAAATTTCATGTTTGGTGTGGTAAATCGTCTTCAAATTTTAACAGTTTGTTTATTATGCTTTTACTGACTTATATTCCTGAGTTTCGAAGACTTCTTGAATTTTTGCATTTGTGAAAGAACTACTTTAAATAAATTTACTTTCAATTGATTAATTATTTACATTAACTTTTAGTTATTTTACTATTGGTTTGCTATTAATGAGGGGTAAATGAAAGTCATGGTGTGTGTACTAACTAAACACAGCAGAATATTCTCATCTATTGTATGTCTGAATTTCGCCACTCTCTCTCTCTCTCTCTCTCTCTCTAATCATCCTTTGAGCATAAATTCTGCATCTGTTCTAAGATAAATGAATTATTTTCTTTCTTTCTTTCTCTCTCTCTTTCAGTTTTTTAATCCCCTTTTTATTCGTGGCTCGTTTGAATTGGAGACAGGCGTGGCCAATCAGTTTGCTTTGTACTGGTGGCTGCTGAGCTGATGACGATTCAAGGGATGGATTCACGAAAGAGCAAACCCATTTCCTCAACGACAGAATTTAATTCGTTCTAGCCGCCAAGCCACTCCAAAAGAGAAAAGAGAAAAAGAGAGACAGGCGAGCCCTTCGATTTCTTCCATCAGAGTGGTTTACTATCATAGATTCATTGGGCATGCGAAAAATTGGTGAAATATTCGTTTTCAACCATGTATTTATTCTTTCAAGAGCAAATTGGTTAAAAGAAAAACGTTTAATTTCCAAATCAAAGGTTACAAATTTAAAATTTAGGTGGGCGGAATAAAAGTAAGTTCACTGAGTCCATTCCACCCGAGACAATTTTTTAAGAGTAAATCAAAGAGGTTGTCTTGTTAAGGGTTCCGTTTAAAAAGTATAACGAGATCCTTCCTATTAGGGGCCGTCTATAAATTACGTCACACGAATTTCAAGATTTTTAGACCACCTTCCCCTGTGTCACATTCTGTCACATTTTCATTGAGCCCCCATTGTACAGTGACGTCACACTATCACTTTTATACCCTTTTGCTTGCTTACAATTTTTTGTCTAGATTTATTTTACCAACATATTCAGGTTGGAATAATAAGAACCTGAAATCTAAAAAATATATTTGAAAATTTTTCTTAATTATATTAAATCCCTTTAATTGAGTTTAATTTATAAAAAAAAATTCTACAATTATTAAATTATATGGCATAAAAGTGATAGTGTGACTTCACAATACAAGGGGCCCGGCTCAATGAAAATATGATAGAATGTGACAGAGAAGGGGGGAGGGGTTAAAAATATTGTAATTCGTGTGACGTAATTTATAGCCCCTAAGGAACAATCAGTATGCGAGTCCGACTCGAACTTGTCCGGCTTATTTCTAAGAGTAAAGAGGTTGTCTTCTTTTTAAAATTATTTATGCTAAAAAAATTACACAAAAATGAGCAACTCCTTTAGGCCTCTTGACGGACTCTCTACATCTCCATTCTAGGCATTTGTATAATACTCCCACACCCTTTTAAAAAAAATACATGATTATTATATAACTTTTAGTAAAATTTGTCAAATTTCGTGAGTTAAAAAAATGAGATTTCTCTTTCGTCTTAGTACCTATCATAGAAAATGTATTCATACAAGTTTTAATTAATTAGCTTAATTTAATTATACTAAGAACAATAAATTTTATAAACAATACATTTGGGAATTTATTAGATAATTTCATATCGAAATATTTCGGAGAATATTGGCCGGGCAACGTCGAGTAACGGGATTCTTTCAACTCTTATTCCTCGCTTCATTTCGTGTCATGAAATACTCGAGGCAACTTCGACGATCTTGTACAACCAATCAAAGGTAAAGCACCCTTAATAATATGAATATATACCCTTATATTTTACATATAACATTATTACACATAATATTTTCTTTTCTAATTCATTCATGACAAAAATTAAATTGTGAAAAAACATGAGGTGTGGTGGGCAGTGGAGGATTTACAAATTTGCCCCCTATAGGCACACAAAATATTGCCGCTCATGTTTACAATTTACAAGTTAAATCGGTATATGGTATAGACATATTTAAATAACAAATTAAACATAGTTTGAATTCTTATGTATATATTTAAACATACTTTATCTTATATAGTAATTCTATAGATTTTTGAGATAGGCTTTCTCGAAACAAAACAATTAATAATTTCTTTCAAATGAATGTTTAGCGCAAAATTCGCTATTCAATGCACAACAAACCTAAAGCGTTAAATCTATTGCACGACATTGTCGATCGCAAATAATTTTTGACGCTTTTTTAAACAAGAAAAAGAACGTTCTACTGTACAGTTTGATGCGGGGGTACTACAGATGAACCATCCTATGATGCCATTTCAAAATTCTTCTTCGATGCCGATCCTCTGAAAAGAGACATTAAGAACAAACCATAAAATATTCTTCTTGCATCTGATATCTTTTACCTGCAAATATTCTAAATTTCTTTTCATTACCCCTCCAAGTTCTGTTAGTACATCTATCGGCCTAAAAGTCCAAGTATTTCGAAGCATCTTCCAAACACCCAAATTTCACAGGCTTGTTTTTTTTTTATGGAGTCAGCATAAAAGTTATATTCGAAATTTTCATTATAAGAGAAGAATTACTTTCTTTCACTTTTGAATGTAATCGTCAATTGTAAATAAGAAAAGACTCTAAATAATCAAAATGTAATTTTTAGATGCCAAAATGAACTTTGCTGGCTATCTGGACAGCTTTAGTACTAACACTTTTTAAATGAGCAGATTGAGAGAGGGTTATAAGGGTATAGGATTAAGGATGGCTATTGAGCAGCTAGCTATCCAATATATAGATTGATCCCTCCCTTTACTTGTCTTCCGCCTGATGTATTCCACTTCACCCCAACACAAAAAGATTCCCTCTTACTCCTAATTATTAGCAGCTATTTTATAGATGGCTTAAAAAACTAATATCATATTATCGTTCTAATAATCCTAATTTTAAAGAAATGCTGATTAATAAACGTTTAAGATGAATTAATTCCATAGTCACTTCCAAGTATAAAATTCAAGAACAATCGATCTAATGAATTCGACAGTTTCTTATCCCTAAGATTCCAATATACCTATTATTAGAATCTATTATATTAATCTTTAAGAAATCTTTCCTTCGGAAGTCATGTCACAGGTACAAAATTAATTAATCAAAGTGTTAGTCGGTGCCACTGCTGGTAGAAAAACTTATTGAATTCTTTTAACTTCAAGGATTACTTGTCACCCAATTGAAATAAATTTAATGTTAATTGAAGACTTTCGGTCGCCACTGATTAAACATCTTCAGTACTACTGAGACAATCGTGAACGAAATAATTTAGTGAATTTAAATAAATAAATTATCAAATTTGTTTTAATTGTGTGACAAGTAGTAATCCTTGAAGTAAAAAAGAATACAAATATAATTATATAGTTACTTATTTTTTGGAAAAATCTTTAAATTGATTGAAATTAATCTTCTTTGGCCATGATTAAGTAATGATATTAGATGAAACAGGAGGTATCAGCCAAAGTTGAATGTGTTGGGTTCAATAAAACACCCTGAATAAAACGTTTCGGCCTGAATTTATTTAGCCATCTTCAGTTAATTGGGAGTTATACACAAAATGCGGTACACATATGTGATCGAACCAAGCCTTGTCAAAAATAAAAATTGTAGCTTCATGTAAATTTTACACGTTTTAAATTTACATGAAGCTACAAATTTTATTTTTGACAAGGCTTGGTTCGATCACATATATGTACATCATTTTGTGTATAACTCCCAATTAACTGAAGATGGCCAAATAAATTCAGACCGAAACGTTTTATTCAGGGTGTTTTATTGAACCCAGCGCATCCAACTTTGGCTCGATACCTCCTCTTTCATCTAATACACTTTCATCACAGCCACGAACTCTATCAACATTCAAACAAAAAATAATTTTTAAGAAAAAAATAAAAACCGACTTCAAAAAATTAAATTACAACAAATAAAATACACTAAAAGGTATAAAATAATTATTATCTTATTTAGTTACAACTAAACGACGAAATATTAACATGAAATTACTTTTTGAAGTCGGTGCCAAACAAACTATACCTATAAGCGTGCATACCCTCCAAACGTACTAAGTAAGATCCGTCGAGTGCGATTCATAAAAGGTATATGTTTGGCACCAACTTCAAAAAGTAATTTCATGTTAATATTTCGTCGTTTAGTTGTAACTAAATAAGATAATAATTATTTTATACCTTTTAGTGTATTTTATTTGTTGCATTTAATTTTTTGAAGTCGGTTTTTGTTTTTTTCTTAAAAATTATTTTATTTTTCTCTTTTTAGTGATGTTATTAATAGTGATCATATCATCAGAACTTGATCAAATTAATATGGCACCATCCCCAAGACACCCCCTATCGGATAAAAAAAGAACCATCGAAATCGGTTCATAAACAAAGAGGTTAGGTCTAAACAAACCTAATAAAAAAGGTCTAATACCTATGAAAAAAAATCGAAAAAAATGGGACCAACCGGAAGCTAGACTGGACCCAATGCAAAAAAAATTTTCAAAATCGGTTGACAATTGCCGGAGTTATGAGGTAACATAGGCACAAAAAAAAAAAAAAAAAAATCAATCGAATAGAGAACCTCCTCCTTTTTTGAAGTCGGTTAATGATTAAGTAATTATGTATGGTGAGAAATAACGAGAAAGGAAACAAAATTTCTGTCTCAATCATTATTACAAATTATACTATACTCTGGCGCTGAGTGACTTCTAAACCCTCCTATGTAAGTAAGCCTAGTGAAAATAAAAACTCAAAGAAAAAACCATTTTATTTGTATTTTAAACAAAATATTCATTTTGACAAAGGTATGCCAATGAGAAATATTTTCTCATTATTATTTTTGTTTTCATTAAAATTAAAAAAATAAAAAGAGGATAGAGTTATATACCAAAAACAAAGCAAAAAATCAACAACAAAAAACAACACATAATTATTTTCTTACAAAACAAACAGAAAAGAGAAGTTGACGGAGTGAGAAAGAGAGAGAGTTATTTAGCGGAAAATAAACACCCTGTATATATCCATATCCGAAGGCATATTTACTGTTTGTTAAAATTACACACACACTCGTATAGATTCACTATATTAAGTAAATTTAAAGGAAAAGTTGTTGAAACTTCTTGGAATGTTTTCTTCTCTATCTTTCGCTTCTCTTTTATATAGATTTAGCTCAGATTTTGAATTTACAACTAATAAATATATCCGTAATTAAAATCTGCAAACATTAAAAGTTTAGATGAGATTCTATTTATATACATACAACATATATATTATGCAAACAAATCAGGAATAGGATTTTATTAAATCTTATTCAACAACTATAAATTTAAGATTTATGTTTTAAGAGAATTAATGAAATTGAAATTGAAAAAAAAAGATTAAAAAATAATTGGTAAAGGATTTTAATGACATAAGTCTTATGATAATGAAGATATACAAATAAATAAATATAATGAAATTCATGCTTTTAACTAAAGCCAATTACTACACAAAGAATAAGCTCTCCACCTGTATCTATGCAACCAAAAGACACCTCTGGATCGGACTAGTCTACCGTACAGGCGTCCTTGTTAAATGAATATTTTTCATATTGTTTAAAATATAACGGCCATCTTCCAAGAGCTCATTTCCTATTTTTCTAATTAGCAGTGGCGCATCCTTGCCGGCCATAGCTCGAAAGAAAGAGATATTATTCTATCCGTGCCCTTTTTAGTCAGTTTTCTTAATCAAATTGTAATTAATGAATCGCTCACTAGCACATTTATGAATTATAATTATTAAAAAGGTAAAAACCTTTTCAAGACTAGGTATACTAGAGACGCCCTAGAAATTGATAATAAACTTAAATTGTTTATTTATGCCTTTATTATCATTATTACATAGACTTAAACTAAATTAAGTGTCTTATTTTAGGAGTTTTCCGAAGACCTGCTATATGCCTTTTTAACATGAGACTGCCGTCTGAAACGTTTATCTATAGCTATTCCAAGACTTTTATTTTAACTTTGTCAACAAAACAGTTGCTAGAGGTGGAAAGTAAAGAACATTTAACAACAACAATTTTAATTTTGAAATTTCATATTGGACCTATCATGTACTTTTTAAGCGACTTCAAAAAAGGAGAAGGTTCTCTATTCGACTGAATTTTTTTTTGTCCATGTTACCTCATATCTCCGCCAATTGTGAACAGATTTTGAAAAAAAATTGCATTGGGTTCAGTCTAGCTTCCGATTGGTCGTTTTTTCATTGGTATTAGACCTTTTTTCTTAGGTTTGCTCAGGCCTAACTTCTTTGTTTATGAACCGATTTCGATGATTCTTTTTTTTATTGGAAAGAGGGTAACTTAGGGATGGTGCCATATTAATTTGGTCAAGTTCTGATGAGTCACTATTAATAACATCACTAAAAAGAGAAAATAAAAATAATTTTTAAGAAAAAATAAAACCGACTTCAAAAAAATTAAATGCAACAAATAAAATACACTAAAAGGTATAAAATAATTATTATCTTACATATTTAGTTACAACTAAACGACGAAATATTAACATGAAATTACTTTTTGAAGTCGGTGCCAAACATATACATTTTATGAATCGCACTCGACGGATCTTACTTAGTACGTTTGGTGGGTACTCTTGTTTATAGGTATAGTTTATTTGGCACCGACTTAAAAAAGTAATTTTATGTTAATATTTCGTCGTTTAGTTATAACTAAATAAGTTAATAATTATTTTATACCTTTTAGTGTATTTTATTTGTTGCATTTAATTTTATTGTAGTCGGTTTGATTTTTTTCTTAAAAATTATTTTTATATTTATTATTTCCGTAAAGTGTTATAAAGAAAATAAAGTATTTTTTATATTTTCAAATTCTTTACTTAATGATGATGGTTTTAAAATAAGACAGAAATCTAAAATCATAGCTTTAGTGTTAGGATTGATTTTAGCCTCCACCCTGATACACCCTCATCACCGAAAGCTAAAAGCATAGTTTTAGTGTTGGGATTGCTTTAGCCTCCACCCTGATACACCCTCATTATATAGAAGAAGAAGACTGTTATATTCCCAGAATTAAAATAAATATAAGGTTCTTTAAATTCGGAGAGCCAAGGGGGCGGACACCCCGAAAGAGACCCTCCTTGCTTAGGTGTTCATTTTTATAAATCTTTTTTCAATCCCTTATTTGAATGTACACAGTATGAAATGATCGATTTTTCTTTAAAATAAAGCGAAAGAAAGAGGAGAATAGAATAATAATTGAGAATATATCAATAAATAAATAAACTCTTGTAAAAATTCCAAATGCGAACCTTGTGATAGGTGTTTTTTTTTACTGTAGCAAGAAAACCCTGCAAGAAATAGAGAGAGAGGTAGAAAGGAAATAACACAACAAGTAATGAATTTTAAAAAGCCTACTCGTCCAAAGAACACGAGTAAAAAAGTAAAAAAAACGCCTTTACAAGTCTACAAATATACATTGTCGATTTAAAGACTCTAAGAAAGGATAAGAAATATTTAAAGAGGGGTAAGAATAAAACAAAAGAACTGTACACATAAAAAAGGATCTAGCAATAATAAACTGGTAGACACAAAACATGACATGGCCTTATCTCTTTTTGATAATTATAAAATTCAATAATTAATTATAATTAAAAAAAAACCGACTTCAAAAAAATTGAATGAAAAAAATAAAATAATAAGAACTCATAATAAATTAAAATGCACTAAAAGGTATAAAATAATTATCTTATTTAGTTACAAATAAACGATGAAATTATTACATGAAATCACTTTTTGAAGTCGCATATACATTTTATGAATCGCACTCGATGAATCTTACTTAGTACGTTTGGCGGGTAATGAAGACAACATCGCGTAAGTTCGCTTATTTAGTTTGATTGGTACCGACTTCAAAAAGTAATTTCATGTAATAATTTCATCATTTAGTCGTAACTAAATAAGATAATTATTTTATACCTTTTAGTGCATTTTATTTGATTTTTGATTTCTTATTATTTTATTTGTTGCATTTAATTTTTTTTAAGTCGGTTTTTTTAATTATTATTCTTTTTCTTTTTTTAATGATGTTAAGAATAGCTACTTATGATAATACCTTGCATGCATCTCGTAAGAGAAAGATTCAGGCGAAGAAATCAGAAATTGATAATAAAATTCAATTCATAAATAGAGAAAATATATCGAAACGTTAACGGGTTTTAAATGAACGTTTTATGATTGTTTTTTTTCATAAAATATTTTATTTATTATAATTTCGATTATTTGCACATAGGAATTGGAGATTTCCATTGTTTTGTCATTGATCATATCATCAGAATTCGACCTAATTAATATGGGACCATCCCTAAGGTAGCCCCTTTACAATAAAAAAGCATCATCGAAATCGGGCCATGCGTGAATATTCATAACAAAAAAGGTCCAATACCAATGAAATTTATACTTTTTTAGTGATGCCCGCCTTTTGCCTTTGGAACTTGGACCAAAACGATGTTCGTTATAAAAAGATTGTTTCTTTTTAAATCCCGAAAATCTGCTTTTTAATAAATCTTTAATACGCTTAAAGATAAAATTATTATTAAAATAATATAAAATTGTAAATTTTGAAGTGTACTATAAGCAAATATTCAGTTCAAAATTTGAGAAATTAGAAACTGGTATCGTAAACCGATTCAATTATGATCTTACCCGCCTTATCCATTATAATATATCAAATAATTTAAATTGAATCTTGTCTTCTTATTATATTTGTTTAATCAAGTGAATGATTAAAAGAAGCTAAAATTCTCATTAAATCCGAACTTACTATATACGTTTTAGAATGCATTTTTTTTATCTTTTTTTAAAAGCCATCATTATTACGCGATGACGGCATCTTTCCTGTGTATCAATTCCAACTTAAAAGGAAATAACTCACCCTGTTCACTGTTAAAATGGGCTTTTTATTAATATTTTAGCTGTGCGCCCTCGTTTGAATCAAGGGCTGGCTGGCCGGCCGCGTGCAAGACTAATAAATAGATGGGTCTTTACGAGACGGAAGGAAACTCGCCGTTTTCCCCTCCACTTTGCTTACCACGGAGAAGTCTGCAGGCCCTTTCAGCCTCAATAACCACCCCCAAGCCGAGAGGAGAGCCCTTTATCCACCCACCCTTCTTTCATCCCATTAGCCGTTGCATGCAATCCAATTCAAAGCCTGCCGTGTCTTATTAAGGGAAATAGTTCCGATGACTTTACGCCTATCAAATAAACGTTGAGAAGATTAGATGACATTCTGATAGTTGGATCGATTTTTTTTATTATTAATTATTTAAGAATTTGATTTTGATAAAGACATTGATTCTCTAGGGTCTTCTTGATGCGTCCCTTCTTCTATTCGACCGCATTTTAAAAACAAACAAATAAATATTACTATATCTATATGTATAAAATTAAGGTTTTGTCTGTACATTGGTCCAAATCACACCGAATTTTGGTTGCCCACATTTCAAGCAAAGTTATGTACGAAAACACCCTCAACGAAATTCCTGTCTGTCTGTATGTCTGTCTGTTTCAGTGGAAGTTTCAGCGAAAAGTTGCTCACGGTTCACGTAAAAACGGCTGAAGGGATTATTATGAAATTTCATATTTGCATCATATGTCTTCTAGCTTACGAGGGAGTGAGGCGGATTGGGGGGGGCACGGGGGGGGGTGGAGGGTTGGTGGAGTGGGGGGTTCAGGTGAGGGCCCAGGGCGTAGTGGGGTGGTACAGGGGTGGGGGGAGTTGGGCATGGGTGGAGGGTGCTTTGACAATTTTTACTGCATATACTTGCATATTTCAACGTATTCTGCATATTACTTGCCTACTTCAGCCTTTTTAACTGCATATTTTGGCAGTTTTTACTGCATAAAAATCCGGTTTCTACTTATAAGCTACTTTTCATGTTTTAAAATCTTTCAGTGGTACTTACTAACAATTTATATTCTTTGTGGCTGGTTATTGGGTACTTGGACTTGAAATAAAATTAGAAGTTAAATTTTCAAAATTTTAATACGTTTCGCAATATATTTTTCTGCTTCCTCAGGCAATATTTGAACTTAACCTCCTCTTAAAAAGTAATATATAGTTCATTACACCATATACCGATCACAATTAAAACAATTGACTCAGCAAAACAATGACATCCTTTTTAAGGTAGTTCTTCGGCAACAATCCACACAAAAAGTTTTAGCCTCGTAATCACTCTATACATATGAAAGGTACTAACATTTTAGTTCTTCTTCGAGTGCCAAATCAACGGGTGTCGGCGCCTCTCCTCATATACCTGTGCTGAGTGTGTTTAGTTGTTTTACACAGATATACGGGACCTACTTTTTAGCGCCGGTTCCGAACGGCTAATTTGGAGAGGTCACTTGGTAGGTTGCCATTACTTTCCAAGAGGAGGCGATTACAAATATCTATCTGCCGAGACTCGGTCTCGAACCAGCGATCTTCGAGTCAGCGACCCAACACTCTAACCACTGAGCCACAGTTGCCTCTATTTTACATTTTAGTTAAGGTTTTTTAACGTGACTTTACTTCTCACACTATTTTTTCATGTAATTTTATGCCAATAATTATTATCCACTCAAGTTTCTAAGTATTTTGTTTAGAAATTTTAATTATTTCATATTTTCGTGCCTTTTTCTTGTATTCCTCCATTTTACTCGTTACAAGGTTGCCGGATCCTATCCAAGCGACGGTTCTTATATCGCCTCCATTAATAATAATCGTCCAAATATGTTATTTTTTATTTTTTATCAAAATTACGAGGTAAATAATTTCAATTTTTTTTTAAGTTACTCCGTATATATTATTCTAACAAATATTAATTTTTCATCAAGATGGTGAAAGTCCTTCAATGAAAAAAAATAAAATAATGATAATTTTCCCACCTTTCCCATGCTACCATATGCACAAAATTTTTATTTTTAATTGCAATTATTTCATGTTTGCTGTGATAAATCGTCTTCAAATTTTAGCAGTGTGTTTATTATGCTTTTAATGACTTATAGTCCAAGTTACGAAGACTTCTTGAACTTTTGCATTTGTGAAAGAACTACCTTAAAAAAATACAATCATATTATAAGGCCTAACTGATGCAGATAATATTAATAAATATAAAGAATCTTGTCAATAATAATACATTAAAAATTAAATTATAATCAGTGTTTGCTGATTTTCATCTATTATTTAAAGGGAGCCTAAGAAGGGATGTAGTGATCCAAGCATCTTTTGACCTTTATGAAAGCCTGAATAATTGCAGTTGTATTCGGTGTCTGCCCTCTTCCCTTAGGCTAGCTCCTTTACTTTCAACTTCTTTTCTTTTCAGACAAGTTCTTTTTGAAATTCTAAATCAAAAAACGCTTGTGGCGATCTGTCGTCTTCCTCATCAGGATGACAAACACCCTGTACTTCTCTAGTAAACCGAGTTGGTCCCCTGCGGCAGAACAATCCATTCGACGCCCGGGCCGTCCATTTTTAAAAGCGAGTCTTTTTTGCGAATTTCTTTTTTTAATGCCCAGGGCTCGATTCCGTATATATACAATCGGTCAATGGGTGGATAGAGGTGGAAAGAGTGCTAGGGTGACGGGGGTGGTTATGATAGGGGGCTTGGATGAATTCTTTACCAATTCTCATGAAAGAGAAATTATATCTTGAAAAAAAAATCAGCCTTAAGCTATTATATATATCAACGAGGGAGGAAATATCCCGCTTTTTATTCATTCATGGATTTTAATTAATATTTGTTTCTTTTTTAAAAATATATAAATGTATACCATATATATAGAACAAAGACGACAAGGGTAGCAGCTTTTTAATTCTTTTTGGATTCACATTACGTTTTATAAAGAATATAATATATATGACGAGGGACTCACTCAGCGGGGTTGGGGCGAAAATCTAATATAAAATATCTTTTAAAATTTTATATACTTGTAGGTACTATTTTGATACGATACCTCTCCTCTCGGGCTAACAGCTCAGTATGCATGGAAATTTTATTCCAACTAAAATTGTTTGATTCTCATATTAAGGCTACAATGTAAAACTAGCCATCTGAATTTTTTCTACTTTTCCTGAATTCCCAGTCTTTTCTAGATTTAGACCTATACGAGATATAACATGAATTGTCAGGACGTGTACAATGAGCATGCGCAATGCATCTTTCTTAGTAAAATTGAAGATTATGTAACAAATTTGCCATCAAACTTCAAAATAAACTCATGATCAAATATCAATAAATTTAAGACATTGTAGGCCAAGTTTACTTTTTTTAAAACATATAAATATACTATTTAATTTATGTTGATTAATGTCCATTATAATTAGTAGATTAAAAATTCAGTTTATTGGACAAAGTTTTTTTATTGAAGTTCTTCTTCAATTTTTTTACAACGTTTCGTCTCTCTCGAGACTTTTTCAAGTACTCAATTGGCTAGAACAACATTGGTTGAAATAAAGATAAAAATAACTGAGACATAGTAGAATTTTTTCTATGATATATCTATGACCTGTCAATTACATCTATACTTATATTGTTTTATGGTATCAATCTAGAAAGAAAAAATTCTACTATGTCTCAGTTATTTTTATCTTTATTTCAACCAATGTTGTTCTAGCCAATTGAGTACTTGAAAAAGTCTCGAGAGAGACGAAACGTTGTAAAAAAATTGAAGAAGAACTTCAATAAAAAAACTTTGTCCAATAAACTGAATTTTTAATATACTATTTAATTATTTTAATATGTACTTTGTACTACTTATCTTCAAGACTAGACGTGCCATCGCCTATAATAACATGGTCATCTAACAATCAATAAGTAAAAAGGCACAACAGTTCTTAGGAATTAAGGTCGACAAACAATAGAACATATTCTAAAAAATTGCTACTCTGAAATTGGTTCAATTTTCTTTATTACTACACAATTTTTCTTGGACTGGATATAGTCTTAAATTTGGGGTCTTTTAAACAGGCAAAACAGGCGTAAAGATTATTCCACACTGTAGTTTTTTCAATTAATATAATTACAAGAGACTCTCTTTCTGGCTTCGACTAAAAAATTATTAATAATAGTTTTTATTGCCGTTTAATTTCAAAGATGTAATCAAAACTTCGGAAGAAATTAGAAATATATACAAAGATTTTTATATGCCTAACTATATATATTTAGTTTGTTCATATAGGTATAACTTTTTCAAAAGGGCGTCACATAAACCAAACTCTCTAATATAAATGTAGCTTTTTTTCGTGGACATGCAACGGAAATGGAAGACACACACGCTATAGGGCGAAGGAAATCGGAAATATAATTCGTTACCTTGTCCCTTAATAATATTAATAATAGATATATACAGTAATATATTGAGACAAGTTGTATTTAAATTTATAGTAGAATATTAGGAAAATAGAACATACAATGACTATAATAATTATAATTTATTTATCATCATTTGTGTTATTTTTTTTAATTTTATTGATTTATTATTTTTTGAAAATAACATTTTATGAATATGGAAATTATTAACCATATATCGGATTTTAAAATGTTTATCAAAAGCTGCCGGATTGTGAAGCCTATTCAGTAATTTATGAAAACTACATTTTTCCAAAAAATATTAACAATACTCTACATCAACACAATGTATGGTTGTTTGTGATATCCAAAAAACTTTTCCTTAGTCGTACTCATTGGCGTAGTTAGGGAATTTTCCTAGGGGGACAGCCGCAGTGGCGGCGCCAGGGTTGAGTGAGGTGTGGCGACCGCCCAACGCAAATTGTTCTCGCCCAAAGGTGCTACCAACATGTTAAATTGAACATTTGAGGAAATAATATTGAAAAAACAAGTTGATAAAATTAAAAAAAGGTAAATCGCTTTCAATATTGCAAAAAATTGCAGTTTTTCTTTCATAAAATGAAAATTACTGATCCTGGAAACTTGATTCCTATCTCATTCTGTAGGAAATCTTATTGACTTGAACGTTTACTTGGACTTTTTTGATAAAACTCTTAGATTTATAGATATACAGCATTTTCCATAACACTTTTGAGGATTCGGATCATATCCTATCCGGATAATGAAGGATATCTATAGATAAAACAGTTTTAACAAAAAAGTGATCCAAGTAAACGTTCAAGTCAACAAAATTTTCTAGACAATGAGATAGAAATCAAGTTTCTAGGATGAGTGGTTTTCATTTTATGAAGGAATTTTTTTGCAATAAATTGCATTTTTTCAAAATTTCAACCTCATTGCGGCACGGGTTACCATTATCCAATTAATATGAAACTGTTTAAATTGTAGCAAATTTAATCTAGTTTAAACATGTATAGAGTCGTCTTTGTTGAAAACGTGCTCCTTCATGGTCAAAATGGAAAAAAAAATCGAAAAAAAGTGCAAGTTTTAGGGATATTCAAAAATGATCCTGGGGTCTGTTTTTTGGATCATCATTAAAAATCGAACTACCAAACCAATTTTGCATTTTTTTTTACTCTACGCGAAATTTTGTCTTCTTTAATTTACTATAGAACAGTTATTTACAAAATATGAATTGTTTTCGAGTTATAAGCGAAAAACTGGAAAAAGTCCGAAAATTTCGAGGTTTTTCGGCCGCCAAAAGTTATCCCCCAGACTTTCGAGGTCGCAAACTTAGATTTGTCATACCCACACCATACCAAACGATCCTAAAAAATCTTTTCCCGCAATTAATGTAAGCTGAAACCCCCCTATTTACTGGGCTATATGGGAAGATAATTTTTTTTAGATCTACTTTTTTCAATCTGTATTGATTTTTTAAGAATAAAATTAATCTCATTGCATAAATAATTATTGAGATATCGACTCGATTTTTCTAGGGGGGGGGGGGGGCAAGAAGTTTTATAGAGGGGCAATGCCCCCTTGCCCCCCTTAACTACGCGCATGTATATACTCTATAGTAGCGTTTCCGTGAAACATTGTTAAGGGATCCGCAAAAAAGAGGGAAATAACACGTTTCTATTTTTTTCACAACACTCTATCACGTATAAACAAGGTGAAGAACAAAATAATGGGTGTAAAATACAAATTCATCACCTAAAAAGGAAATAATAAATTTTTTTGGAAAAACCTACCTAGTATTTTATATTTTAAAATTTTAAAGAGTTTCTTAAATTTTTCTAAATTTTCTTTACTTTATTTAAAATATATCACCAAGAACCCACTCCATTCTCATTTAAAAAAACTAAAAAGAAAAGCCGAAATTTTATTTTACTATTGTCTCTTAGAAGAAATGGAAGCCGATTTAATTACAAAGCCACTTTTTAGAGAAAAAAAGATGGAGTCGAAAATTTAAAGAGAATGTTAGAGAATAATTCCAGCAGCGCACCCAAGTGTAGAGCTTCTTCTTACCACTTCAATAAATTTTTCTTTTTTTATTTGTTACTATTACTTAAAATTGATTTAAATAAATATTTTATTTATAATTAGAAATTATCTTTTTTTTTAATTTCAGATTACACATATCATTTGTATGTCTATTACAGATGGATCAGCCAACATTTATGTTTTAAATTTCAGAAACTACCGTATTTCTAAAAAGTTAAATAGGTTATCAAAAATCTTATCACATATTTGATTTAATAACAGAAGGGCTACCCGCTAGGAACCGAAGTGCCAAAAATGTTAAGTTTGTATTTATTTTATTATTTTTGTAAGGACATTTGAATGAGATATTGACAATACAATCAAACGACAACGTTTATGTTTCAAGTTTCAGGAAACTACTATATTTCTAAAAAGATTATTAAAGATCTTATATGATATTTGATTAAATGCCAGACTACCTACCTCTGGACCCAAGTGCTAAAAACGTTAATGGGGCATTTTTTTTGATATTCAAACAAACTTTTTAATAAGTTCTTTGATAGCCTTCATAAACTCTCATTTCGAGTTGAATTTAGTACTTAAACTTAGCTTCAAGTAGAATTTTTGAAAAACTTTTATTTTTTCCAAATTCGGAAACTCATTTGTTTTTAAATATTTTTAAAAAGTTTTTGACAGTTACACAAAAAAAAATCAACCGCTGCTCATTTCATCATTTTGCTATATAATTTCAACATTATAATATTTTAATTAAAGTATTTTGTTAATAAATTTCAATATTTATAGGACTCAAATTGACTTTCTTCGAACCACAGATCTTTATATTTTTGCCTATTAGTTAATTCGGCCTTGTCTTTAAAAATACTTATTCTTCTAAGTAAAGTGCACCTTAATTAATTTGTATTAGATGCACTAACATCTGCAATGATTCCATATCAATCATAGTAAAGCGAACATAATCAACTTCCCTTCAGAATCAGTTAAAATTACATTTTAAATTTAAAAAACGTCTCTCATCTCATCAATTAAGTTAAGAATATCAAATGGTGAGCGTCAAGATTAATCTTATATTATATTCTTCTTGTCTGTAGAGAGAAGAAGATAATCCATCCAGTTAATTTTATCTCTAAATTATATTCTCTATTCTTTTCAGACACGCGAAACGATCAAAATAGACTGGAATCCACCCTTCCACCCACACACAGCCAGCCCACTCTCTTCTGCGTTTCACCCCCTTAGCTAAATTCAACGGGGATCAATCAAGGAGTGACGTGGCAAGATAACGTCCTCAACACGCGATTCCCTACAACCTACAACCAAGACAAGACCTGATTAATTTGCAATAAGCTGATTAGAGAGGCAGACCCTGTCCTGCTGAAATGACCTGACACTCACCAACATACCCCCGGACGCCTGCCAACCCCTCAACCCTCGACTACCTTTCTACAACCCTCTTGTTAAAAAGGACAAAGCTATTTTGATACGCAGAGTCAACTAATTAAGAATTTCGTGAATCATTAAGACGGAAAGATTCTCTATTCACTTTAGGTATAGACTGACTAAGTAGATATAATCTCATGGATGTATACTTGGTAAGCAGCTATGGGATTAACTACTCCGTCTGACTATACATGATTGGATGTCAAAATAATCTTTAATCTATCAAAGTAAGTAAATTTCAAGAGTTTTTTTTAATTATTTATTTATTTATTTAATGACCCTGGAAGCTAATCTATCTGCTCAGTTTATTTTAGTGCAAAACAATATTTACAAAATTATATTTATCCAAATTTAGAATAATGATTAGTTAAAATAAATTAAGAATTATAGTTGATATACAAATTATAAAATATGGCTTATTTGTATATCATCTCTTTGTTATTAAAAAGAAAAAAAATCTTATTAAATTACAATTTATGTTGTTCTTTTAATTGAAATTAAATGTATAATCGCGGACAAAAAAATTGAGCCACCTACTAACTTTGTGTTTAACTGCACTTTTTTCAGGCTCTTGTCATCGGATTAGAAAAAATGATTTCATGGTACGCCATGATTATTTAAAGAATAACAATTATTAATTTTTTCCACAATTAACCATATATTTTAAACCTGTAAGTTAAAAAAACTGAACATCCCGTTCCCATTCTTTCTCAAAAAGAAGCTAATTGACAGACAATATTTACATGGCTGTGTAGGGGAGGAGGGGTAGAGGTACTACCAATAGACTATTGACCTATCAACAAATATTTTTAGCTTTTAATGAATAAATACTGTATTTAATACATTTTATTCACACACAATATCAAAGTTTTAAACTGTATATGAAGAGTGTTTAAATTGCAATTACATTACTATAATTTGTTTTAAGGTTATCCTACATTAGAAGGGGTGAAGGGGGCCAGCCCATGCTCACGTTTGCCTAGGAGTCCGAAATTTCTCTGGATGGCCCTGAATTCAACACAACAAAACGAATTTGAACAAAAATCACACGAGTGATGAATGGAGGGAATTGAATATTAAAAAAATTTCTCATCACTTTTTTAAAAATATTAAATAAAAATGCCAAATTCAGTGTAAAACAATATATTTATATATTTTTTTGTTTATCCCGTATAGAAATAAATAGATTTTCGAAATATGTTTTTTATATATTTTTGAAATTATATTAAAAATATAAAATGTTTGTGTTAAATTTATATAAAGTTTATGTTTTCTATATATTCTTAAAATAAAATTATTTTTATGTCGCTCTAGTATAAATTTTATATAACTTTAGCACAAAACTTTTATATTATTAATATATTTTCAAAAAATATATAAAAAACATATTTCGAAAATCTATTTATTTCCATACGGGATTTGTGTTTAGGATTGTCTAAAACGCGGAGAAAAATAATTTTTTGACTATATTCTATTTGTCTACTGTATTTGTGTTGTTTGTATCTAGATTAGAGACAACTATTTAGGATTTGGACATAATAAATTCAAAACATTTCGGTGAAAAATGCAGAAAATCAGAAAAAGTTATTTTTACCTTAGAGCAGAGGTTCCCAAACTGTGCGTCGCGAACTTTTCACAGGTGCGTTGCAAAGCTTCATTGGTTTAATTTACAAATAGAAATTTCAAATAAAAAATATTTAATTTTTCATTTTTGTGAAAAAATTCGAAATCGATGTTTCTTTCAATCTTTTAGGTACCTTGAATTCGAAAAATTGAGTATATATACCTATATATTTGTGTGTGTGTGTGTGACTAATTTAATTATTTCCATTGAATCTCTTTTAAAGCTTATATTTTACTTTTTTACTAAAAAAATATTTCATACTTGTTTAACCTATAACGATAGATTAAGAGTATAATTCTTTTTCATGTGTTTTTATTTTCCAATTTTTTAAACATATTTCAACTCTATATAATATAACTGTCTGCAAGGCGCGCCCTCTGGACCCCAACCCACGAATCCTACCCTCACACTCCACTCCCACCCTCCACACCCCCCGAAACCCACCCAGCACCCCCTACCCCCCGCACCATGCACCCGCGCCCTCCCCGTGCCCTCCACCCCCACATAGCCCCTGGACCCCCCCGCGCACCCTATTCCCTAACCCACCCCTACTCCACCCCCGAACCCACCCTCCGCACCCAGTTTTTGAATTTCTAGCCTTCTAGTGACCCACAGATTATGTATAGAAAATTTGGTTAAGTTTGGTCCAAGAGCAAGAATTTTCATTTTTGACCCCCCCATTTTGGGTGGTTAGTTTTGGCATTTCTAGCTCCCTAGGGACCCACAGATTATGTATACAAAATTTGGTTGAGTTTTCTCCAAGGGCAAGGATTTACATATTTTTCACCTTTTTTTTGGGTGATTTTTTGGGGAATTTTTTTTAAACAAAAGTTGTCAGAAATCACATCCCCTACAACTTTGTTTTTTATAAAATTTGCCGTAGGGTTAATAGTTTAGGAGTTATTTGATAATTTTCATTCGAGCGCCCTTCAAACCCCCTTCTGGGGTCAAAATATCAAAACGTTATATAGCTAAAAACGTAAGTTAGAAGATATCTGATGTAAATATGAAATTTCATAATAATCCCTTCAGTCGTTTTTACGTGAATCGTGAGCAACTTTTCGGAAATCACTGAAACAGACAGACAGACAGACACACATGCAGACATATAGACAGGAATTTTGTTGAAGGTATTTTCGTTCATAACTTTGATTGAAACGTGTGCAACCAAAATTTGGCGTGATTTGGAGCAATGTACAGACAAAACCTTAATTTTATATATATATATATATATAGATAACGTTTAGGAAAAGCGGTGTTGGTTTATAGTGAAACATATTAGCACAGGAATTATTTGACGATTTATAGTGGTGTTTCACTCTTTATGAAACACCACTATAATCCGTCAAATAATTCTTGTCTATATAGACTTTGCATGCAATTTTATTAATAGTATTAAAAAAATTTTCCTTACACTACACTAAACTATTGGTTATCTGCGAGGTCCATAGGATAACAAGAAAAAATCGTCTATTGACCTATCTACAAATAAAAAAAATGTTTTTACCTGTCTTCGATTCGAATTCCCTAAAAATGTGTGACAGCCTATCCATGCTGGGCGTCTCTGTCGCATCTGACCTGTCTTGGAATGAACACATCTCCTCTGTGGCGAAATCTACAGCAAGGAAGATTGGCTTCTTATTCAGGTCCAAGCGATTTTACAAACCCCCACAACTTCTCACCATCTACAAGGCCCAAATCCGCCCCTGTCTCGAATACGGCTCTCATCTGTGGAGAGGGGCCTCAAAATACTCTCTTGCTACCCTGGATGCAATTCAGAAACGAGCCGTCAGGCTAATTGACGATTCTACCCTCACCGACTCCCTCGACTCGTTGGCTCATCGAAGAGATGTCTCTGCCCTTTCCCTTTTCTATAGATACTATCACGGCAGGTGCTCTGATGAGATAAAATCAATAATTCCCCCCAAAGCATGCTTTGCACGTAGCACGCGTTTTGCCGACTCCCAACACTCTTTCGCGGTTAAATTAGAAAAGTGCCGGACCACTTCATTCGCCAATACATATATCCCCATGACTTCAAGGAACTGGAACTCTCTTCCAGCCTCTATCTTTCCCAGCACCTATAATCTTCAAACCTTCAAAACCGGAGTGCATAGACACCTACGTCTACACCCTCTCACTTAATCAACTTTCTCTTCTCTTCGGTAATGCAAGGGTCTTTCGAGATCCATAGGGGCTGCATCTTTACTGGTGCACCCCTTCTTGCATTCGATTGCATTAAAAAAAAAACAAAAAAAAAAACGATAGTCTGAGAGTATAATTCTTTTTCATGTGTTTTTATTTTGCTGTTTTTTAACATATTTCAATTCTATATAATAGACTTTGTATGCAATTTTATTATTAGTATTAAATTAAGGAGAAGTAGATGCTATTGATAAAACTCGTACTATACTTACTTGATTAATAGAAAATTCTATATTTCTTGTTTGAGATTGTTTCAATGTCTCCAATTGATATAGACTTGTCTCGACATGTATCCGGGATTACTATAAAAGCGCCCAAACTTATATTTCGCACCCTTTTCTTTCTTTACTAGTGCGAGACATTCTACCCCAATTGTATTTCAGTGAATTTTTTATTTTTTTAATATTTTTATCTTTAATTGTTTTTAAAATATTTTCAGTGAAATAAGGGAATTATTTTTTCGAAATTTCGGTAGATTCTTTTCATTTGATTTAAAAATTTATCGAATACATTTTTTTCATTAAATAATTATATCCAAAGAATTTATTTTTATTAGGTAGATTTTTTAATTAAATAAATAAGAATTAACAGATATTTATGATGGGGTGTTCATTCTAGAAAATCAATTCATACGAAATTTGTTTTTAATAAAATTAATAATTTATTTTTTCTAATAAAATTTCATCTGTAAGCTTGCAGGCTAAAGCCTGTTGGGCGTGTTTAATTTGATAATAAAATTTCAAAATCAAAATGATTTTATTTTTTATTTTCTCAAAAAAATTCGAATTCATTTTCGATTTCAGGTACCTTAAATCCAAAAAATTGAAAATCTCTCTCTCTAGATCACGGTGTGATCAAAGAAAATACAAATTGTTTGGCACTAGAACGAACGAGCAGACGTTCAGACCAATATTACCAAATTATTAGGTTCCTAGTTTCAACGGAACTCTAAATAGGTTAACCATTCTTGTTCTTTTGCCCCCTATAGACTCTCGGATAATAAATATACATGATAATAAGTTTATTCGTATTTAATAGAATTGAGATATCCAGACTTTCTCTTGGTTTCGTTAATTTAAATTAAAATCGAATCGGTGAGTTAAATAAGATAAGGTGGGTCGACCTCTCGTAAGTTTCTATGTAAATATCGTCGTTAGTAGTCGATTGTGGACACCTAGGTGGCTAGAAAACCACATTCAAGTTTATAGATATATCTAGGTGGTGGTCTTTTGTATTCCCGAAGGGATCGCCGCGGGTTCCTTTATCGCCATCGTGTACATATATTTCCTACCAATTAAACAAATGTAATTCGAACCTTTGGCTATCTAAATTCAGTATTTTATGTTCTTGGGTTAATTTCAATTAAGTACCTCTAGTGCACATAATGAATTTTAGATTATAATTTTCTCAACTATCCTCCTTTCTCAATTTCTCCGAACATCTTTTACTTGAAATACTCGGAAACCGAAGCTTGTCTGGTTACTAGGAGACATAATAAATTCACAGAGAATTTCGTATTTTCAAATATCTGAAATGTGGAGAATTTTTTTTCGATCCTCATTTATTTTGCCTGTCTGAATTCCGATATTCTTAATGATACAATAAAAAAAGTTTGAAGACACTTCTTCCTAGTGCCAAAATATTTGTGTCACACCGCACAGAGTACACAGGCCAAGACGTGTTTTGGGTGAGATTTATATTACAAGAACCTGTCTTCAGCGATAGTTACTTTAGATTTAATGGCCGAATCTTTAAAAATACAATGCTGAAAAAGCATTTTCTCATAAATATATCAAACTTTAAGTTAATTCCTCCTTGTCTTCATCAAAAGTTACTAATAGATAGATATTGGTCAAATCTTAAAAATAATCAATTGGCCATTCTCGTCAATCGTATAATTTAATTGATTGCTAAGGGCCTACAGTATAGTAGGTATGTGTAAAATATATTCCTGACAATAAATACTTTTTTCCCTTGATTTCTATACAACCAATTTGACTCCTACAAATTAATTTATCCTGGAAATAGCAGGCGGCGCTGAAGCTCATTAAGATTCTGTTCTTCCTAGTCTAAATTTGGCTAATATTATTATTAAACAGACGCC
This sequence comes from Forficula auricularia, assembly GCA_024734495.1. Taxonomy (NCBI): domain Eukaryota; kingdom Metazoa; phylum Arthropoda; class Insecta; order Dermaptera; family Forficulidae; genus Forficula; species Forficula auricularia. Next base: position 661,768 of record JALMQS010000164.1, read on the forward strand.
TAAAGCTAAAGATAGAACAATAAATGAATGAATTCATTTTACGTCAAAACTTTTATTTCGGATAATAACTTGAATTTGAATTTTTCGAAATATTTTATTCCATCTACTTACTGTGTCTTAAGAAATATCATTTTCACTCATGATTTTTTTGTCTGTCTGATTGTCTATTTGCATGCCTATGGTTCGTCTGTGTGACTGTATTTCGGTACCAACAATAGCTCAAGAACGAACGGTCATAGGAAGTTTGTTCTAGTATCAAAATTTTTATATTTCCAATGCAGCGGACTAAGAAATTAAGTATCAAAATGCAAATAATATTTTTTTAAAATTATTTTATTGATATTTAAAGCTTTTTTATGATAAAGAAAAATTAACAAGTGTTTTTTTAATTCCACTTGATTAATTAATAGGTTTATTTATTTTAAAGTTTAGTAATAGCTCATCATAAATACATATTATTATAAATTAAAATTAATACATTTAATTTATACCCAGACAATTAATTAAATAAACAATTAAATTTCAAATAGTTTATTGTATTTAAATTGATTACCAGAACCTAAGAAAGAGTACGGTAGTTTACTCCTCCCACGATCATCAGCAAAATTTGCTGAAGCTGTACAGAGTATTTAAAAAACTTTTTCCTTCAAAACAAATAAAAATAGTGATTAAAAAAATATTTCACAATAATTTATTTTTGATCCAAATTTAAAAATTATACTCTATAAGAAAATAAATAAAAAATTTATGATTTTAAATTTTTTGCATAGTAACATTGACACAATGGCTAAAGAGTTGAAAGGTGAGAGAGTGAGATGACTACTAGGGGATTTGATTAAACAAGGAATAAATTTGGAATTATGAACAGCTTTTGTTAATTTATTTTGTAGGGTTTATTTATGACAATCCGTGTTGTGTCAGGTTGTAGAGAGGTAAATTTATATCATTATTAAAGCTTGAGTCTATTCCCATGGTGTTATATAAAAATTGGTTTATATATGTGTGCAAGGGAGAGCGAAAGTAGATGTATGTATCCGTGGAAATATATTTAATGTTCTTGTCTTGCTTTAGCGTGAAATAATAGAAGCGCAAAATAAAATAGATGCGTGCATTTTGGTAACATGTCAGTGGTGCTAATGAGACATGATGAAATCCGGTTTCCGGATGTTATTTATCGGTCTTTTATTTAAATGGAAAACAAGAGATCCATCACGGATGCATTACCTGTGTGATCCTGCCGGTAACCGAGCCGTTTTGGCAATTTGCCCGGAGCTGCTTGCTTTACGAGTATTCCGCCATTGGTAAAAATAACTTGCACGGCTATTTCTCATCTCATATTACGTATTATTTATTCATTTGATATATTTCTCTAAAAATGACTTTGGCCCTTTCGCTCTCTCGTTCATTAAGATACTTTTAACATAAAAAAATTAAAAGTTCGTTTACTGATAGTATTAGAATTCAGATTCATAGAAATGAATGAGTATATATTTTACTGAATTCGAGATGTAATGAATAATTGTTATTACCTGTCAAAGGGATTTTATTCGGGAATCGAACTCAAGTTCCAAAAAGTAATGCGAGCCTAATGAATGTTCTTAGTGATGTAACCAATCTGAAATTTCCCGGGCAAATGATTTCTAAATTTGGGTTCATTTTTTTAATGATATTGATACAAGAAGATGTACCACAAGATTTTGGGAAGTTTAGTACCAGATTACTGAAGAGTCAATGATGGGGGTTCATATTTCGCAACACTAAAGTAAGTAATTCTCTTGCTCAAATTTTGGTTGATGATATTTTCAAAAGTAGAAATTTTATCCAAATTGTTAGGGAGGGGACTAGGAAGAGGTCCAGTGGGCAAGCGTCTGTCCTCGATGTCTGTTTAACCAACTTTGATAGTGATAATATGAGAGTCACTATTGAAGATGGAATTAGTGATCATTATTCTGTGGTAATAGAATATTTGGGATCAGTTAGTCAGTCTCTAACCTTCGAAAAGAAGCATTGGCTGTATAGATTAGGAGATAAAATGGGATTTAATAATTTTTTGGAATCTAAATTTTTAGAATGGTCTGTAATTCGGGATGTAGATCAGCAATGGGATGGGCTTATGAATCTTTTGGAAGAAGGAAAATATAAATTTATTCCCTCTAAATTAGTTAAAGTGGGTAACGATCCTGTTTACTATGATAGAACCATTAAGAATTTAAAACGGAAATGTAGGATAGCATATTCTAATAGGAATAAGTCTTCGAATCATAAAAGAAAATTCCGAGAGCTAAATAGGCTGTTAATTGAAAAAAAGAATTTGGCTAGAGTTAATTATTTGAATAATTATATAGATAGGAATAGTAGTAATAGAAATTGGTTTAATGTTTATTCGTTTCTTAAGGAATTAAATGTTTCGGCAAATGTCCCTGCGCTTTTAGGGGATGATGGTGAATTGGTTGAGGATAATGTGTTGAAGGCAAATTTATTAAATAGACAGTATTCGTCCGTTTTTGTAGCTCTAGAGGAGGGTGAGTTAGTTGATGGAGGTTCTAGTGATAGTCAGATGGAGGATTTAGTCATTTTGGAATCGGATGTAGCATTAGGTATTAAGAGGTTAAAACCAGGAAAGGCCTCGGGGGAGGATGAAATTAATAGTGATCTCTTGAAATTTGTAGTGGATAGTATTTCAAAATTTTTATGTTTACTTTTTAATAGATGTTTGGATGAGGGAACTATGCCTATTGGTTGGAAAAGAGCGTTAGTTATTCCTGTTTATAAAGGGGGAGATAAGAGCTTAGCTTGTAATTATAGGCCAGTGAGTTTAACAAGTCTGGTGGGCAAAATTTTAGAGAGGTTGGTAGACTCTCATATCCGCTCGTATTTGGAAGGGCAAGGATGGTTCTATCATAGGCAACATGGTTTTAGAAAAAATTATTCCTGTAATTCTCAATTAGTTTCTTTTATTCAGGAATTACAGGAAGCTTTAGATAAAAGTCAGTGTGTAGATGCAGTATTTTTGGACTTTGCCAAGGCTTTCGATAAAGTCAGTCATAAAATTATTTTAGAAAAATTAAACTCGTCAGGGTTGTCTGTTAAGTTAATTAAATTTATTCGGTGTTTTCTTAGGGATAGAACTCAAATTGTAAAAGTGGGTAATGGTCTGTCTGATAGAGTAGATGTCACGTCTGGGGTGATTCAAGGTAGTGTTCTGGGTCCTCTTCTTTTTCTTATATATGTAAATGATTTGCCTTCTATCGTGCAATCATCTATTAGGCTTTTCGCGGATGATTGTGTCGTATATAGAGTAATTGATAATGATTGTGATAGCCTTACTTTACAGAATGACCTGGATCAAATTGAAGGATGGTGTAGATCCAATTCAATGGAACTAAACCATTCCAAGTCAAATTTGGTTAGATTTAGTACTAGAAATCTGGTTAGTCCTCAAAATTATTACATTGGTGGAAATATTATAAATGAATCTAAATTTTATAAATATTTAGGCATACATATTCAGGCAAATTTAAAGTGGGATATGCATATTAGTTATATAGTCAATAAGGCTTATAGGAAATTGGGGATGTTTGGTAGAATTTTGAAGGGTACATCTAGAGAAGTTAAGTCAAAAGTTTATTTAACTTATGTAAGACCTAATTTAGAGTATTGTTCTGTGGTTTGGGACAAACATCCACAACGATTAGAGAGAAAAATTGATATGGTACAAAGGAGGGCGGCTAGATTTGTTTTTGGTAAATTTGATAGGTTTAGTAGTGTCACTTCAATGATTAATGAATTAGGATGGTCTAGCTTATTGGAGAGAAGGGAATGGGCTAAATTGAAAGTGATTTTCAAAGCCTATGAGGGTTTTAGGAGTTGGGAGGAAATAACGAATAGATTTCAGGAACCAAATTATTTAGGTAGAGCTGATCATAGAAAAAAGATTCGTAAGCCAAGATTCTTGAAAAATATCGGTTTACATTCAATTGTAGGATCTGGCATTGATTTGTGGAACAATCTGTCTGTTACTACTTGGGATTATAGTCCTCTGCCCCCTATGATTAAATCAATTATAAATTTTGTCAAGTCCTAATGTCCTAGAGTTGTGCAAAATTTTATTTAGTTCTCACAAGCAGAGATTAGGTGAGGTAGAGAAAGGTCATACCATCCTTGTTAAGGTTTTGACCAGGTTTCCTTAACAACTTATGGCAAATGCCGGGATGGCTAATGCGTCGCTTGCTCCTGGTATCGGGTTTTTGCGCGGAATTTTTAAATTACTTTTTGTTTTTTGATGGAAATCTATGGTCATGTTATTTATTAATGAGCATACATTTCTATTTTTTTTATTTTTTATTTTTTTTTACTTGTTTATTATTTTTTAAATTGTTGTAATTAATTTGTATTGATGTTTATTAATGTATTGTAGCTAGATTGTATTGATGTTTGGAGGACCTAGCCACCGAGGACTTGTGCCTCTAAGCAGGTCGAGGAATAAAGATTTATTTATTTATTTATTATTTAAAGCTTTTAGGAGCCCCAATTGTATCAGATACCTATACATAAGTTTGATTAAATCTGTCGTAATGTATGCTTCAACAATCTGGAGACCGAATCAAAACCAACATAGCTAGACTGGAAAGAATTCAGTAACAAAGTTTTGAGACATCTAGCGTCTCTTCTCAGGTAGCCCCTATGTCCAGATACGATCATGACTACTCGAAAATCGCTGAAACTTTCGACAGTTCGTTTACTGATAGTATTACTGATAGTATTAGAATTCAGATTCATAGAAATGAATGAGTATATATTTTACTGAATTCGAGATGTAATGAATAATTGTTATTACCTGTCAAAGGGATTTTATTCGGGAATCGAACTCAAGTTCCAAAAAGTAATGCGAGCCTAATGAATGTTCTTAGTGATGTAACCAATCTGAAATTTCCCGGGCAAATGATTTCTAAATTTGGGTTCATTTTTTTAATGATAGTGATACAAGAAGATGTACCACAAGATTTTGGGAAGTTTAGTACCAGATTACTGAAGAGTCAATGATGGGGGTTCATATTTCGCAACACTAAAGCTTTTAGGAGCCCCAATTGTATCAGATACCTATACATAAGTTTGATTAAATCTGTCGTAATGCATGCTTCAACAATCTGGAGACCGAATCAAAAAACCAACATAGCTAGACTTCGAAAGAATTCAGCATAAAGTTTTGAGACATCTAGCGTCTCTCTCTGGTAGCCCTATGTCCAGATACGATCATGACTACTCGAAAATCGCTGAAACTTTCGACATGTCAACTATTCTTTCGTCTATGATTGCTTCTAAAAACTTATTCACTTTTAAAATTATGTCTGATACCATTCGTTGTCCTGAGATTAGAATTCTTTTTCCACTGAACAATCCTTCGTACCCACTACGACAGAATCAACCATTCTATCCACCAGTTCCATTTACACGTCATTCCGAAATCAACCCTATTTATAGATTAAGCATCGTTTATAACGCCCTTTCCCAAAAAACATGCGTTTTGAATTTTACTATAGATACCAACAGAATGTCTAAAATTATAAAAATAAACACACTTTCATATATTTAAATACTCACTATCATAATTATTATATCTGATTTACTCTGTATTATTGTATTGTTATTTGTATGTTTAACTTTATTGTTTTTTCTCTACTTTTTACTAAGTAGTGTTTCTTTGTATTACTTTTGTAATGTTTTTAAAGGCACATGCCGTTGAAATAAATAAATAAATTATACAAAATGTGGTGATTAATTCTGAGGATGGTGACCGATAACTATGTATACTATTGAAGACTTCACGATTCCATATGTTATGCATATCCCAATGAATTAGATTGAGAAGCCCTAAAGAAATTACTTTACTTGTTAAACTTTTGCTTCGCGAGAAAAGCAAGCACAACGACTGAACTCCTTTATAGTATATATTCACTGTTAAAAATTTATTATCTAATTTTACTATAAAAAAAAGGGAAATCCGGCCTCAAAACATTTTAATAATATTACATACCAGTATTGTAATCTTACAACATATTTTTCAGTAATACATTTTTAAATAATCCTAAGATGACCAGGATCTGAGAGTGCAGGTGTATGATAAAGTCATGAGATGACAACATCACAAATTTTATAATTTATACATAAATTTAAAAAGAATTAATCGTTATATTTCTTTTACTACAGAAAAACATACTATATTTATTAAATATTAATTTAGTTTGAAAATTTTACGTATTTTTTTCAATGTTTAATAGAAATGTTTTTCTGTTTTATTTTCCATGGTGTATCTTCAATCCCTTCTTCATGTCTTTTTCTTCTTCTTCTCGGCTTCATTCTACTCGTCACTTGAATCTGCACATCAAAACTTCGCATTCAATATAAGTACAAAATCATTTTTTACAAGCATGCCGTTTAATTTACTATATAGGGATCAAATACTTTAATCAATTAGGGATTTTTGCAATAGAATGTTTTTTCTTTCAGTTTTCATCCTAAAACTTTTAATTCTAGATTAGAGATTTTATTAATAAAAACAAAATAAATAAAATTAAATTTACTTTTTAAATTTAAAATTGCTTTCCATAAATTTTTAGAATAAATTTTCATAATAATAATTTTTAAGAAAAAAATAAAAACCGACTTTAAAAAATTAAATGCAACAAATAAAATACACTAAAAGGTATAAAATAATTATTATCTTATTTAGTTACAACTAAACGACGAAATATTAACATAAAATTACTTTTTGAAGTCGGTACCAAACAAACTATACCTATAAGGGATCGTACCCGTCAAACGTACTAAGTAAGATCCGTCGAGTGCGATTCATAAAAGGTATATGTTTGGCACCAACTTCAAAAAGTAATTTCATGTTAATATTTCGTCGTTTAGTTGTAACTAAATAAGATAATAATTATTTTATACCTTTTAGTGTATTTTATTTGTTGCATTTAATTTTTGAAGTCGGTTTTTATTTTTTCTTAAAAATTATTTTTATTTTTCTCTTTTTAGTGATGTTATTAATAGTGATCATATCATCAGAACTTGACCAAATTAATATGACACCATCCCTAAGACACCCCCTTTCGGATAAAAAAGAAACATCGAAATCGGTTCATAAACAAAGAGGTTAGGTCTAAACAAACCTAATAAAAAAGGTCTAATACCTATGAAAAAAAACGAAAAAAAAATGGGACCCAATGCAAATTTTTTTTTCAAAATCGGTTGACAATTGGCGGAGATATGAGGTAACATAGGCACAAAAAAAAAAAAAAAAAATCAGTCGAATAGAGAACCTCCTCCTTTTTTGAAGTCGGTTAAAAATGATTCAATTTTTTCTTTTTCAATGCATATCGTAATTAAAATTTAAAATGATTAAATTATTAAATTAGTAATTTTTAAGAAGGATTAAAATAACTTATTAATAAATTGTTTTATTCGAAATTTCTTGTATTCATTTTGGCCTTTTTCATCAATTCATCATTAAAATTTTTAATTTAATAAACTTTTCTAAATTTTTGCATAAAATTCAGTCTAATTACTTTTTTTGGATTATTTTTCAAATTGAGATTTTTATTAGAAATTAAATTCAGATATGATATCAAATGATAGTTTTACAGCATTCCCTTCAACCGTCATTGGATGGATCAACTGGTCCAAAGGATGGATCTTTAGATGGCGGATTTATCTTCACAAAGTAAGACAATCTCCTTAGAATTGGTAGTTTTCTGGGTCTAACATTATTGAATGTTGTTTTATTTCGTGAGGAATTCCAGGTTCATCGCCTCTCCCACCGTGGGATCCGCTACAAAACCACTACAAATGATTGCATGATATAATTTTTAAGATTTAAAAGAGGGATAGAATTAGCAATACGTGTAGGGGGAGGGATACGCCATGCCAACGTCAGTGATGCTAATCTGTTTTCGAGATGTTTCTAGGGATAACCGTCTATGAGAACAGAGAGATGCTTCTAGGTCTTCAGTATGGGCCGTTGCAATTATTCAAGGTGAATATTACACTTAAATTTTTTTGAATTTTATTGATAAGATTGAGGTTGTCATCGGCTTGATGCAAATAAATATATATCTATATAATAAATGAATACAAATATTTTATAAAAAACAACCTTCAAACGTTTATGAAAATTTTAAACGTTTCGGACAAGCAATATTTAAAATTTAGAATTTACAAGCATAAATATTCATCTAGAAAAATTCCAAATATACCCTGCTAATAGCTAGGTATTCAACTAATCTGACACTCAATTATGACTTTTTTAATCCAAAGATTTTAGATAAAGAACGGAATTTAGAAAAGATATTAATTTTAGAATCGAACGAAATTTTAAGGAGGTTCTTCGCGACAATCCACACACAAAGTTTTAGCCTCGTAACCACTCTATAAATATGAACGGTGATAAAATTTTAGGTTATGTTTTTTAACGTCGACTGTGCTTTTTACACTACTATATTCTCTTTATGAATGGATCGTTTTCAAGCCATTGATAATTATTATATCCCCTTCACTAAAAATAATCGCTCAAATATGTTTTTTTTATTTTTTTATCAAAACTACGAGGTAAATAATTTCAAATTTTTTTTAAGTTACTCCGAATATATTATTCTAACAAATATTAGCTTTTCATCAACATAGTGAAAGTGAGCATATAAATACCTCAAAATTTATTGATAACACAATTAAGAGCATGCCTAGAAGAGTTAAATGTAAGTTATCAGATCCAAGGGAGGGAATTTAAATTATTAAAACAATTTTAATTTTTTATAAAGAAAAAATATGGTCAAACATTAAATCACTTAATTTCAGATAAGACATATTTTTTTAATTTTAGATCATTTGAAAATTTTGCAATTTGTTAATTAATGTCAAAATTAGTTCAAAATTATCAAAATTACTTAAAAAATAAATGATTAAAAAAAATTATATAAATTTATATAAAATACGCAGGCTTTTTTTCGGCGTTCCGCTAATTTTGTCCACGAGTGTATATGGTACTACAAACTAAGCCACCTTTTCAAATTGAGTGCCTTTCTCGACATAGACAGAAGTTTGGCTGCATTATATAGGTATATATTCGATTTCTTAGGATCTCATTGTTCATCATTAATCATTTCTGTTTGTATGCTTGTTAATTATTTGTATATTCGTATAATATCTGAGTGCGTTTACTTGGCTTTCATATGCACATACATATCTCTCTGTCTCGTTCTATTCTAGGTATATAGACTTGACTTGTTGGGTGTTAATTTCAAACACTCATGTAACACAATATGCCTGCCTTGTGTGTTATAAATAATAAATACAAATCATGTTATACGTCACATTGTGCTAAGTTTGGCACCATCACCAACTCTCTTAGTTCAATTCTTTGTTTAAAATTTCAATTACAGAAAATGGAATGGAATAATAGGTTTAGGTAACTGTCACGAGTGATTTCTCTTGTCTCCTTAGTCAATAAATTATTTAATTATTATTTTTGGCAATAGTATTGGAAGATGAATGGGGGCTACTACTTAAAGACGCGTCTTCACTCTTTTATAGATACCTAGTATTAAGGCTATGTTCTGAGGAGTGAAGGCCGAAAATTTTATCAAAAGCTTGATTTGTGTATAGCACGCAATTTACAGCCTCCCGAAACACCTTTGAGGTCAAATTAGAGAAGTGCCGAAATAATTTATTCAAAAACAAAAATCCCTTCGGCAGGCCTTAGGAAGAGATAGAATTCGAAGGGGCTCTACTCCCCCTTTAGACTGGTCCTATCAAAAACTTTTCACACACAAATTGTAGAGGTTAATTAGTAGAATATTAGCCATTTGCAACCAAACTGATATCATTCATATTGTTATAATTTTTTAATATTTCAACCTTCCACCTTTTCCCACCCCTTGGGACTGAAATCACCAAATACTAATCAGTTCTTGTTTACACCAAGACTAAATTTTTTTCCAAATTTTATTGCAATCGGTTGAACGTTGTGGCGGCCTACAGCGCACCCAATAAAATAGCGATATTTCTTCGAAATCAACCTGAAAAATATTCCTATGACTCTTAGTGATTAGAACTCTCTCAGTGACTCTATCTTTCCATTACAATGGTCACATTATTAAGAGCCTCAAGTACTCCTCTTAATCACTCCCCTCTCTTTCGTAATTCAACGTTTTCAAAGGCTAAAGGTGCTGAGTCTTTCGGCTGCATTCGATTGCATTAAAAAATAAATACACTAAATATTATCATACTTTTAATTTAATTACTAGTGATTTGAGATGTTGAAATGTTAACTTTAAAAGAGAAAATTCGAAATCTCTCCAAATACTTTGAGGTCCGCTTCAAAAACGAATTTTTTTCTGTCATCTCTGTGTCTGTTGAGATCTCCTGAGATTCAAGGTCTCAAATGTTATTTTTTTTCACCTATATAATAATATTTTGTCCAGGGAGAATGGATTAGTGGAACATGTGTAATAAAATTAAAATTTAACTACTAGATAGAGGTTTCCCAAATAAAAGAGACATTGTTTATGGGCAAGACTCACTTACTGGTATACTTTGTGACGAGCCTATTTACATGAGCTTACACCTATTTACATGAGCTTACACCTATTCACATGAGCTTACACCCATTTACATGAGCTTACACCTATTTACATGATCTTACATTGTCTGAATATATGTATGTTCACATAGTGGAAATTTTATTTTTTATTTTCAGTCTATGTATACTCCTGAAAATGGGCATACATAATATGGTAACAATGGTGTTTTCAAGTGCTTTACTACTTCTATTTAATATTTTAAAGCAGTTATAAATTGAATTTAGTTAATATAAAATCAGAAATTTTATGTAGTTCACTTTTTATTTCAAATAATCTTGTAATTAAGTAGTAGGGAGATTTTCATGTCTCTGCCAAATAATGGATTTAATATATAATACATATTTATCCATTGTTTATGTGTTTTATTTTGTTAATTAAATTCACTCGAACATTTTTTTTAAACAAAATTTTGAAAATTATTATTATTATTATTACTTATAGTATTTAAATAAATCAAATTAAATATATACGATAATAAATTAAGCACAAAGCTCAATCAATATGAGAGCTTTGTTTATAGTACAATAATTAATTTATGGACTGAAATTTTGATAAACAATTTATTTTTATTAAAAAATAAGCTTCTTTAATAAAACGCGTTTAGTCATTGAAAATTGGCATTTTTGACAAGAATACTATTTTAAGTCATTTTTTGAAAATACTACTGAGAGACGGGAAGAGAAGTGTTCTGTCTTTAAATTGTTCAATAATTTTCATTCAATTTTTTTGTGTTTTTAATTGAAAATTTTACTCTTAAGACTAAAATAAAACTTCAAGCGATTTTTAAGGTTTCCTTAAAACGTAAAACGGAACCCTATTAGTGCCACAACATCAATATTTTTCTGTCTGCCTGTCTGTCCAAGCGAAATAGCTATTAAAATAAATACAAGCTAAAAATATATTAGTGGAATCTGAAATCAAAAATTGCGTGTGGGGTTGTTCTGAGGCTAAATAATGAACAATTCAATTTTTATTAAAAAAAAATTATATTAAATGTAACTTCACCATTTCTAACATTAATTTAAGTTTTATTAATATACCTACTAAAAGTCAAAAAGCCATTATGATCCTTCACTATTTTCATTAAAAACTTCTTCTTTTATTAAATTTATTTTCCTTTTCAATTATGAAATTAGTTTAAAGCAAGCTGAATAAGAGAAGAATTATTTATATAAAAAATGAAAGGGAATTGTCCCTATCATTCTATATAGATAATTAGTATTTTTATTTATTTTCATTTTTATCGAGAATTTCTCCGAGTTATCAAACTTGGCCGGCGACATGCTTATAGGATGACCCGAAATAATTTATATACATACTTGTATTAATAAATGTTAAAGAAAACATTAATTTTTGATTGACACCCAGTACCTGTTGTTTATATCTCTAGGTTGCTGATTGGCCGCCGTGCTCACGCGTTCTCAGTTTGTGCCCAGACGCTTGGACGAAGAAGTCGAATTCACGCTTCGGTCCAAATAAACTCCTCAAATCTCCTGCATCCGAGTAAGATTTTTATCTCATATTACGTCAATCTATTTCATTATCTCTCCCCTTTAAATAAATATGATTTTTTTTTAACATCGAGCAGACAAATAATAAAATTTCAGATCATTTCACATGATCCACGGTCTTATTTAAGATTCAACCAAACATATTTCTATTTTTATTAAATTTGATTTCATATTATGAAATTTTACAGTTTATTAAATAATTAAAAACTTTTTATTCAATTGTATTTTTAATAATTTTCAAATATCATAGAATTTCAAGGTTTATAATTATAAGTTTTTAATGGAAGAGTTTCAACCGTTCTTTTTCTCTTAAAACTTAATTTCTCCCTTCTTCCAGTATTTTGAGTAAAATGAAATTCGTTTATGTAACATGAGATTAATCTTAAGTTTTTTTATTTTTTTTTCATTTTACTCACTACCTACTAAGAAAGCACTTGTTTAAGAATTTATTTATATGTACCTAGGTATGATTGTGTGTGCCAATCTCTTTTAAGATTCATTCAAACAATTTCTCTAAATAAATAATTAATTAAATACTTATTAATTATTATTACATTATTTTCAAATGACTCTTCAACGATTATTATACATTTTACTATTATAAAATATTTTTTAGAATACCAGTATTTGATTAAATAATTTCCAAATGAACTACCAGCTTTCCTTGAAAAACTTCTACTCATCTACTAAACACCCTGAAATATTTGTTCTTGTTAAAATATTTTTTTCTAATACCTATAGATTTTAATATCTATATGAAGTAATATAGTAAGGAAAACTACAAACTTCGAATTTTCTTTATTATTGTTATTTTAATAATTAATATAATAGACATCGTTCTATTCCTAATGTGTTGACCCTAAGCAAATTGCTATATAGTTCAAATCATGATAACTTTATACCTATCCACTATTAAAACTAAAAATGTCTTTCTAATCTTTTATTCAAATCACTTTTAAATTATTTTGAGCATTCAAAGTTCACAGTGGCTCAACCAGGATTTTGTCCTGAGGGGGCTAATACACACATAGACCAGAAAAGTAGATACTCTTTATTTTTTGCAAATTTCATCGAATACAACATCATCATTATTTTCGTTATTTTTCAAATTTAACATTAGATTTTTAAAAATATATTTTAGGAACTTCGCCCCAAACTGATACTGATTTGTGTGAATGAGGGTAGGAGTAAGAAATTAAATCTTGTGAGTTAAACTCCACAGTCACTGAGAGTTGACTATCTTCAACAATGAATCAGCCTGTCCTATAAGAAAATGTTAAATTTCTTCTAATTCTATTGCTATAAAGCAAGCTATGACTTGTCTATATAACACTCTTAGTTATTTCCGATCTTATATATTGAGAGTTTTTAGAAATGGGTAAGTCCGAAAATTTCCGAATCATTTTTAATTATTTCTTTTTTGTATTATTACTATTTTAATAGTTTCTCAGCGAGAACAATTTTTATTCGACCAAAACTCATCTGAACTTGTCTTGAACTGGAAGATATACCATACAGGAACTTCAAACCTTCTATAAGCACCCTTTTGGGAAAATCATTCATTTTAATTGTCCCTTGACTATGCAACAATTTCATTTCATTTCGGCTTCAGCCCCCTTAGCCCTTCCTGTGATTGCGCCAGTGCAAGTTCATATAGACTTTTCAGAATGCCCTTATTTTATTCTTTATTAATCTTTTATAATTCTAATTGATTATTTTTCTTTTGTTTTTAGTCAATCCCGAGAAACGCGGTTCGTGGTAGGAAGTGATCTTTCTTCAGACAGCTTGGTGAGTGTCTTATCTGATTTTATATCTTTTCGATAATATTTTTACATCTAATGAAGAAAATTATTTTAATTTAATTAGTAAAAATAAAATTTCTTCCTGGTGTTTAACCTGCTAAAGGCTTTCTCAATACACCACATCCGGCCCGTAAAAATATTTTTGCTGGCCTGAAAATAATTAGGTAAATGCTATTCTTGTATCATCTCTTGTTTTCAAATTTGGTTATTTTGGTGTATATGGTTTTATTTGGTATTATTGTTATGCATATTTAATGCTCTACTGGCTGAGATGTTTATCATCTTTTGATAAAATTTGTTCTACCTACCTACTCAAAAAAAATACAGATGATTTAATGTGTTTTGATAATTGTAAAATAATTATTGCAACCCTAGTAGTACAATGTTTCAACCTAAATAGTAGCCTATATAGTTTTCGAGAATCTATTGAAACTTTGTGCTACTAGGGAATTTACCCTTAGGAAAATTTAATTGAGTATTTAGTAGGTACACATAAGATATTAAGTTTGTAAACTTGTATCTAATGATTCAGTAACATTTTACCATACTTTATGATTTAAAATGGCAATTACTACTATGTTTTGAAACAAATATACTAAGTACCTAATAATCAGTTTCTGCCTCCTTTGGAAATGTCTTAAACTCTTAAAGGAATATAGCCGAATGGTTTCTAAGAAGATAGATGTTTTTTTTTTCAATTGGAATAACAAATATCACCGATTTCTCTCAAATTGAAAATATGTATATTTATTTTTTTATAACTTGAGGAAAACTTTTTCAAACTGAATAAATATTTGTCAGATTAATTTTCTTCTCTAGGGTAAAGCCAAAACTATTCGGTTAGCATGTTTGGCACTCGGGTTCGAGCTCTGTGAGGGAGAACTCTTTTGACATATAATATAAACATTTCTACTTTGTTCTAAGATTAGAATCGGTTTCTATAAAATAAAAAACGTGGAAATTTATGTCTCAGTAAGATGTTAAAATTTTTGGAAAAATCCATCTAATTTTATGATATCATAAATTCTTAAATACTCACTGTTAAAATTAATGGAAGAAAATCTTGAATTTTTCAATTTTTCGAATATGTAAGGTTATTAATCAAAACATAAAATTTATATCAAATCTACTACAATTTTGTTTTAGGCTTTTTTTTTAACTCTCTCAGTTTTGAATTTTTATTATACTCAGAAATCATAAAGCTAAAACCAAAAAATTTATTGACATAAAAACTTGCTTTCGTCAAGGGGGGTCCATTGTACCTGTGGGCCCCTGTCCCAGGCCCCTCAGGGGCCCGGAATGAAACATATACTACTTATTCCATAATAAGAGGCCCGCTTCAGATTTGTCCCAGGCTCGAAATTTCATGTGGCGGGCATGGCTTTCATATTGAATTAAGTTGATTTTTGCTGTTTTTCTGTCTATTCTTTTAATTTTTCAACATATTGCGAAAACAATCTTGAAAATGCTTAACTCTCGTAAATTTGCTATTTTCGAATAAAAATCTTTATTTGAGAGCTGCGTTTTTTAACGGTTCAGAAGTTCTTTCTTTCTTCACGTTTCTAAAGGTTCCATAAAAGAAGCTTATAAATGAAACCTTCCCATCTTCGGAATCAGTGTTTTTTGATTTGTTGAATATTATCATTACAAAGAAAATTTTTGAATAAATAAATAAATCCATAATCTGTTTATAAATTTTTTAATAAATAAATATCTCTTTGTGCAATATAAAATTTCACAAAAACATTGAATTAGGAGACGAGAAATTTGTATTTAAATGTTTCTTCCATTAAAACCTGAGGAAAAATGAAGAACTTACGAAACGTTGGTTAAAATAAGGTTCAAGCGAATACTGATTTTGGCTTCATTACCCTGAACTGTCACTCGGTCATATTCTATATACCAGGCCTTCTCCTAGAAAATACATTTATTCTATTTATAAAAAATTGTTAAGCATATAATTATTAATATTGCATTAATGAAGTTTTTTATTATAAAAAGTTAATAAAGATAACTAAACTTTAGTGTTTTGGCCCGACATCAATCAAACCTAGGCATGTTCACTACTTTTATTAAATAAATGAGTTTGGCTCGATTGTATCTCCCTACATCGACTCGAGCAAATAGGAGTCGAAAAGTCATAGGTATACTTTTCTTGATGTGGCTCAGCTACTCTAATTAATTACTTTGATACATTTCTATTATTTTTTTCTGTATTCTCCAATTGAATAATAGAGATGATGATGATTGTCCTGTTTAATTGGAGTTAGAGTCTCACTTCATTAAACAAATGGAGATTAAGAGAAAGGGGAAAAATAATTTACTTACAAGTCTAAGTGAATGGCTATAAAAACAATTATATAAGGCAAGGGTGGTCTCTGAAAAAAATATTAAACACGCCTTTGACCTAGTTGGATGAAATTTTTAATGAGAAATTTTAATTAACTATATAAAAACCTGAAACTTAGATAATTAATCGTAAAATATTCTATTTTTGTAATTAATTTAAATTATAAATTTTCTAACTTCACAAACCCAGAAATAGTGAAGAAAAAATATACTAATGTTATGGCAGAAAGTAATCAGGATTTGGACACATAAATCGGCCACAAGTCACTGAGAATAAGTCTACCTAAAATATTTTTCTCTGGATATGAATAACCCTCTATAAAAGTATTCTAATGGTATTTTTTCGGATATTGAGAGAAATTAAACAAGTTTAGAGGTGTAAAAAATTTTGCATTATCATCTATAAATAGGACTAGTTTTATAGCACAAAATTTTAAGATCAGGATAAATGGGGAACTTTTTAAGTTATTACTCCATAATACAACCCCCTTCCCATCTCAATTGGCCCAGAAATATTTTTTCTTTTTAAATAAAATTATGCTAATTCACGGTAAATTTAATTTAAATATTTATTTTCATTATCATTTGGAACAACATTTTAAACAATTTAAAACATTTTATTGTAACATTTAACTTAAAATTATTTTTTAATTGTTAAAAACAAGGAAAACATACAAAATCCAAAACCTTTACCACTGTGTGACGTCGCCTTTTATTTTTAATTACGGCTTGAATTCTTTTGGGCAACGTACTTATTAAGTTTTGACACTCATCTTGAGTGAAAGTATTCCAAAAATTCTGAAGTTTGTGTTTTACTTCGATTACGTTTCTAGCTAGTTGTTATTCGTAACAGCTTTTTCATTGTGTGCCAAAGAGTTTCTATTGTTGACAAGTCGGGACTGTTTGCCACCCACTCTAAAAGTGGAACATTATGATCAGAAAGCCATTTTAAATATTTTCTTGATGTATGGCCGGCCGCCCCGTCTTGTTGGAACACAAAATTATTATTAATCTGCAATGCATCTGCCATTGTTGGGAGTAACGATTTTTTTAAAATCTCTAAATATTTATTGGTGTTTACAATTCCATCAATGAAGTGAAGTTTTCCAACACCTCTAACAGACATTGAACCCCATACCATAACTGAAGCAGGAAATTTTACTTTCTTTTTTAAACAATCTGAATTGAAAGCTTCATTTTTCGGACGAATAACTCTGCTTCGATTGTCCCTAACACAAACTTCAAAACGAGACTTATCACTCCAATGGACACTATTCCATTCATCAGTCGTCCAATTAATGTGTTTTCTTTTGTTGGAAAAAGGCAAAGCCTACTTGATTATTTCACATATTCAAAGATTCTGAAAAAAAAAAATCGTGAAAAGCAAAGAACTATTTTTTATATAAAAATATGTTTTTAACAATTAAAAAATAATTTTAAGTTAAATGTTACAATGGGGGTCGGGTAGGCTAGGCGGTAGCATGTCAGCCAGCTAACCAAGAGGACCCGAGTTCGAATCCGACTCGAGGCATCCGGCTAAAATCTGACCCCCGAGGTAGAGACAAATTTAAATAAAATAATTAGTATCGTAAATGGCTTATGGCTAGAAAGGCCGAAAAGTCAAAAAAAAAAAATGTTACAATAAAATGTTTTAAATTGTTTAAAATGTTGTTCCAAATGATAATAAAAATAAATATTTGAATTAAATTTACCGTGAATTAGCATAATTTTATTTAAAAAGAAAAATATTGGTGGGCCAATTGAGATGGGGCGGGGCTTGTATATTTAGTTACGTTGATATTTATTAAAAAGGGAGAAAATCAAACTCTATTTAAATTCAAAATTGTTCTTTTGAATCACTATATATGGATAAATATTAAAAGAATAGATTATATACGATAAAATTAATCAAATTCTCATTATGAAACAAAAAGATTTAATTGAAATAATTTTCGCTTCAGGTTTTGGATAAATGATATTTTATTTGTAATACTCGTACAAAGGGGCATTTAATTTAAGACCAATGTGAATAGTCTTCGGCCATCATTTTATTTTAGACCATTTTTTTTTTTACTTCATTCTATTTATATTTATTAAGACTTCATTACCATCAAAATTTTCATTTTTACCCCACTTGAGATAATTTATCCCGTTCGCTGACCTCTGCTCTAAATCCTCCTAATTTACATACGTATATATGATTTTCAAGGATACCTACATCTTTTAAAGCCAATCGGTTCATACTATAGCTAGATACGACATTTGAATGATTCACTTGCCAAATCGATTAACTCCATAAAACAACGAGTGGAGAAATGCGATGAAATAATGAACCTACATTATTATTTATTATTCAATGGACAACATTTTTTTGTCATTTAGTGGTGTTAGTACTTATTATTAGAGAAATTTGTTTTAAATTTATACAGTTAGGAGTCAATCAAGTGTTTTGAAATTAAAATTTAATAAAATTCAGAAAGTAGAGTTAAACAATTTGGAAAGTGAAGCATTCAATTAACAAAAATGATTTTAAAAGTTAAAACTCAAAAAATATTTAAAATTCTGATAAGCGCGATTCCAAATTTTAAATTAGAACGCGAATCCTAACTCTACTCTGCAATCAAATTGAAGATCAGTTGAACAGAGGGGTGAACCGCGACCTAATATAGTTTACACCTACTTCCATTTCCAAATAGAAGACAATAGATTAAGGAGCATTATCTAATGAATTTCAAAATAATTCCACATAATTCCAAAGACGTGTACACCTAATTCCAATCGCAGTTCACTCCCTCAGTTGAACTTATATATTCGTTATTTTGTTTATTTACGAATTCTTTGTTGATTAAACTCTCCCTTCTTCTTCTTCGTCGTTCTCTTATATCTACATTCGTTAAGACTAGAGTACGTGCAATCACATTTACTTCTATAAATACTGGATTTTTTAGAAAAGCAGCAGCTTATCATTAGGATATGCTCCATTTTGTATAAAAGTCATAGAAATGTCATTCTGCTGTCAAATTGTATGTACATGACCAAAACAAAGAAATCATTAGAGTTAAGAGGCGGCGCAGGACATTGAAATGAAAAATTTCTAAACATAAGTTTATTGTAAAGTCATTTTCAACATTTTAAAAACTATTGTTTTGGAGAATAAACTTCTTTTAATGTTATTCCAAGTTATAACACCGTTACATACACTGTTAGAATAGCCAAGCTTCCTTCATTGGTTCTTTCATACCCCGATCCTCCAAAACTTCCGGGTATGAAATATTGAAAATGACTTTCCAATAAATTATTTTATTTGGGTATTGTTCTTTTCATTTTCCTGGACGATCTCTCCATCAAATTCCATTGCTTATTACTCTCCATCAAATTCCATTGATTATTACCAGCACTACTTAATAAATATACTCCCAAGATTTTAGGTTTTCTAGCTTCAGGCTCAAAAATGGAAAAAATTAGAAAATGTATATACCGGGTGAGTTTTTTTTATCTTGAGACAGCCTTATAACTCAAAAACAGTTCATTATATGAAAAAAGTTTCAAATATAAAGTTTTATTTATATCAAGGGGAAACTAAACTACGCTATTGTTTGTCCTCGTGGAACAAGCTTTCAAGGGTATTTCAATGTCAAGTTCTGTTTTTTAAATGAAACCTATATTTTTCTATACGTCTACTTAATCTACAAAAAAAACTGAACAACTTTCATAAGAATTATTTTTTATACGACATCAAATAAACAAAATACATGGATCAATTAGATCTCAAAAAAAATATTTTTAAGAATTATTTAACTTAATTATCAAATAATTATTAAATAAATAATTATTAAATCGAAAATTCACAACAATGAAAATAAGTGAGTTAAGAGAACATAAGATCTCGAAATATATTGAGTAAACTAAAAAAAATCTTTGTATTTTAATTTTTTCTCCTTGTAAAACACCACCAACTCCAACCTAATTTAATGAAAATAAGTGTTTATAAAGATATTAAAACTTCGTGATACTCAGATTTAAGAGATTATTTTCTACTTAATAGAACTAGTTAAAATTCTTGAGTTTAAAAAGTTTATTTCTCGTGTCAATCCAATAGATATGTACCTATATTGAATTGTCATAATAAAAATGAAGCATTTTTTGTTGAAGACATAATTGAAATGGTCTTAATTTTGCGGTGAATGTGGAATAAGTGTTATGGGGCTGCCATTGAAATGGATGCCGAGCGTTTTCTTGATAGGAATACTCCCTCACAAGCTTCATTTTATCGTGACAAAAACAGGAAATGTAAAGGCTACGAAGAAACTGGAACAGCCAAAATAAGGAAATTGGAACTGGAATTCATCCAGAAGACTTACACTTTAAAATGTCACAGAATAGTGTCGAAAAATTATTAATTATTATTGAATTATTTATTATTTAATCATTATTATTTAATAATTAAGTTAAATAATTGTTAAAAATAATTATTAAGATTTTTTGAGATCTAATTGATTCATGTATTTTGTTTATTTGATGTCGTATAAAAATAGTTCTTATGAAAGTTGTTCAGTTTTTTTACTTTATTTGTAGATTAAGTAGATGAAACGAAAAATATAGGGTTCTATTTAAAAAACAGAAATTGACCTTGAAATAGCCTTGAAATCTTGCTCTACATCGACAAACAATAGTGTAGCTTAGTTTCTTCCTTGATATAAATAGACTTTTTTTACATATAATGCACTGTTTTTGAATTATAAGAGTGTCTCAAGATAAAAACTCACCCGGCATATATGTATATGTTAAGTTATTGAGGTCATGAGGTTAAATTTGGCACACATGTTCGTACTAATAAACTGCGCTTCTGTGTCACGTTTCAACTTTCTAGTTCGAACAGTTTGCTTGTAAAAAAAATTTCCAAATCAGTATAATTTGAACGAAAATTTTCATTTTTTTACTCCAATTTTAATTAATTTTCTAATTTTGCTATAGATGATCAAACTGGACATTATCTTCTTTATTTCATTATTAGAATTGAATTTTTTTTAAGCAAAGATTACGCCCCCAAGTTCGTTATGATAATGCTTTCATTTGCAACAGGTTTTTCAATATCAAAACCAATTAATATACAGGATCTTTTTCTTTATTTCAGTCTATAATAGCTGATTAACCTCCTCTGTAGAGATGACATTCATTTCATATTCACTTATCTAATGGGAATCTTTTTCGTCCAAAATATCAACATCAGATAATGTAAAAATTTAAAGTAATCTACTTCAAATAGATTCAACTTAACTTGTTTTTAAATCAGTTTATATTATATTTTCATCCGTGAGTAAATGAATAAAGTTAAATTAACAAAGTTATTTAATTTTTAACATGAATATAATTTAGTCTTAGAGGAGTTTTGATATTGAAAGTTTAGAAGGCCTGGTGAATATATGATTAGATCGTTGTGGTGTTTTTTTTTTTAATTATATTTTATCCAAAGTGTCGGAGGCCAGATTATATAAAAAAATAAATATTAATTTACATATTTATAAGTATGAGTATATTCATCTATGTTGACTATAATTATAAAATAGAGAAGAAAATACATTTTTTAATAATAAAAATAGAATACAAATGTTACTCTTTTATGCATTTGAAATTTAAATTTAAAATTATATTCTTTATACATATAATTTTGTCTCTTTTTTTGAATCTGAATACGTCATCAAAATCCATTTAATAATGTAATTCACGTTAGAAGTTTTTATTTTTGGAGACGGACTGATATATTATTATATCACAGGATTGAATGAAGGCAGTCCGGATGGAAGAGTACTATGTGGTTCCTTCAGTAACCCTTTTGAACCCTGAGGAAGGACGGAAGATTCAACGAAACAATATTATAAAGAAAAAATATTTTCAATAAATATTATTTTTTGGAAGCTGTCTCTTGTTTATTTCCGGACTGCCTTCATCTAATCCTGAGTTAATAATGTAATTATTTGTCTCCAAGCTTGCCCGCCCCTTTGAAAATTTTTCTACGGACGCCCCTACATGAGCCTGA
Source organism: Forficula auricularia (assembly GCA_024734495.1). NCBI lineage: Eukaryota > Metazoa > Arthropoda > Insecta > Dermaptera > Forficulidae > Forficula > Forficula auricularia. The sequence goes on from JALMQS010000164.1 coordinate 684,101, forward strand.
TGAAGCTTTGATTAAAAGCCATCTCGATAAATATAGTTGTATCAGACATCTGTTCTCAAGTTTATCAAATTATTTATATTACTTGAATTATTTTAATTGCATGGTTCCTTCGAGGTGTCATATATTTATTTTAACTGAAATTGAGATGAAACTTATTTTAATAGTTTCGAGTTTTTTTTTTTTTTTTTCTTTTTAATTTTATGACGTTTGACGATGTACTTGTTGTTGTTGCTTCTAGCCAGTTGTCTTTCATGAATCTTGCCTTTGGCCTTATATTTTTTTAAATTTTATATTTCTGAGTTTCCTGAAGTGAATTAACTCACTGTTTGAGATGCGTGTTGGCCTCATTAATTTGATTTCTTTTCATTTTGCCTCTGTGAAGGATATATAATGGTATCTTATTGTTTGACATAGGTAAGAGGTGTTATCCATTTGTTAAATATTATCTTTGTGAATTATGATATATTGATTGTGAAATGTAATGTGATGTATTGTTGAATATTTTTACAGACTGAAGATGGCATTGAGTTGATGCCGAAACGTCTCTTGTTTCGAATTAAATTAAATTACAAACCCTGATGAAAATTTTTTATTGAAAAAGAAAAATAACCATCATTCTATAAGAACTCCATCTTCCTACTGGGATTCACAAAGCCTCGTTCCCGATTATAAAAAATATTATAAGAATCAAATAAGTACTTATCCTGAATTATTTAATCCTAATACACTTAAAGAATTTTAACATTTTTAATTATTGATCTGAATCAAGAAAATATATATTAGACTTAGTTGGGATTCCGTCTCGCTCTTGGCCGTCTTTTATATATTACTTGGTAAGCTGGCTTCAAGGTGAACTCCTAGTACACCTTCATATTTCGTGTGATTTTTCCCCTTTTTCGCGTGTTGAGTGAATCCAAGCAAAGCTAAGCCAAGCAAGCAAGGTCGCTTGGCCTCATGTGGTGTCACCTCTCTTGATGGATGGCTGGTTCTGGTGATGATTTTCTCGATGACGACTTATCGTTTATCGGCACCACCAACGGGAACCACCATCAATCATGTGCAGTTTGTTTGCGGGCTTTTTGGCCTTTTCGCCCAAACTCACCCCGTCTACTACCAGTGCAGCTACTGCCTAACTCCGATTTTCCCCTAGAATCAAATAAAAACACTTATTCTTATTAAAAAATCTGGTGTGTACACCACACTACTTTCCCTTACAATATCGTTCTTTTACCAATTTTCCTCTTAAAAATAGATCCCCTCAATGTTTTAACGGGAGTTAATTAAACTGCAACAGATTGTTGATAGACTTTGGATAGGTGTAAACTCCAGCCTCTTAAACCGACTTCAAAAAAGGAGGAGGTTCTCAACTCGACTGATTTTTTTTTTTTTGTGTCTATGTTACCTCATATCTCGGCCACTCAGTGAACCGATTTTGAAATTTTTTTTTGCTTTGGGTTCAGTCTAGCTTCCGATTGGTCCCATTTTTTTGATTAGTATTAGACCTTTTTGTTAGGTTTGTTCAGGCCTAACTTCTTTGTTTAAGAACCTGATTTCGATGATTCTTTTTTAATTGGAAAGGGGGTATCTTAGGGATGGTAGCCATATTAATTTGGTCAAGTTCTGATGATATGATCACTATTAATAACATCACTAAAAAGAGAAAAATAAAAATAATTTTTAAGAAAAAATAAAAACGACTTCAAAAAATTAAATGCAACAAATAAAATACACTAAAAGGTATAAAATAATTATTATCTTATTTAGTTACAACTAAACGACGAAATATTAACATGAAATTACTTTATGAAGTCGGTACCAAACAAACTATACCTATAAGAGAGGATACCCTCCAAAAGTACTAAGTAAGATCCGTCGAGTGCGATTCATAAAAGGTATATGTTTGGCACCGACTTCAAAAAGTAATTTCATGTTAATATTTCGTCGTTTAGTTGTAATTAAATAAGATAATAATTATTTTATACCTTTTAGTGTATTTTATTAGTTGCATTTAATTTTTTGAAGTCGGTTTTATTTTTTTCTTAAAAATAATTTTTCTTCTCTCTTATTCTATTCCTTCTTCTCTCTTACCCTATTTAAAGCTTAGGTAAAAATTATCCTTTCATGACTTGATGGCTTCCATACCATAAGTTCTGGAGCATTCTATCAACGACTGGACTCGCCTAGCTCATACGCAGCTTTCATTCTTCTTTGCGCATTATGTTGCCTAAATACAGGCGCGCCAACGTCATAAATCAAGTTCAAATTCAAACTATATTTTGAGGACTTTAATTGGTACAGCTATTTATTTATGTTTTATAATTCAATATTTTTCTTATACATGCAAACAAAATTGAATACTACAATTTGTGACTTTGTTTGAGACTATGGGTTCCGTAGTCTTTACCTGAGAACTCATTTTAATTCGCGCTTGGTGCGAGGCCGATTCCAATACTTTACTCATGCTGCTCATTGGACAAAGTAAAAATACAAACTAAAATTTTATATTTTTGTTTATTTATCATATTTCTTAAGCAACCATTAAAGAGCACCATTTTGAAAAATCAGCATTTACAGAGCTCGTTAACCAATTTCTACGCGTAAATCTGTATACCTTTAGAAGTCTTCAAGAAAAATCTTAAAACAATTTATGGCTACTAAACTAAAATATCACTTCCGATACTTTCGCACAGAAAAACCGTTCCTAAACATAACAAAGACCACATATTTTTATATAAATACAAGTTTAATCAAAATCGATAAAGCCATTTTTGAGAAAATCTTAAAAAATTGTGCATATATAGCTACTGAAGTAAAGGGGCATTTCCGGCTGGACGTTTTTATCAAAAACCTTGCTGTCACATCTAAGGCTGGTTTCTACCACTTAAATATAAAATTTTAGTTAGGAAAGATTTTCTGTTTGTGAGTTATACTGACCACAGACAGACCTTTTTGCGAAACCGATTTTTCGGACTCAGGTGACCTTAAAACATGTATTTCTGTTGAAAATTTGAATTCGAATTTTTTCTCAATTACAATTCTAGTACTTCATATTACTATATATTGTAATATAGGTAAATGAAAGTAAAAAAAAAGTTGTTATATTCATTAATTATAATCTTGGATAAGTTTAGGGACCATGTTCAGCTCAGCCCAGACATTTCTCTCTAAAGAGAGAAAGGGAATTAAGGGATGGAGAAACCCCGCCCTCCATCTATTATCTCCTCAATTAAACAGTTTCCAAGTAGAAAACAATATTATTATCATTTTTTTTTTAATAAAATGTCTGTAAAAACAAAACTGGACGAAAAGAGTGTCAATAATTTTAGTGATTTCGTATGTATTCTTCAGCGAATAATGTGAAGTAGAAAGTCGAAACTTTTGGCATTAGTTTCAATTTATTCATACATTTTTATTATTGTATTTTTTTTTGTTTCATAACTTATAAATAAAAAAAAATGATATATTGAATGGTTGTATCTAATTAGCTGAACTCTTGACGAACAAGCTTGAATTAATAAGCTCCACCTTTTTTTGCCAAGTTTTAACCTTTTGTAGCATGACTGATTGGCAGGATTACGTATTTTTAATGCCTACATACATTCATATATGAACATTACTCGATAGACTTCTTGTTTATGAGGATCTCGTTATGTTTAGAGAGAGTTCAATAAATGAATCAGTCTAGGGCAGTGAGTGATCATTCAAGTTGTTGAGAGGTACTTAACTTGGAGTGAGTAAATTATTTCCAAACACGATCATTCCATCTAACATCAAATAACTAAAAAAAAGATTATTATATCATATATTAATAAACTGCAACGGATCGTTGCTAAACTTTATCCAAAGTCATTTGAATTATCAATATTTTTATTCCTATATTATTAATCATATATCACTGCATATTTGCGGTCCTTGATTAAAATAGAATAATAAAGAATTTAAAAAAGTACGATCTTACTCTAGAGTAAAGTACTTTAAAATATAATTTTACTAAAAACTTTATTTAACCTTTTTGTGGTCCCCAAGGTATTTAATTAGGATATTAAATTTCATCAAAATTGGTTAAGTCATTTTCAAGATATTTAGAAAAAACTAAAAAAGTACCGAAATAAAGTACTAATGTTTGTGGGCCGATATGTACCAAAAACTAATCAGCGCTTCATTTTGTTAAACTAATGGTAGGTTTTCAATTTCATTTCAATCGGTGCAACGGTGTGGAAAAAATCGTGGGCCAAAAAAGCGATAACATACATACATACATCCATACGCACGCACTAAATGAAAAAATCGCACTTTTTGGCCTCTCGACGAGACCCCATGTAATTTTTGGCAAAACCGTCACGTGCTAAAATTCAACCTAATTGAATACTACAATTTGTGACTTTAATTGAGTCCATGGGTTCCGTAGACTTTACCTGAGGACCCTTTGAAGCCACGCTTGCCCCGAGAGCGATTGCAATACTTTACCCATGCTTTGCATTGGATAAAGTAAAAAAAGATTTCTGTTATTCATCAACGTAAAATCAAAAGATCATGCAATGTGTACGTTAGTCAGTTGAACATTTGAATTAAATTAATGTCATCCAGTATAAAATCAAGCGAAATGATTTATGAAAAGATGATAGACAGGGAAAGAACTCATAATAAGGGAAGTTGATTAAAAGTTAGATTTTACTTTTAATTAGAGAACTCTTCGTTCGTAATAGTCTCTACATTGGTATCTTATCATAAAGATAATTTTTACTGTCTGCTTGAAGAAATGTGTTTAAATAAAAAAGATGCAAGAAATAAATGTTACGACAACTTTAAATCAGAATTCACTCTCATATAATAAAAGGAAGAAGTTAAAATTTCAGAGGTTGGGTTAAAACAGAAGGTACCTCTGGGATAGAGAATAAAGCTTAGATAAATTATAATATTAATTATAAGTGATATGAATCAATGGATAATGGGAAATTTAAATAAAACGCTTATTTTAGCCGTTTATTTTGAAAGTGTCCTAACTCCATTTATCTTCAAATCGAGATATTTAAGGGTTTGCCTTTCAATTAATTTAAAAATATACGTATAGGATACTAATGAGTCATACTGCTTAAGTCTTAAGTGTATCTAAGGGTGTTAAATTTATAGTTCCTATTAAAATAGTGGCAATTATTAAGTGAATAAAAAAATATTAAGTGATAATATGCGTTATCTTATCAAGAATGGAGTTAGGCCAATTTTAAAATTAACATCCAGATTCATTATAAAATTTGAAGGTGCCCAAGTCCATTCAACATAATTTAAGATGCTTCAAATTGAAAAAAACAATACTTAATTTATTTTACATATCTTTAAAACACTTCGGAAACTTAATTTATGCGATTCAAAACATTTTTTAACTACATAACGTACAAACACAAAAAACATAAATTTATTTATTACAAAATAATTTACTATTCATCTACATTTTGTGTGTGTGAAAGGGATTTGAAGAAATCATGATGTTCCGGTGGTATATATCGTAATAGGTCAATTATATCCTTGAATTTTGCTGTTGTAATTTGTCTGATATTTTTATACAGTGGTGTCAACACGATATTTTCGAACTTTCTTCTTACCCCGACGTGGTAATAAATCCAGGGCTTTAAAATTTTCATTCTCATTCATTGATGTCTTATAGAAAATTTTATACGGTTTATTTCTAATAAAACGCATCCAACATATTTTTAACCAGTTTATTGATTGTACATTTTTACCCTTTTAAAAATTGCGTCTTCTAATAATTTTGTTGATTCAAAATCTTCTTGTCTCATTTCATTTACAATAAAGTTGTTACCTTTCCGACACTTTTTAATAATCTTGTAATAATCCTGGGAAACGAATAGTAAATTATTTTTTAATGACATTTCTACCACGCCAAAATCTCTATCATTTGGTAAAAATGAATGTCCTGATATTAAAAACTTGTGATCTATGATTTACACATTATTTTCCAAAGTTTGGACAATCTTTAACCACATTAAAACTACTTTAATTTTTCTATTTTGCCCGGCTCACATGTCACTGTAATCTATAATGTGTATTTCACTTCTTAAATTTTTAACGTGTTTTAGGATGCATGAAACAATTTCTTGAGCACCTCTGGATGCAATAGTTTCATCCCAAACGTACATGTAAACAAATGGAGTTAGGTCACTTTCAAAATAAACTTTTATATAATTTCATTAACCAGCAAATTTTCATATTACAAAATCTTAATGATTTTAAATATATTAGTATCAAGTTGCTTCAGAATGAAAACATCATATAAAAATGTAACTATTAAGGTTGCTAACTTGATTTTTTTGGAAAATGGAGTTATAGATCAAGAGCCCACGACTGCCAGACCTTCGTTATTTTATAAAAGCTGAAAGTTTTTCTGTGCATGTCCCCTATACAGGTAAGAACGACCAGCGACTATAGAGTTTGGGTTGTGGTTACTTTGGCAGGTAACAGGTAATAAAGGTGTATAAAATAGTACTTTAAATTTGTTAAAGTATAAAAGCTCAATTTTTTTATATTTTCTTCGGGATAACTTTAGAAATCACGTCATCCAGTGCCGGACACTTATGACAGTTGCTACCCCCTGCCAGACACCAATAAACTTTAATAAATTATAATTATACTTTCGTTATAATATAAAAGATAAATTTTATATATGTTACTTGGCGACCTAGAAAAAATGTTACCTCAATAGGCGGACAGTTTTAATGGTTTTTACATAGATTTTTGACATTTCGGTTATTATTGATAACCATTGGTGAAGACATGGAGGAATCGACTTAAAATCAAAAATAACCATCGATTCTTATCTAATACTAGAGGAATAACCTTATTGCATTCCATTTTTGTTGTTTTGACTATTAATGACAACTTCTACTGAAAACGTGGAAGAATCGACTTAAAATCAAAAAGACTAAATTCTTTTATGGCAAACCACTCAAGCTTGAGTTTCTTAAAGTTTAGGGGTGTCTGGCAGGGGGTAGCAACTGTCATAAGTGTCCGGCAATGGATGACGAGATTTCTAAAGTTATCCCGAAGAAAATATAAAAAAATTGAGCTTTATACTTTAACGAATTTAAAGTACTATTTTATACACCTTTATTACCTGTTACCTGCCAAAGTATCCACAACCCAAACTCTATAGTCGCTGGTCGTTCTTACCTGTATAGGGGACATGCACAGAAAAACTTTCAGCTTTTATAAAATAACGAAGGTCTGGCCGTCGTGGGCTCTTGGGCCACATTCAAAATAAACGGCTCATTTATCTATATTTATTATAATCGGCTTACGCGAAGACTCCGACGTGATTTTTTTAAATTTAAAACCCACTAATGACAAATAAAATTGATTAAAATTAGAAAACTTAAATTATTACTTTAAAATTCACTGCAGAATTCAGGGTGCATAGCTCCCTGGCCAGCGATATTCCCACCGAAGGCGGGCTTCGCAGCTGGTTCTTTAATAAACGTTTTTTTTTAATTTTTAGCCTTTCAGGATCAATCAAAAACCGAAACGCTGCTTAAACAATAAATAAGGATTTTATTTAAGTGTGCTATATCACAATAATTCATATTTTCAATTTAAATTTAGGACTATAATATCTAATAATAATAATAAATTGCACAAAAAAGGTTTTATTTTTTAAATTATTTATTGGTAAACACAAAAAAGGTTTTCTTAAAGAATTAACTTCTCTACAAAAATGTCTATAAATTAACTTTTTTTCATCTCTGATATAGGTACAAGAACTCAAAAGAGTCAGCACCCAGACTGGCCATCGCAATAGTTCCCCATTATATTCTATAGAATATAAATGTGAAAGTAAAAATATATCTGTGGTCCATACACGTTATAAGACTTGAAAGTTAATTTTATGAAATATAAAAATCACACTATACCAGAGGTTCCCAAACTGTGCGCCGCGCCATTTTCACAGAGGCACCGCGAAGTCGGGAAGGATGTTTTTTCTTACCCTACAGTAAACTATTGGTTATCTGCGAGGCCCATAGGAAAAACAAGAAAAAATTGTCTATTGACCTATCTACAAATAAAAATATTGTTTTTACCTGTAACGATAGATTGAGAGTATAATTCTTTTTCATGTGTTTTTATTTTGCAATTTTTTTAACATATTTCAACTCTATATAATAGACTTTGCATGTAATTTTATTAGTGGTATTATTAGTTCGCTTGGGTTAAGGAAAAGTAGACGCTTTAATAAAACTCTTACTATACCTACTTGATTAATAGAAAATTCTTTATTTCGTGTTTCAATGTCTCCAATGAAAATGGACTTATCTCGACATGTATCCGGGATTACTATAAAAGAACCCAAACATATGTTTCACACCCTTTTCTTTATATACCAGGGTGAGACTACCCCAATTGCATTTCAGAGAATTTATTATTTTTTTAATTTTTATCTTTAATTGTTTTTAAAATATTTTCAATTAAATAAGAGAATTATTTTTTCGAAATTTCGGTAGATTCTTTTCATTTGCTTTTAAGGAAAGAAAAAAATTTATTGAAGATATTTTTTCATTAAATAATTATTTACAATGAATTAATTTTTATTAGATTTTTTAATCAAATAAATAAGAATTAATAGATATTTATTAGGGGTGTTCATTTTAGAAAATCAATCCACACGAAATTTGTTTTTAAATAATAAAATTAATAATTTATTTTTTCTAATAAAATTTCCTTTGTAGCCTTGCAAACTAAAGCCTGCTGCGCCTGTTTAATTTGAAAATAAAATTTCCAAATCAAAATGATTTAATTTTTTATTTTCGTAAAAAAAATTCGAATTCGATTTTTTTTCCAATTTTTCAGATACCTTAAATCCAAAAAATTGAAAATCTCTCTCTCTCTCTCTCTCTCTGTTTGTGTGTGTATGATCAAATAAAATACCAATTTTTTGGCACTAGAATAAGCTGAACTATTCTGCGTTCTTGACTATTGATAAGAATGGGGAATCCGAACCGACAAACAAAAAAAAAATTATGACTTGAATTATCGTGGTTTATGGGAATCTAGACAGATCGACATTAGATGTTATTATGGGACCTGAATAACTTTCTACGACCTTTCGTTTTTCTGTTAACGTGGTTTAGAAATCCAAATTAACATACATGAACGAATGAACATTTCTCAGTTTCAGACATTTCTCAAACCAAAACACAAACACTAAAGAAAGAAATATTAATTACTACTTTAAAAAAATCAACTGGTGTGTTCACCACACGACTTTCACATTTTCATTTATTTGAAGTCATCGCGACACTACTAATTTACCCCTTCCTTTATTTCTTTTTTTTTCAAAAACGGCTCTAACTAAGTACTTTTCCGTTAGGAGGGCGCAAATATCGCCAATTGTGAATCAAACGCGAGTACCATGGGTTCCGTGTGGCGCTGCTACTGACGACGGATTCTTTTAGAAAATGAATATTAATTAAAAAATAATTAGTAAATGCCCAAAAAATACGAATATATAAAAGTCGTTGCCGATTCGGTTAAGATATATTCAGTTCGGCTCGGTTCGGCTGGTATATCTTCATTTCGGGCTGGTTTTTAGGCGATTATGTTGGCGATAACTGAATATATCTTAACCGAACCTTTCAAAGGTTGTTCGGGAACCCATTTTTTTATCTAAATGAACCGAGATGATAAATAGGATCGAACCTATGAAAGGTTCTAATAGTGACCTGGGGCTCACTTGAGACAATTTGAGACATCACGGTTTTGAAATTTGGCGGAATTCTACATTATTTGGCGATTTTTCGTTTGCGCCCGGCTAACTGAAAAGTACCAACGATTTTTTTAAAAAATAGTGTATTTATCAAATGTCATGAGTTAATAGTTGTGTCAAATTTTTAATCCGATTGAATTAAAGGAAGGGATTGTAAATTAGGAATGTCGAAAAATAAATATTTTAATCGTTCATATCTCATCTTCGGAAAGTCGCAGACCCTTGAAATTTGAAACTTAAGCTATCTAGAGCTACAAGAAGTATAACAAGATTTTCGCTAAAATAGAAAAACCGTAAGTTGATGTTTACGTATCTAAGAATGTACCCCCCCCCCCCCCCATGCGTATCGCAACCATAAGTCTCAGAGATACGAAATTCGAAACTTAAGCTTGATATAGGCTAGAAGAAGTAGGTACATCAAGCTTTTGGTTGAAATCGGAACTCCGAAAGTGGACATTTACATGAACGATTTTTCGTTTTGTAAGTGAAGTGACTGACCTTCGACTCCTTTGTCCAGATACCTAATGAAAATAATAATTATTATTATCTTTGATGTTGACTATTTTTTTTTTAGTTATCCACCGAATAATACAATCAGTGAAAAAAATCACGTCGATATCTCTAAAGATTTAAACTTAATTTTTTTTTATCATTGAAAATAAGCAGAGTCACTCTTGGATATTTTTCGTTCGTTTCCTAACAAGAAAATTGAATTTCACTAAAGTTCCATTAAATATCCATTCGAAATATGACTGAAGAATACCTTTAGAAAAATTTTCAATGATCATAGAAAAACATATAACTACATACTACTACTATAGAGAAGCTCTGTTTCTATTTATTATACAATAAGTAGACGTATTTTTTTCAATCCTTTTTTTAACTAGTCTTGACATTTTCTAAATTGAATTTTTTCTTAAATTGAATTTTTTTAAATAAAATAATGACATTTTCAAAATTTAAAATTGACTAGAAATAATTATAGAAGACATAGATATTATTATTTTTTATTTTATCTAGATTTAGAAGAGATTTGTTTTTGTGGTACGCATTTATTATATATTAAATGTGAAAACCACTCGTCTATTATAAACATTGACTTTTAGTTTAAAAAATAAAAAAATAAATATACTCTAATAGAATTTCAACTCTGTTCTCTCTTTCATAGTTATTATTATAAAGAGGTAATTGCCTTCCATGTATTCTGGGGGGGGGGGGGTCTTTTTACTTTTCTCTTTTTTTTTTATACAAAACCCTATACATCCATGTCCATTTGCAAATTAATGACTTCACACCGAGCTGAAAGCAATTTTTACAAAAAAAAAAAAAAAACATTCGTGAGGACAAATCTTGCAATGTAACCAACCAACGACCCCCTCATCGAATCCCACCCCTTACTCTGTCCCATGCATACCCTGTCTGTTTCGGGTGTGCTTTCTATCTCTAAAATTAATTAAACGCAAGCATGAATAAGTTGGTGTGTGTGTGTGTGTGTGTGTGTGTGTGTGTGTCACGGTGACACAAACTCGACATGACACAAGGAAAAACAAATAGAGGGCAAAACTGGGTGGCCGTGTGGAAGCAAATTGCTTGAGTGACTTTAATTTCCATTCTATAATACAAAATACTCATTACGTGCATTATGCCCATTTGCAAGGGGAATAGGAGAGGAAAAAGTCCCTCTGAGTAATTAATGAAGCGAGATTACTATGTGGTTAATAGCTTGTGTCCGAGACTAGGTGCAATAATGATTTTCATCCCTGCCATCATCATCGACGTTATCCTATCATTATTAGCCAAGTGACAGCAACATCCAATCAATGATCAAGTAGAGTCATTTAGGGGATACTAGAAACCGCCCTAAACGCATTGGTAAAATACATCTTTGTTAAAGTAATTAATTCTTATAAAGAGAAACAAAGAGGCTGTTCTCTGCTTGATGCAAATAAACATACACACATATTTATCAAATATATATACAGTAGAGTCTCACTAATCTGGCACTATTAAAAACTAGGGGGTGCCGGATTATTGGAATGCTCGGATTACTGGATTGTACGTGCTATTGTGATAAGTTTTGAGGTTAGACTGATTGATGACGGAGGGCAAACGCGGAGCGTGGCGGATTATTGGATGTGCCAGTCTAGTGAGGTGCCGGATTAGTGAGACTCTACTGCATATGTATATATATTATTTATTTATTTGATATATATGTGTGTATGTTTATTTGCATCAATCAGAGGAGAACCTCTTTGTTTCTCTTTATGAATCAACAACTCTGCTACTCTCGGAAAAATAAAAATTTTCAATTAAATTACGTCTTAGGTTCTCTTATCTATATATATAAAATTAAAGTTTTGTCTGTACATTGGTCCAAATCACGCCAAATTTTGGTTGCACACGTTTCAAGCAAAGTTATGAACGAAAACACCCTCAACAAAATTCCTGTCTGTATGTCTGTCTGTCTGTTTCAGTGGTTTCCGCGAAAAGTTGCTCACGATTCACGTCAAAACGGCTGAAGGGATTATTATGAAATTTCATATTTGTATCAGAGGTCTTCTAACTTACGTTTGTAGCTATATAACGTTTTGATATTTTGACCACAAAAGGGAGTTTGGGGGGGGGGGGGGTCCACGAATGAAAATGATCAAATAACTCTTAAACTATTAACTCTACGGGAAATTTTATAATGAGCAAAGTTGTAGGGGATGTGATTTCTGACAACTTTTGTTCAAAAAAATTCCCCCCAAAAACCACCCAAAAAGGGGGAGAAGGATAAAAATATATAAATTCTTGCCCTTGAGCAAACTCAACTGGGGGGGGGGGTCAAAAAATGAAAATTCTTGCCCTTGGAGCAAACTCAACCAAATTGTATACATAATCTGAGGGACTCTAGAAAGCTAGAAATGCAAAAACTAACTACCCAAAAGGGGGGGGGGCAAAAAATGAAAATTCTTGCTCTTGGACCAAACTCAACCAAATTTAGTATACATAATCTATGCGTCTCTAGAGAGCTAGAAATGCAAAAACTAACCACTTAAAAAAAGGGGGGTCAAAAAATGAAAATTCTTGCCTTTTGGAGCAAACTCAACCAAATTTTGTATACATAATCTGTGGGACTCTAGAGAGCTAGAAATGCAAAAACTAACCACCTAAAAGGGGGGGGGGTCAAAAAATGAAAATTCTTGCTCTGGACTAAACTCAACCAAATTTTGTTTACATAATCTGTGGGTCACTAGAAGGCTAGAAATGCAAAAACTGGGTGCGGGGGTGGGTTAGGGCATGGGATGCGCGGAGTGGAATGGCGGTGGAGTGAGGGAGTATGGCGGAGTAGGGGGGGGGGGGGGCACGGGGGTGGTGCAAGGTTGGTGGATGGGGGGTTCAGGTGAGGGTCCAGTGGCGTAGTGGGGTGGTACGGGGTGGGGGTCTGAGGTGGGGGTGCAGGTTAGAGTGATGAAGTGGTGGTGTGGGGGCGGGCGTTGGGGTGCTGGGTGGGTTTCGTGGAGTGTGGTGGGTTGGAGTGGGGAGTGAGGTTGGGGTTCGTGGGTTGGGGGTCCGAGGTGGATGGGGTAAGGTTTGGGGTGGTGGTGTGGGGGCGGGGGTTGGGGTGCTGGCTGGGTTTCGGGGAGTATGGTGGGTTGCAGTGGGGGGTGAGGTTTGGGTTCTGTGGTATGGGGGCGGGGGTTGGGCACGGGTTCATGGTGCGGGGGTAGGGGTGCTGGATGGGTCGGGGTGGAGTGTAGTGTGAGGGTGGGATTCGTGGGTTGGGGTCCAGGGGGCGTGCCCCCTGGCTAGCAAGAGGCCGCCGAAGGCGGGCCTTGCAGCTAGTAATAAATAGTAAAGGAAGCAAATAATTATATATATTAGTGCTAATAGGGAACAAAATCCAAACACACATTAGAAGGATAAAAATGAATTAGTATTTGGAGACGGACTGATAAGCGAATGAGTGGATTTTGATGAGGCTGTCCAAAATTCAAAGAAAGAGAATTTAAACAATATTTTTTATTCGAAAACCATTTCGGAAGTTTGTTCCCTCTTTTTTCAGGTTTTTGAAAGGTCAATGGAGGAAATTCAAAGTGACATTCCCCTCAGTCTCCTCAAATCAGTGACAGTAACAATATTATATAGTATTTCATTCTCAGCAGAATTTGAAATAATATATAATATTGTTACTGCCACTGAAAGAGAGACTGAGGGGAATGTCACTTTGAATTTCCTTCATTGATCTTTCAAAACCCCGAAGAAGGGGGAATAAACCTCCGAAACGTCGGTTTTTGAATAAAAAATATAGTTTAAATCATCTCTCTTTATTGAATTTTAGACGGGCTCATCTAAATAAATATAATAATTAACAATAAAAATGAATTCCAGGATTCCGTTCAAAAATAAAACGGGACCCTATTATTAGTGGGATAGATAGAATTTCTGTCTTCAGTTTGTCAGAGCAAGACCTTAAACGTTAAATAAGATACAAACTTGAAAATGACAAATTACATGTATCAATTTTCCCTGAAATCAAAAATCTATTAAAATTTTAACCGATTGATTATTTTTGGAAGGGTCACATTCTCTAAAATAACTATGTGAGATGGCCTCAAAGTGGGGTTTTTAAGTTATTTTGGACCGTTTTGAGCAGGCTTAACTTAAAAATATAAAAAGATTCCACACATCCCTTCATTTGCTCCCTGATAAATAAGAACTAATTTGATACCCATAGTATTTTGTAAGATGTTTGGTGCCGAATCCTCGGTCCTATTTGCACTTGGCTGGCTATTATATATATATATATATATATAAGTCATCAGTAATCACCGTCCATTCTACAGTCAGTGGCCGCGATGTGATCTAAATTAAAAGGCTCTTTTAATGCTAAAAATTTCACTTTCTAGTCTTTAATTAAATTGAATCATTCGCCATCTCTCTCTTCCGATTCAGATTGTCCATATTCCATCCACCCCCGACAACTCTTCCCTTCCTATACGGGTTAGTTGTAAAGTCATTTGCTCAAATATTGACTCAATGTCTTGAATCTCACATCCAACTTATACACTGTAAATATTTACTTGTAAGTAAACACGTGTACCCAAATATGTATATATATGTATATAAATGGGGAGGCATCTTCTCTTGTCATCGAAAAGTAATTCGATTCTCGGATTTGATTTTCCGATTTAAATCAAATTAGAAAGCAATAAAAATAAATAATTTTTTATAATATTTATGATATCTTCGTTGTCACAATAAATAAATAGTTTCGATCACTATGGGCTTCAAAATCTTCAAAATTACTCAAATAACTAATGTTAAATGTTATTTATATTCTTTTGAGTGAGGTGTTGATAATTATTTATTTTGCATAAAGATTTTTACATTTAGCTGAAATTATAAATATTTACAGGCACAGTGAGTGACCAACTATAATAAAACATTAATACGAGTTACATCCTTCATTTGATTTGAAAACTAGTGAGTTTTTTGAATTTTTAAAAACATGACCTTTTCCGAAATTCGAGCTTCACTGGAATATTTCCTTATTCTTAATAACTTAAGAAAAAATGAGTAATAAGCCAATTTCAAAGAAGTAATATTATTTTTGTTTAATTTAGGTGTCAGAATGGTATAAACCAACTTTCTGAATAGCCTGTTTGACTCCCGAGGAGGTGAACTCTTCTGAGATCTAAATTAAACATTTCTCCAGACGTTTGTGAGGTGTTAATAAAAATATGTTATTATTATTGGAGGCCCGAAGATGAAATACATATTACTAGTTTCTTTGAAGATCCGTTTAAGCTTTCTTTTGGTAGATACTTATGATTTCGATATGTTCTTCACAGAGCAGCATATTAGTATACATCATACTTTTTTTCCTTAGCAGAAGCATAGAAAAATGTTTTAAACACTGCTGTGGAGAGAAGAAGGAAGCATTTTATTTGTTTCCTTCATTGACCTCTTGAAACCCTGAAAAAGGAGGGAAGAATTCTCCGAAACGTCGGTGTGAAAGGAAAGGAGGAAGGAATCCAATAAATTACACCTTATTAGTTGAATAAAAGATTTCACTGTCGATGGTAACAGAATTGTTTTTATTTTAGGTTAAAAATAAAATAAAATGAGAGAGTCTTCTGTTTTTTAAATAAAATAATTTTTAATTATTTCTAGAGACTATAGTTTCGAAGGCATTGCCTTCATCATCAGTCTATCACAAATATTTCCAATTAGTTACAAATTAAGATTTATACATAGAAAATTTGAAAAATATATATTCTATGTATAAATCTTAATTTGTAACTAATTTGAAAATATTTGTGATAGACTGATGATATGCTCGAATACTAGTCTCGAAATAATTAAAAAATTTTATTTAAAAACAGAAGATCTCTCATTTTATTTTATTTTTAACCTAAAATTACACCTTATTTGGATATGTGTTAATTTTTTCTTTCCTCACTACCCCTCAGAGAAAATTTCGTGCAAATATCTCTTTATTATCAACATATTTTTATAATTTCACAAGTGTAAAGAAATTTTAAAAATTCACTCAAACAGTGAAGAAAGAAATATATATCATGAACCTTATACCATAAAATGAGATAGTTACTTTTGAATAGGTCTTTTTACATTAATTCCTTTTAAATATGTTTTCTAGTTATTTTTATTTTGACGCATCTAGTGAGCTACGTCCTTTAATTTGGAAACCTCACATTAAAATATTAGTTTAAAGTGATGAAAGTATAAAAGATATTAGTTTACCGATGGTAATAGATTCAAATTTATAAGAAATCATAAGTTGGTGTCATGAAAGTAGTTTGTGAGACTTTAAATAAAATTAGCTTCGTGAAATCAAGACGAAAAAAATCTTCTATTTCTATTGAATGATCAGGTTTGATGTCAAGAAACAAAAAACAATTATATTCTAAGACAAGCTTCTATCAAATTTGTTGTTTTCGTTAGGACACAAAAATATAAATAAATTTAGAAAAATAATAGAAGGTTTTTAAACATTCAAAAAGAGTTTATAATTACTAATAGAATTTTAAATACTAAATTCAAGTATAAGATATTTTCTAAATAGTAAAATAACTTTATGTATTAGGTATATGCATAATTATGGAATGTTTGTATTGGCGCGTTTTTCTTTAGCCAAAAATGGCGTTTTGTTTATTTTTTTATAAAAACAATCTTCTATATTTATAGTTAATAAAAATGCGTGTCGAAAACCATATTCATATTCGTCATATTATGCTCTACCACTACGAGAAAGGATGGAAGGCAGCACAGTCATTTCGCGATCTCACGAAGGAACAATTACTGATAGTGCAGTACGGAAGTGGTTTGCCCGTTTCAAATCAGGGGACACTAGTTTGGAGGATAAAGAAGGAAGAGGTCGGCCATCGGATTTTGATGATCAGGCACTTCTGACAACCGTGGAAGAGGATGAAACCCTTACAATACGAACGCTGGCTGCGGACTTCAATGTCGACCAATCAACGATCGTTCTTCGCCTCAAAAAGCTTGGCAAGGTATGGAAATTGGCTAGATGGGTCCCCTAGAACTCTCCGACAACAACAAGGCTGATCGCGCAAAACGAACAACAAAAAAAGAACCACATCGTGTTCCATCACGATAACGCACGTCCACATGTTGAGCGCCGGGTCGTCGAATTCATCGGCAATAAGGGCTAGGATCTACTCCCACATCCGCCGTACTCACCGACCGAAGCACCGACGGACTATCACATCAACCGCTCTTTGAAAAACTGACAAAAGACTAAGATCTACGACGATTTGGATGACTTGGTGGCCGATGTCAAAGCGTGGATTGCCTCCAAGATTCGTGACTTCTTCGCCCGTGGAATCGACCGACTGCCAAGCAAATGGGAAGCAGTTATTGAAGGAGATGGTGAATACGTTCCCGAATAATCATTTAAACATGTTTTTGTTAAATTTTATTATTGTTTTTGCTGAATAAAAATATTTTAAATAAACGTTCCATAATTATGCATCAACCTAATAGTATTGTTTTTAACTAGTATATAATTAATGAATCTTGAAGAGGATAATAAAGTTTTCAAAGCTTGATTAAAAATGTAAATATTTTTTTATTTTTACTTCAACTACATATGATCCTCTAAGATTAAAAAAAAATTATTTCCGAGGGTTGCAAAATTAGATAGACACTCTGCTAGCGAAATAATATTGGTAAGGGATAGTAAGAATAGCTACAATGTTGATTATTAAATTGCGCTAATAATAGACGAATAATGACTAGAGAGGTCACATATCTTCAATTTAACAGATCCATCAATTATATCTATAAATTGAAGTCAAGCATAATTCACGATTAGAAATGGAGGTTTAATTAGGACACAACATAAATATTATCAAAGCGAGAGGTTAACACCCTCCCCCCTACATCAACAGCCCATTAAGATTTCAATTACAGCATGACATAGTATTGATATTAATCCTTTTATATTTATAGCTCTCTCCTAACAGACAATGAACGCCGCCCCATTGGCGCTGCATGGTTCTAGCATAGCCCTTACAAGAAATTGTTTCCCTTGTTATAAACATTTTTGAAGTTTCTTCTATTACAATATGAAAGTAACAATTAAAACTAATTCTTCATATTTTTTCACTTTCAGTTATAGTAAGTCGAAGTATTTATTTATTAAAGATAAGAGTAAATAAATATTATATGTAATATTCATTTACTATGAGTTAAGGATTCTTGGTCACTTAGTAAATGAATATTACATATAATATTTATTTACTCTTATCTTTATTAAAGATGTTTCACCTTGCACCAACACCACAATCTCTACTAATTATTTATTTATTTACTATAGTTGGTTGTCAAATTATTAGGAATAGTTATATTCGACAAAAATTATAATTATAAAAATATCAATGACCGGAATGAAAACAAAAACGAAAATTAGCTTAAATTGTTGATGATGTGTTAACACTATTCTCATGTAAAAATACTTGATGAATTCAGATTCCTATAAAATGATTTTAGACGCCAGTGAATTTTCACATAGATTATAGTATTTTCCATTTCTGCTGAAATAGTAGATATCAGATAACAGCTCAAGGGTTTAGCTTAAGCAAGTTCCCTTGGTTCAATTTCCGAAGGAATGAGATAAAATTCAAAACGTTTTGAGAGAAATTCTTCCTTTATCATTTGAAAATGTGAAACATTTACAAAAAAATTAACATAGCAACTTTTTTTAAATTTTAGTTTGTTAAATAGAGAATTTCTTCTGAAGATTTTTTAATTTTTATTAAATGTTTTTCAATTACTTTTATAAACAAGAAGAAAAATAAGTTAGCCAAAATGCAAATTAATAATAGGAACCTAAATGGCTAAATGACGTAAAAATCATCCAAAGATTTAATTATTGATAGTGGTATTATTTTTCGAAATCTGTTTATTAGTGTACAAAATTTTTTTCATACTATGTTACTTTACCACAGCCTCCGGAAGGGGTAGGTATAGAGGTTATGCCAATTTGTAATAAACCACAAAAAAAATGAAAAAATCATAAAAAATGTGCAGAGTTGCTATGTATTATCAAACACAAAATTATACATATACCTATAACATATAAAATGTGTACAATGTACATTGGTAATACTTGTACTCAGTTTCTTAAAATGACACTAACCCCTAACTAGTGATGGAACTGCCTAGTCTTTCCCGAAACGAGCCTCAGAGCTATTGGTTTGTCCTTCTGTCCATAGTAACAATAACTCAAAAAGATAGGCCTCAGTGAAATGAAATTGAAATTTTTTGTTAAATATCCTCTTAAGATGTCAGAGTAAAGTTTCTTGGTTCAAATCGGCTAACGGACCCTAGTAGCACAATGTTTCAAACTATATAGTAATCATATAGTGCCTATATAGTTACTAGAAGTTTGAATTAAACCCCCAATACCTCCTACAGCTACAAAACTAACAATCAAAATTCTTATTTCCCAATTTTTCAAAGGTAACGCACTCAAGGGTGCAATCTTTTGTCAGGTCAATAAAATTGCTTGATTCTTTCAACCCAAATTTTCCGCAATGCTAGGAAATCAAAAATGGAAGGGGGCTATCCCTAACTTTATTGCTAAGGCCAAACCCATTCCTCAAATTATCAAATCACCCTCAATCCGAACCCCAGTCATGTTTTTTTTGTTTTATTTTTTTGTGTGTTTTAATAAAAATTACGTGTTGTTTGTTTGCTAATTTTATAAAGATCCTAGGGCCTGTGAAAAACTATAAATTTTCCTTCAATATAGAAACTTAAATGTTCTGACTTAACATCCAGAACAATGGATTTTTAAATCTAACAAAATGCCTATAAAATTGTTTTTAATTTAATTAAGTTTACAATTCAGAGAAGAAACAAATCTCATCACCTCTTCTGTTAGGCGATTCAGTGCACAGTTTTCTGCAGCCAGAGCAACAGATGCCTTGAAATTCTAAAATTAAACTATAGAACCGAGGACATCAGCACCCTCGTTCAGTGGAGTCCATCAGAAACACTATTAATTACTTATATAATACTTAATATCTCCCTAAGAGAAATGATTAATTCTTTCAACATTACATGCAGAATTTGCTATTTACTAGTTGAGCAAATCTTTTTTGTTTCTTTAGTGTGGTTCTTGTGTGTTATATGAAGATGTCATTAAAATTCTCTTTGTACCATATATACATAGCTATTATGTTTATATATATATATATATATATATATATATATATATATATACATTCAATACAATTATTTATTCTTAAGTCACTTAGTTAATAGCTTTTTTCTCTTCTATTTCTTCTTCTACTTCTGATGAGAAACAATGACTTTTATAAAAAGACAACTCGAGAATTTTTTTCTTTTTTTAATTGTATTTCCTTTCATTGTTCTACGAATTTTGCGACTCTATCGAAATACAATTGTCATGTGCGCATTGTATTCTCTAATTGATCAAACCGAATTGGAATCAATCAACGTGAGCTAATGGAATAATGCAGGAGGAATGACGGAGTGTCTGTCTATCTGTCTCGAGGGTTAGACTAACATTACAAAACCGCTCAGCTAATAGGCACTTTAAATAAATTATTAACACGTTTTTTTTGTTGCTTTTTTTAAATTTATTCAGGTAGAAGAAGACTTCATTTCACTTTGAAAGAACTGGATGATCTATTCGTAAAAACACTGTCCAGGGGAAGAAACTCCCTTTTGATCTTTTAATTTTAAAATTAAAATGATGGGTACGCTTGTTTTTCTGACAAGATGTCATTTTTCATTTTTTATCAGACAAGAACAGACAATTAACATTTTATTAATTAAGTAATATTTTTTTATGGATTACTAGAAACCATTATGCTTTCATGATGAGTGTCTGTTCGTTTCTTTTGTATACAGTTTGGACTAGAAAACTAAAACTTGTAGGCACACAACATAGATATTCTATTACTACCAACTTTTCTGCTAAATTAATAGTAGTAATCTCTACTTATGTGCTGTCTAAATGGGCTTTGTTCCCGGTGACATTAAAAAAATAGTAGTAATAATAGTTCAACAACTTTGCATTTGACGTTTCAATTTTTTATTTTCTGCGTTTTTAATCTGAAAACGAGTTTCTCTTCATGTGTGTAGTATTCCAGACCGATGGATACACTCACAGAAAAAGCTACGTTCAAATAAAAGGTTTCTTCTAGTAATTTCTAAAAACGAATAAGCCAAAAAAAAACATATCTTGCGAGCGGATTTAAATTGGAAAACTGAATTATCTCTTAACCACTTTCTCTTCTTTTAATTAGTGATGCAAGACTGTGCTCTTGTCAGTGCAACCCTGTGTGAGTTCGATGGGAAAAAATGTGAAATAAAATATGATAAAAAATTATTCTACGATGTCGATATTGGAGTAGGAAGCTTATGTTTGGACCTCGCTAGCGGCAGAATAAAATGTGACCTCCTAAAATTCAGCTCCAACTGTAACACTATTTATGTATAATAAAATCATCATATAGTACTACAGGTTAAATGGGCTATAGTATCCGAATCAATAAAAAAATAATCAATTAAAATTGAATACACAAAGAGAAACTAAGAGGTTGTCCTCTGCTTGATGCAAATAAACATACACACATATATATCGAGATGATATATCTTATATATATATATATATATTATTTATTTGTTTGAGACTATAGTTTCGACGACTTGGTCTTCATCATCAGTCTTTTTTAATTATAAATGTTGTTTTTCATGGAGTCAATATCGTATGGATATTGAAAATGTGATGTTCTTTTACTGGTTGGCAGCTTAGAATTAAAGACATTCTTTTGGTACACATTCAAATATAACCATATGTTTCCCTTTCTCCTTGTTTTACAAAGAGAATCACATTTTCAATATCCATACGATATTGACACCATGAAAAACAACATTTATAATTAAAAAAGACTGATGATGAAGACCAAGTCTTCGAAACTATAGTCTCAAACAAATAACTATATATATATATACAGATATATCATCTCGATATATATGTGTGTATGTTATTTGCATCAAGCAGAGGACAACCTATTTGTTTCTCTTTGTGAATCAACAACTCTGCTACTCTCGGCAAAACAAAAACTTTTCAATTAAAATTGAATAAATTATTTCTTGTGGTTTTAAAACAAAACCAATTTTCAATGAATGAGTTGTATGTTATTTTTCTTCAATAATATTCATTTTTTCTTCTAGTTAATCATAATAATTTAATGATAAAAATATCTCTATTTTTTTTTAATTGTACTTGAATATAGATTTAAAAAAGAAATATTTATATTCTATATATATTCAAGGGATTTCTTTAAATTATTCAAAATAGATAAAATTTGGGATCTGTTGATTTCATCTTGTGACATGAGAGAGAGCAACCAAGCCCCATAACCTACTACCCCTCTACACCCGGGATTTTCTTACTCCATGGCCAAGTTACAATTGAGATATATAGTAGAACTTTCTCTAGATTTGAATTTAATTCAAATCCAAGAACCTAATCTCGAAATATTCTCTTTAGAGTTTGTATATACTTAGATATACGGAAGAACCAACTCCCTGGATACTAATTCTGTGAGTAGGAGGAAGAGAGTGGAAAAAAAAGAACAAGACAAGAAGAAGAAGAGAAGAGCGATGTATGAGAGTGGTGAGGCCACCCAGGGACGCTCGGCCGGGTCCCTCAAGATTCATTTAAGATTAAACTTTAAAGTAGGCTGCATCACATACGCAGATGTACTTAGAAAGTTGTGTGGGTATATTATTTAGAGCCTCTACTCTCCCCGGGTGGGGAAATATAGCACAGCAACTCACTGGTACAACCCCCAAACCCTCCCTCCCCTCAAACCATCCCTTGCAATTATCAACTCGGGCGGTTAATTGTAACTTGGCCTGCACCCGCCCTGTAGGTTCTAGGCTTAGGCCTCTTATCAACCGAAAACAAAGTGAAGTAAGCCCAGGAGAAAGACACAAAAAAGCTTAAAATTAAACAAAACTTGTCCTTATTGCTTTTTATTATTCAACGAGCAGTACCCGGCGTGCCGTAGGCACGCCCGGCACCGCTCGGCCCTCCGGGCTGGTGGCCCTGGCGGGCAGCGTCTCGAGATGTGATTATTAGCTGTCCGTAATTATATGTTTTGAAAAAATATTTTTTTGAATAATGAATATTGATCAAAGAAAGATGAAAAAATATCAGTAAATGCTTTATAAATACTTTATTAGAGCATGCAACCATTTCTCTCGAAGTTCCCGATCGGTTGGAAACCTATTTTAAAATTTCAAATGAGCCGCGCAGTAATAAATTAAGAATTAATCTCATTATCCCATGAAATCATCTCATTAAAACTTAAATTATAAATTAATTATATATAATATATAGTATATATATATATATATATATAATATATATATATATAAAAAAAATTAATTTTCGCGGTATGAATTATTTCAAAAAAATTAAATATATATTAAATATATAATATATTTTAAAATTAATAAATTTGTCTACTAAAATTTCAAATGAGACACGCCTTAAATCTAATATTCTAAGCTATATAGAGGAATATATTAATATATAGATATAATATAGAGAATAGAGATGTTTTATTTGAAAAATTTGACAATCTAACAACTGTCATTGAATATTAGTTGCTTTTTCTCCCACATGTTCTCCTTGCTGCGCCACGGGTACTGTCTGACAATGGCTTTTATATATATATATAGATAATAAATTTATTAATTCAATACTAATAAGATAATTTGAAAGTTCATAATAGGAAAATAAGGACAAGTTTTTATGTGTGAATTTTTTATTTATCAGCCAACGTGTCGTCGACTTTGCCGACTTCTTCAGAGCTTGAAATAGTCATTCCACACATTCGTTTAAATTTTCTTTTTATATTCATTGAAGACCATCAGAAACATAATTTTCAAAAAAATTTAAATTTGAAATTTCTAAATGTAAAGATCAAAAAAAAAGGATTCTATTCTATTGTTTTAAAAAACAGTATTACCTCATTCTATGTATTACTGTTTTTATCTAATGTAATTATTAATATAATAATAGAGGAAAAATTGTTTATGTGAATGTGCCAAATATTTTTTGAAATTTGTGTTTCTGATGGACTTCAATGGTAACTAAGATAAAAAGAAAATTTAGTGTGGAATGACTATTTGAAGCCCTGAAGAAGTCGGCAAAGTCGACGAAACATTAGCTGATAAATAAAAATGTAAAAATTTGTCCCTATTTTCCTATTATGAACTTTCAAATTAATTCAAATTATGGACGGAAATGATAATAATAATAAGATAATATTTGTTTTCTGAGTCTTGAGCCTTTTTTTACCACGCGGCCAGTGCTATAATCGTATATTTTATATAATATATTGAATTTGAGAATATTTGAAAAAAGCAGAATATACACATTTTCATTCAATTCTTAAAAATTTAAATAGCTAAAAATAATCACGCTGAAACTATAGTCGACAAGTTGATTATTTTAAATATATAATCTAAATCAATGGATATTTCAATGAATATTTTTATTTAAGGATTTTATATAATGTTATATTTATTTTATGATTCCTTCCCATCATTCAATTCTAGTGGGGTGTTTGATTAATTAAATTATTCGATGTTATTTTATTCAAATTACTTTCGATGAAAGTGAACTTGTGTAATGTGGTTAATAAATTAAAGCAAACACATAATTTCATTACCGCATTTAAAATGTTATTTATAAAATGTTTCGTTGAATAAACTGACAATTTGTTTTTCCATTGATTCTATTAAATAGAATTTTTATGAAATTTAATTTACTAATAATTTTTGTTTAATAAATTAATATATTTCATTCCCTTTCAATTTGATTTCACATTTAGGAAATGAAAATAATTTTTACTTTACCATAGACATGGTATTATAATCGTGCATTTAAGTGGTTTTTCTTTATTTTTTAGAAATGTCAAAATGGTTAAAACTATATATTTTGAAATTATTTTCTCATGATAGCGCTCCTTTGGCTTTGCTAGGATCGATAAAATATTTCCTTTATTGTCGTTTTAGTTACATAACGATCAAAGCGACAACAAATATAATAATTTATCTGCACACTGTAAGATTGATTTTTATTAAGATCTAAGGAAAAATCTAATAAATAAAATTATTTTATAATTGAGTGATTTAATAAAAGTGTAATCATTAATTCAATGATATTATTATTTTAAATTGATGCGCAAGTAGGGTGTTTTTATACCGGGTAATTGATTTTTTTTCAATAATTCTATTTTTCAAAATTTAATTTGTCAATATATTTTTCAATATTCATTTTAGAATGGACAAATTCAAAAGAATTAAAAACTGTATCAAATTTATTGATACATTATGAAAAGAAAAGAAAACCCAGCTAAATATAATATATACATAATTTAGAGAAAACGGGATCATTTTAAGATATCACAGAAAACTTTTTGAAATATTCCAATTTTAAAGAAAGAAAACTCTAAAATAACTTTTTCATCGTTTTATCACGTTTGTTCGTATTGTAGTAACCATCGTTCAAAGTTTCATGTTTCTAGTCCCAGTGGAGAAATTGTTGATATCTTAAAATAAATCCATGTTGTCTAATTTTTAATTTTTTGCTATCTTTTAATGCGTAATTTGAAGACGTTTTTTAATTCTGTACATATTTTGTTTTTACAATATTGTTCTAATGTTAATCTCTCAGCAAATGAAAATTACTGGGTAAGGCCTGGAGGCAATATTACATTCTTGTAAAAAAAAATATCATTTGTTCATCCTGCTTAAAAATCTCTGAAATTTGGATTTTTTCTATCTCTCTGTGTGCCTGGATTCCAATATCCACGATAACTCGAGAACGGAAATTGGTGTTTGTTCTTCTGCCAAAATGTTTGTATTTTCAATACGGATAATGATGCATGAGCTTTTTAGCTTTAGAACTTTCTGTACAAAAATGCCTGAAAAGATCATTTTTTGAATGATTTAATTGAGATTTTAAGTTGATGTCATAATATAGGCATAGATGAACAATTTGTATTTAAGTTTATTGCGAATTTCCTTATCTATTTAAGCATAAATTAATTTTCATGATGTATCGAGTCTTGGAAATTTTTATTATTCAATAATTGTGCAGGTGAGCGATTCTTTTATTTTAATCATATCGAGGAAAATGAGCAAAAATGGCGCGGATAGAATCATCTCTCTTCTTTTAAAACCAAGGCATTGCAATGATGCTAAATACAATTTAGACATGTTTTAGACTAGTAGAAATATTTTTCGTAATTTCTATCATTTTAGGAAATTTGTTCTCAAACGTATAAAATTCTTATAAATTATATATCTATATCTCTCAGTATGTAAATTCCAAATGCATTTCATTGAATATTGATTTTTAGCAAGGCACCCGAAAATATAAGAAGGAAGGTCCATGTTTTCCTGCTAGAATCAGCAAAATAGTTTTACTTTTGAGTAAGAGTGTTTGGAACCGTTCTTTTTACTTTTCTGTCATATATTTATAATAGAATTTCGATCTATTCAATGGTCCAACGTTCAAACTCTGAAGAGGATTTTAATGATGCTACATTATCTTTTATATTTCCAAAGTATTTTCAAAATTTGATTCTTGAACAATCCAATCAAATGGAATTTTTATTAGATCCCCTGCCGGAGTCATTTCTTCTAATTGCTTGAGAGGAGACGGCGCAAACGTTTCTAAATATTCGGTTCGTTAGTTTTCTGCCAAGATGGATTTATGTGAGCTTTATACTGTAATACTTGGGGGACATTCAAATAGAACTTAGTCTCTAGAGCACTAGAAGCAGGAGCTGAGCAAAGTTAAACAACAGAGTCGACTCACTCAAGTTAGCTCTTTTAATAAGGAAACGTCGCGAGTGCGACAAATGAACCGCGCACCTCGTTTGTTTCGCAACAAAAGAAAAAGAGAGAAGGGCGAAGTCGTGAAAGTAGCAACGATGAACATAATAGCCACAAGTCAAACAGCCCCTTAGTAAGAAGGGTCTGGAGAATTTTCAAAGAATTTGCATACGAATTTGCTAAGATTGAAAACATTGTCTCTTTTGACTTATTAATAAAATGGAATAAATTAAGACTTTTACTAGAATTTACTTTCTTTGTTAAATATTTTACTATTCTGTGCTGATGAGAAAGATGAAAGACTTGTCACACTTTATACATTTATAATCAATGGAGAAGAGAATTTTCCATTTATGGTTTTGTCTTCCAACTTCATGTATAGAATTTCTCCTGTATTGTTGTATTCATTCTTTCAGTTAATTTTATAAAGTTTAACGACATTCTTTTAATCAAAGTAATTGAAAATAAAAAATGAAAAAATAACTTGATTTTCAACTCTAAATAGAGAATAAAACATGATTATTATTATTGTTTTCTGAGTGTGTGGCTGTCTGGATTCATATAGCCACGAAAACTCATGAAGCGATGGTTATCTCAAACCAAAAACTGAATAGATTTTAGGCTTTCTAAACTCAGAACGTCAAGTTAAAAATTCAGGAAACAGAAAAAAATTAACTTGTTTATGGGGAGTTAGTGAACAGTTGCTTATATCTTTATTTTATTATTATTATTATTTTATAATGATATTGATGCAATGTTGTATCAAAAAATGTTGTCACTTTTGTAGTTCGAAATAGACCCTTGTATCGTGAAAGAAGAAGAAATATCAGAGATTGGTCGGAGTTGAAGGTACCTCTAAATGTAGATTTTGAAAGACTGGAAGTTATATTTTCCCGGAGAGATGGACGCGAGAAGAGAGTTCTCTATAGAAGTCATAGGAATTCATGATTTGACGAATATGTTTGGTTATTATCTCATTTAATCGCAAATGAATGTTGAATGTTTAAAAATCGTGTATTTCGCGTGAATGAGGCTTTAGGGGCTTATTGATTTAATCTCATCACAACAAACGTCTTGGACTACCAATTTATAAATAAGAAATAAACTGCAACGGATCGTTGCTAAACTTTATCCAAATTCATTTGAAATATTAATATGTTTGTTCCTTTATTATTAATCAGATATCACTTGCAATTTGTAGTTCATATTGAAATTAATTCAAAAATAATTCTCATTTAAGAGTCGAGGAATAACCATTCTACATTGGATTTTTGACGTTTCGGTTTTTATTGGTAACCATTGCTGTAGACATAGAGGAATCGACTTAAAAATCAAAAATAGCCATCGATTCTCATCTAATACTTGAGGAATAACAATTCTACATTAGGTTTTTGACGTTTCGATTATTATTGGTAACCATTGCTGAAGACATGGAGGAAACGACTTAAAATCAAAAATAACGATCGATTCTTATCTAATACTAGAGGAATAACCTTATTGCATTCCATTTTTGATGTTTTGACTATTAATGGAAACCTCTACTGAAAATGTAGAAGAATCGACTTAAAATCAAAAAGACTAAATTCTTTTATGGCAAACAACTCAAGCTTGAGTTGTTTACCAAAAAGAATTTAGTCTTTTTGATTTTAAGTCGATTCTTCTACATTTTCAGTAGAGGTTTCATTAATAGTCAAAACATCAAAAATGGAATGCAATAAGGTTATTCCTCTAGTATTAGATAAGAATCGATCGTTATTTTTGATTTTAAGTCGTTTCCTCCATGTCTTCAGCAATGGTTACCAATAATAATCGAAACGTCAAAAACCTAATGTAGAATTGTTATTCCTCAAGTATTAGATGAGAATCAATCGCTATTTTTGATTTTAAGTCGATTCCTCTATGTCTTCAGCAATGGTTACCAATAAAAACCGAAACGTCAAAAATCCAATATAGAATGATTATTCCTCAAGTACTAGATGAGAATCAATCGCTATTTTTGGTTTAAAGTTGTTTTCTCTATGTCTTCAGGAATGGTTACTAATAAAAACCGAAACGTCAAAAATCCAATATAGAATGGATATTTCTCAAGTATTAGATGAGAATCAATCGCTATTTTTGATTTTAAGTCGATTCCTCCATGTCTTCAGCAATGGTTACTAATAAAAACCGAAACGTCAAAAATCCAATATAGAATGATTATTCCTCAAGTACTAGATGAGAATCAATCGCTATTTTTGGTTTTAAGTCGATTCCTCCATGTCTTCAGCAATGGTTACTAATAAAAACCGAAACGTCAAAAATCCAATATAGAATGATTATTCCTCAAGTACTAGATGAGAATCAATCGCTATTTTTGGTTTAAAGTCGATTTCTCTATGTCTTCAGCAATGGTTACTAATAAAAACCGAAACGTCAAAAATCCAATATAGAATGATTATTCCTCAAGTACTAGATGAGAATCAATCGCTATTTTTGGTTTAAAATCGATTTCTCTATGTCTTCAGCAATGGTTACTAATAAAAACCGAAACGTCAAAAATCCAATATAGAATGATTATTCCTCAAGTACTAGATGAGAATCAATCGCTATTTTTGGTTTAAAATCGATTTCTCTGTCTTCAGCAAAGGTAACGGATAAGAAAACAACGCAGTTGCTATGGTTACTCATAAAAAATTCCTCCCAAATTTTTAGCATTTCACAGAGAGAAGCCTATCCATTCTTACTTAAGCAAGGCTAAATGAGCTATATTAAAACTTTCAAATGAATAAATTTTAAAGAATTTAAAAAATTAAAAAAGTACCATCTAACTCTAGAGTAAAGTACTTTAAAATATAATTTTACTAAAAACTTTATTTAACCTTTTTTGTGGTCCCCAAGGTACTTAATTAGGATATTAAATTTCATCAAAATTGGTTAAGTCATTTTCAAGATATTTAGAAAAAACTAAAAAAGTACTGAAATAAAGTACTAATGTTTGTGGGCCGATATGTACCAAAAACTAATCAGCGCTTCATTTTGTTAAACTAATGGTAGGTTTTCAATTTCATTTCAATCGGTGCAACGGTGTGGAAAAAATCGTGGGCCAAAAAAGCGATAACATACATCCATCCATACATACATCCATCCGCACGCACTAAATGAAAAAATCGCACTTTTTGGCCTCTCGACGAGACCCCATGTAATTTTTGGCAAAACCGTCACGTGCTAAAATTCAACCTAATTGAATACTACAATTTGTGACTTTAATTGAGTCCATGGGTTCCGTAGTCTTTACCTGAGGACCCTTTGAAGCCACGCTTGCCCCGAGAGCGATTACAATACTTTACCCATGCTTTGCATTGGATAAAGTAAAAAGAGACTTCTAGAATGAGGCAAGGTATTGAGAGCTCTAGATAATAACAACGAAAAAACATAGAAATTCGCCAGATCACCAGGCAACCACTCATTACAAGCTTTATTAAAGGTGGAAGATTACAGTGTGCGGGACACGTTGTGAGGGCCCGCCGAGATCGTACCATATCAGAAGTATTCCACGAGAAAATCAGGACATCACGTCACCTCAGAAGACCCCATATGAGGTGGATAGATGATATGAAAAGAGATGTCTTGACCTTGGGAGTTGCAGATTGGTAGCAAGAGGTCTTGGATCGTGGAAGGAAGTATAATAGAGGCGGCGGAAGGGCTCTTGGCCCTGTGCAGCAATCGGAGTTTGTAAGTAAGTAGATAAATCTAGTTCCTATTAGGACCAGTTGTATGTCGGTTGGTAAACTCTTTTTAACCGTTGGCAAAGGGTAAAAGGCTGGGATGGCTAATCAGATGAAAGTGCTGTCATCTGATTGGCAGGCACTTTTCATCTGATTGCCCATCCAGCCTTTTACCCTTTCTTCTTCTTCGAGTGCCATACCCGAAACGGGTGTTGGCGCTCTCCACATATACCTGTGCTGAGTGTATTTAGTTGTTTTACACAGGTATACGGGTCCTACTTTTAACGCTCGGTTCCGAACGGCTAATTTGGAGAGGTGACTAGGCAATTTTTACCCTTTGCCAACGGTTAAAAGAGTTTACCAACCGACATACAACTGGCCCTTAGTCTGATAGCTCGCCTATGAATTGCATCCATGGTGGCACGAGAATGCTTGGAGGCTCCTCTCCACATATGCATGCAATATTCAGGGTGAATTTGAGCTTTGTATAGCTTAGTGGGCCTGAAAAAACGCCTGGTCCAGAATCGCTTACATACAAAAGAGCCAAACAATAACAGCCATTTTTATGAAGAGTATCTAAAAAACATTTCATTTTACTGGCTTTTAGAAAATGAAACTTTCCTTTTCATTGTCTTACTATGTGTCGTGGACATAAAACAAGATTGAATTTTTATCATCAGTCCATGAAAATTACGAATACAATTAACACTTATCGATTCTACTAAATACTAAATTTCATTCTTATTACTTTGAAAATAATTAGATAATAAAAGTAAAAAGGGTGAGATGGAGTTGAAAGCGGGAGCGGGTAGATCTAAATAGCGCTTAAGAGCTTCTTCGTCTTCAGAGGGCGACAAGATGGAGGCGTCAGACTCATCACTGTAATTAGGTAATTAGCACAGCGCAGAGGAGGATCTTAAAACGGTGATTGCATCCTTTGATGACGGATTAAAGAAAAAGCGACCAAGGCAGAGAGAGAAGCTCTCAGGTGATCAGAGATGCTCTATGAAATTCAAGACCACCAATCCCTTTTTACTCAAAACGAGCTTCCTCGGCCCCTCTGGCACATACACTTTAATTAACTTCAATTCAGGCTAATTTCTTTTACAAGAAGATAAAGAGAAAGGATCACTTTTAATATTTTATTCATTAAGAGAATTATTACATGGAAATATTTGGAAATTACTAAAATATTAATGCTTTCAAATGGAATCCAGCAATTTGAAGATGGGAAAATATTTAAAACAAAGATTTTCAGTAGTATTAAATATATATATCGTATATATGATTTTAGAAAAAAGAGTAATAATAAAATAAAACAATAATAATAATTTAATTAATTTGAGTGGTTTTATAATTTTTATTTTATGTAAAATAGATGGAGTTTCTTCAAAAAATTAAAACAACTCACGGAGGTGTCCTTTTGCGTCATTATTTTAATTTAAAACTAAGATAGAAAGAAGGCCATTTTAAATATTGGATCTTGGTATATATCTATGTTTGTATTCAGATGGGCTCGCTCCCTCAGAAATCGAACCCGAGCGCCAAGCTTCTTACCCGGGCAGTAGGACTAACCCTACCCAGTCAGCACATATTGGTCTTTTGAACGTTCAAATGACGGACATAAGTTGACGACTTTAAATCAGCGCATAAATCCTGAAAAAACGTCCCGGATACGTCTTAACTTAGAGCATGTTCTAACATAAACTTGTAATTTACAAGATACATGTATTCATTTTCCCTAAATGAAAAATAATATTAAAATTTTAATCAAATGATTATTTCGGGAGGGTTCAAATTTTTTGAGTGGTCGAAAATATTTTTTTATCATGGAGGGTATGATATCTTTAAAAAGATCATTCTTACTAAAATTAGGTTAAATTTTTCTTAAATTTAATTCACTTGATATGAACATTTTTAAGATTTTTATTCATTGTGGCGTTCAAAGTGGCTTAAATTAATTAAAATTATGAACAAAATTTCACGAATTCGTTCTTATCAACGAGGAATAAGAACAAATTTGATATCACAAGTATTTTGGAAAAATAATGTACGGAACCCTCACCTGAGCCTAATTTACATTATAAAATTGTTTTTGTTAAAATTTTTTTTTAATGTTCACAAAATTACACCTGTAAAAATAGTGTCAAAACGACACTTTACTAGCAAATTAATAATGGAAATAAGAACTTATAAATGCAATTTTGTTAAAGCTCTCACTTTATGCATATGACATCTCTTCTCAGATAAATAGATATTATTAATAACGATGCCATAAATGAAACAATAATATTGCTTCCATCAAAGCAGACAGTGTATTCATATGATTTTTGAACTTTTTAATCAAATATATCTATGATTAATTAGAATTATTTCTAAATATATACATTACTTCATTCTAAAAATGCAAACTATATATACTATAGTATTTCTAATTTAAGTGCAAAGTACATTTTTATTGAAAATATTTTGTTTTCCTAGATTACTAGAGTTGATGAGTTATAAGGAGAAAGATAATATTTCTAATTAAAAAGAGTGATGATAAACGTCAAACTTTAGAAACTATATTATAGCCCTCGCAAAAAATATATTGATATTATATTATATATCAGGGGCGGTTAGTGACTTTTTAACCAGGGGGATGCTGTCCAAAAAAGTACTCTTTATTTTTTGAAATTTTATTTTAATCTTTGTTTTTTTTTGCAAATTTTATCAAATACTGCATCATTTTAGTTATTTATCAAATTTAACATTAGATTTTTAAAAAATATTTTTTGGGACCTTCGCCCTAAACAGAAACTGATTTGTGTGAGTGAGGGTAGGAGTCAGAAATTAATTCTTATGACTTATGACTTAAACTCCACAGTCACTGAGAGTTGACTATCTTCAACAATGAATCAGCTTGTCCTATAAGAAAATCTTAAATATCTCCTAATTATATTGCTATTAGCAAGCTATGACTTGTCTAAGGCACTCTAAGTTATTTCCGATCTTATATGTTGAGAGTTTTTAGAAATGGATTAGTCCAAAAATTCCCAAATCATCTTTATTTATTCCTTTTTTGTATAATTCCTATTTTAATAGTTTCTCAGCGAGATAAATTTTTATTCGACTAAAACACGTCTCGATTTGTCTTTGACATGCTTGAACTGGAAGATATACCAGGCAGGGACTTCAAACCTTCTATCGGCACCCTTTTTAGAAAAATCATTCATTTTTTTATTTCATTTCTACAATCACTTTTCATAACAAAAATTTTTTGAAGTCGACCTTATATAATTATGAAAATACTGTAAATGTTTGAAATTTTAGGAATGCGTCGTATCCACGGCATCTATGGAACGCATGCCACTGATATCTATATAATAAAAAATAGTGTGAAAGATATTAATTTGCCGATGGTAATAGATTCAAATTTACTAGAAAATCATAAGATGGTGTCATCTTTAAATCCGATGGAATGGAATATTTTTAATTAGATGTCAGAGGGGGTGAAAAACAACCCCTCTGACATATAATTAAAAATATTCCATTCCATCGGATTTAATAGATGACACCATCTTATGATTTTCTAGTAAAAATATAGTGTTACGCTTAAGTGTTACGTTGAAGGATCTCCGAAAGTTCTTCACCGATTTCTTTGAAATTTTCACACAACATTCCATTCAAATACACGAGTGTTTTTATATATAGTGTTTTTATAGATATCACACCTGTGGCATGTAAAAAATATTTTTTCGAGGAAACAACGCCAGCGCCTCTCTGGGGAGGTAAAAGCAAACAAACAAGATGGCCGATAATAGCTTTTTGGAAATCTTTCAACTGTCAATATTATTTTTGGTTAAGGGAACAATTTTGACAAGTAATATATAATTCATTTACTGTTTTAATACCTATTCTATAATTATTTGCATTTTCAATTTATTTTCAAAACTATTATTATTTTTTAAATATATTTAAAAAATCGGGTCAGCTATTATCTATATAAATTTTAACCATAAAACGAGACGCTCCCCCGCCAGGGGTAGGTGACGCCGGGCCGAAGCCCCGGGCGTCAGCTATATATATATGTTTATTTGTATTAAGTATAGTACAACTCTAATTGTTTTTTCTTTACATATTTTTATCTTAATCCAAACAGAATTAAATAATTAATATTAAAATTTATAAAATAATAATAATAAGCAATCCACAGGGTATACTATATTTAAAATCACCCCATAATATCTTGTGGCAACCACTCGGGGAGTTAGTTAAGGAGAATAAAAAAGTAAACTAACATATATTAATATGGGCAAAAGCGTTTATTTCCTGATAACTAGAACTAGTCCTTGTTGATTTTCCCCATTAGTCATTACCTAATATATATTGCCCCCCTCAAAAAAATCTATTCACTATTCTTAAATAAGTAAATAAATAAATAAATCTTTATTACTCGACCTGCTTAGAGGCACAAGTCACTATCGATTAAAATTAAAATTTGATGCACATATATATATACATTATACACACACAGTCACGCTTGATTCTCCATTCCATTAATTAATTTTATTTACTATATCTAATCTATGAAGATGTGCCTTGAGACTAGGCCGAGAAATAATTTGAAGGATATTGTAGGATTAAAGTATTAACTCTTCTCCCCGTAGCCATTCTCTCAAATAACGAACGTAAGCTTTCATGTTCCGACACCTTGCCTTTATCCCTGATTGATAGATGAATAGTTTTGTGTTGGCCAAGTTAACTTTGTAGCTTGCAGCATTTCTAGGGGTTGTTCGCGTTTAAAGAGGCAGCCTAATTACAAAGGCAGCCCCGATGGGTAATAACTTATTAACAAACTTAAACTTAGTATATTCATACAAATATTATAGAGTACAATGGAATTCATCGTGGCGTGTTTCCTCCTCACCTCTCGCAGCCAACCCTCTGACTCCCCTTGGCTCTTCGCTTAGCTTTATGGGCTAATTTTATTAATCTAATGCTATTCAATTTAAATCTTATTTAATTTCAAAAGGTGAATTAAATTGCATCCAAAAAATTTTACACTTGTATTAAGAATTTATTTTTAAATAAATTAAACTGAATTTTATTGTTTTAAATTTCTATTCTAAAAGTTATATTAGGTTATAATTATTTTAAATGCGTATTTCATTATTACTTTAGATTTAGAGCGAGAATTACATAAAGCAAGCTAAAGCTGCAGCGAGAAGTTTGACTTTCTATTTAGGTCCAGACGCTACTTTTACGCCCATACAACTTTTTATCATTTAAGACTCAAATTCGGTCTTGATTCGTATATGGAGATTAGCCTCCAAGCATTCTCTTGAAAACTTGGACGCAATTCAATAGATTAAATATATATATAGGTAACAACCCATTTTCACACATTGTTGAACAAAGAATCAAATTTAGAAGTATGTTTTTTTATGCATAGTAGAGTTAATAAATCTTAAATCTGAACTTTTTCATAATTTATTAATTTAATACCTTAAAAATAGGAAAGAGATTAACCAGACAAGCCAAATATAGAATAAATTTCGTAAAAATTAGTTTATTTTTCATATTTAAAGAGAAGCTGGCTTAATCCGGGATTATCTAAAGTCATTCGTGGTATATGAGCTTTAAGGCCCAGTTCTGAATACAGTCAGGGGAGTGAGATTGGACAGGGTTCAAACACCCTCATTTAACAAAATAGAACATTATGATTGGCGATGTCCCTTAGAAGGGGTAGAAAACTAAGAATCGTATAAAACATAGCCTCCACACACCAAGGAGACACGATCGGAAATGCATAAAAAGGCTGACACGAAGAAATATTGCTCTCTATTACTCTATCCATCTTACACTCTATATTATACCTCTATCTATATTCTCTCTTACACTACATCGCTATTACTTTATCCAGCTCTTATATTACATTCCCTATATTATACACGCTCTCTCTATCACTCTTCCCTATCATTCCCTCTATACTCCATTATACTACCACGCTCTTATCATTGAAATTATCGCTCCGTATCTCTACACCACATTTACATCGCTATTCTTCCAATATTCACGGCGCCTACATCAACTCGATATCACGAGTATATCTCTTCGTCCTGGAGCCGTTTTAGCGGACATTTACATTCATCCACTTGCTAGCCCCTCCATTGGCACTTATATCATTAGCACGATAGCTAATTGAATAGCACGGACAAGAATATCTGTCCAGCACTCGTGAAGGCATCACAGAGGCTTATCAAAAAGGCGAGACTCCTGGGACATTACGTACTCTTCGACGTGGCAGTCTACGGAACCGGAGCGAGAAGTGGACGCGGCACAGCTAGCGCTGTCTGAATTATTTGAACCAGTCAGCGCACTTCAAGAGCAAACGTAATTAATCACAATTTCTTTGAACGATCTCCGTTCACCCCTTAAAGCCATCAAATTATTTAATTCTTTCTGACTGTTAAATTCACCAAGGACCTTAATAAATCATATATTATAAATTAAATTCTTGATTATCTTTTGCTGTTAAGAAAATTTCCCCATTCTCCTTTGCAGCTAGAATTCAGTCAATTATTTTTATTTGTTTGCCTATTTAAAATTGTTTTTTTTTATTATTTTTTTTGTAAATTCATTGCATCAGATTAACTTCAGTAACGTAGAATTTGAAACATAAGAGTAAATTCAGTAGTTTATCAAACTAGTACAACGAGATACACTGAGTTACACCACCACCACCACGTCTATAAAGGTTAGTATTCTCACACTCAGGAATATTCCCCTTAAAAGTCCCCTTACAGAACTAATTTCCCTACCCCTCCAACCACATACCCTCCCTAACCCCATTGCATGGTGGAGGTTTCGCTGGGATTCCATGCCCCTCCAACCACCAACCCTCCCTAACCCCATTGAACCCCCACCCCACGAACCACACCCTCAACCCCAACCCCGACCCTACACCACCACCCCTTGGACCTCACCCCGTGTCCTCCACCCCGCCCCACACTACCATACCACCCCGTGCTTACCCCCGCACCCCCACCCGTGACTCTGGATCGTCACCTGAACAACCCGCCCTCCAATTCCATACCCCTCCAACCACCAACCCTCCCTAACCCCATTGCAATAAATTAACGGGCGCGGAGGAATAATCCTGGTCCGGGGTAAAATTCTACGGGCCCCAAGTTAAATATACCATACTATATATATATTTGCCTAGATTAATTTGCCGCAACGCTGACGTCGGTAATGCTGCCAACAGAGAGCATCGGTATATTTGCGGCAAATTTGAAATATAATCGTAATTTGGACTCAAATTTTGGAAATGAAAGACTCCAATTGATTTTAAGGTGATAATTAAGAAACATTAAATATATTGATAATTATTCCTCCCCCCCCCTCACCACTCAAAAATTAAATATTCAATTCGCTTTTCTTTGCGCACAGAAAAAGAAATTAATCACATCTTATTTATTTATATTTTATTTATTATTTGTTTATTTTTTAATAATTTGCCACTTTTTATAATTTTTTAAAAATCTAAATTTTGTTATTCTTATTTTTTGATTTTTACAAAATTGAACGACTTAAGACACGCATGCCCGAGTTTCTCATGGCAATACTTGATGGAGCAGCCTATCATGCAAACAACACCTGATCTCTTTTAAATATTTGGAGCCTTATATCGATTATCGATCCCAAATTTTAAAAAAATGATATAATATAATTCTCCCCCTCACACTATACCACTTATTTAAATAAATCTATTTCCACACAAAAAATATCACAATGATGTAGATTATAGAAAAAAAATACTTTCAGATTCATATCTAGAGCCTCCTCATATCTGTAGCTGTGTCCAGGACGAAAATGAGGCGAAACTTTTAAGAGACTATGTATTTTCGGGAGTTTACAGGTATACATTTGTAGTGTGGTTTTTTAATAGGAATACAATTTTTGGACCGAGACGCCGCCCGCCAGGGAACCTCGTATATATTAAAAAATTAAAATTTTTCAAAAAGCAATCCAGAACACGTTTATTTAAAAACCAAACATTTCGGGAAAATTTCTCTATATCTATATCTACCTATATATATATATATATATATATATAATTTAATTTAGAATTCCGCGGAGTAGATTCGCGAGCAAATCTACTAAACGGAATTTTTAACAAATTATAAATAAATTTGTTTTT
Source organism: Forficula auricularia (assembly GCA_024734495.1). NCBI lineage: Eukaryota > Metazoa > Arthropoda > Insecta > Dermaptera > Forficulidae > Forficula > Forficula auricularia. The sequence goes on from JALMQS010000164.1 coordinate 723,189, forward strand.
CTAGTATATTTATACAAATATAGAAATTATCAAATTAATTAAATTAATCTTTAAGAAATTCAAAGATTAATTTAATTAATTTGATAATTTCTATATTTGTATAAATATACTAGAAAAACAAATTTATTTATAATTTGTTAAAAGAATTCCGTTTAGTAGATTTGCTCGCAATCTACTCCTCGAAATTCTAAATTAATTTGTATCATCTCTCTATGTAAGAATATACTTGTAAAAAGCGTCTGAATCGAGGGAGTAATATATAGAACTTGAGATGCCATGTCCCTCTAGGTGGTCCGTGGTGGGGTATCATGCGGGCTATACGCGGATTGATACCGGGTAACACCTAGAATGGACCATATCTTTTCGCTCTCTTGGTTCAGGATGGAGAATCAGCTGGACCTCAATGGTTCTAATAAAACGGTAGTCTGGCTAAGTATTCTCAAAAATTTCGCTTTATAAAAATATCTTTGAATTTCTTAAAGATTAATTTAATTAATATATATAATTCCTGTCTGTCTGTATGTTTCCGTGGTTTCAGGGAAAAGTTGCTCACGATTCACGTAAAAACGACTGAAGGGATTGTTATGAAATTTCATATTTGGATCAGATGTCATCTAACTTACGTTTATTGCTATATAACATTTTGATATTTTGACCCTAAAAGGGGGTTTGGGGGGGCGGGGCATACGAATGGAAATTATCAAATAACTCCTAAACTATTAACTCTTCGGCAAATTTTTAAATGAGCAAAATTGTAGGTGATGTGTTTTGCCCTGGCTAGCAAGAAGGCCGCCGAAGGCGGACCTTGCAGCTAGTATATGTATATAATCAAAGCCAACATAATAATTGTTTCCTTAAAAATGTATCTCATTTTATAGGTATTTGGTATTAGAATTAAAAATTATCAAACTATAATATAATACAGAAAAATAAGTTCTCATCACATTATATTTTTCAATTTAAACTAGGCCCCTGAAAAAACCCCGACTCAGGAGAATCCCCCCTCTCGTCAGGGCTAATCTCACTCACTCGATTCCTGACTCTCCAAACATTTTCACACTAGAATTAACTTTCTAGAATCCCTTATTTTTAGTATATCAGAATTCAGATAAACAGAAATTTCAAAAAATATTTTTCTCCATTTTCTGACGATTATAAACACGAATAAGCAAAAAATTGAGACTTTTTGAGAGAGTTCAATGATCGATCAGACCGCCCGGCGGGCTTCGCTCCTGGTAATTATTTTTCCAGGCTTTCGTATTAATATCTAATAAAAATTGTATACTTAAATAAGTGTATAATGTAGATCCGCTACTTCCAAAATTTATTTTTAGCTTTGGCAAAAATAATTTACTTCTGCCTCCTCGTTACATGATATCCTCATCATTGCTTATGTATATTTTAGAGCGTGAGTTAAAAAAGAAAAGAGCAATGGAAAGTCCTAAGTTTTAATATTTTCTCTAAATAATATAGTACCATATATGTGACCGTTAGAGAAGTGAAAAATATTTGTTATATGATTGTTTTTATATGTTACCAATAATTTTATTTCACGAGGCCCCTGGTTGTTGCGACCCCCAGTTTGAAAACGTTGTTCTATCATGATATGTTGATCATGATGAATTGTAAAGCTAGAAATCAAATTTTCAGAGCTAATGCCCTATTTTCATGACTAGAAAAAACAAAAGAGATATAAAAAGTAAAAGCAATAACATTTCTCTTTTAATTTATACCAGATGAAACACTCAGTAAACAGTTTTGTTTATTTATTGTGACCAGTACTTTATCTGTACAAAAAAGTAATCTTCACTTTATTGTCTTTAAAAAAAAAACTAAAACCTAATCCTGAAAGACTTCCTAAATATACAAAGGTCAAGGTTGACCAGTGAAACAATTCCACTTTGTATTACAGCAATAAACTTTGTACCTACTGACCACAAAACAGAGTTTTAATAATAGTAATATTATCCAGATTTATTAAGTATAAACTTTTCATGAGAATTTTCAAACTGTTATTAAAACAATAAAAAAACATTTTCATTTAAACGAATTTGAACCCATTCGCTTTTTTATATCCCACTTTCTTTCTTTTGTTGTTGTTATTGTTGTTGCTGTTAACGCTTCAATCCATTGAATCGTTCCATCGTTTCTACTACTCCTCTACCTAACTCACTTTAAATAGGGGTTTTATTAGACAATAAACGAAAACATAACTATAAATTCAACTTATACTTATTATTATTTTTTCTGTTTAAATGTATATATATAATACGAACATAATATCTAATAATAGTAAGTTTTTCTAACACTTTAATTTTATTTTTATCTTTTTAAGACACCCCATTTTGTTCTAATATTTTCCGTTATTGTTATTTGCTTTTTTTTAATCATTTCTCTCTTTAACGGGACTATTAGTAGTTTTTATCTTGAGTGTAAAAATGTATTAAAATAATAGAAAAATAATTAAATTTTAGGTAGGAATAATGTACGTTGCTTTATGAAAAATCTGACAAAAATAGGTATTTATTTTTGTATTTCAGACTATTAAACACGATATATAGTAGAAGTAAATATTACTTTGATAAAATTTAATTCAATCTCTGAAATATTTTCATTTTTTTCCACATTTAAGTATAGAAATGTTGGGGAAGAATAATTTTTAACCATCATTTTTTTCTAATCCAGTTGAGAATTGAAGCCCGTAAAAAGTCCTTTCTAGTCAACTAAATATTTGTTAATAACAACTTATTAGATTTTGGGCTTTTTACCAACATAATTTCCAGATGAAAAAAAAAACTAGAACATTAAAACTTTCTAACCGCACGTTGACAAAAATTAGCAAGTTATTAAATTTTGAAAAAGATATTTACTTTTTTCTCTTATTTTATTTTCTCTTAAACATTGAAAACTGATAAGCTGGTAAATTTCTTAAAATATCGAAACATCGTTTTCACATTCGTCCTAGGTGAAATAATGCATTAAATCCATATAATCATTGTTCCGTACTGTTGACCACAATCGAAGTGCCCCTAATTCATAATCATGACTAATAATTATTTTATTTTCATATTTAATATTAACATTCATAATCTAGGCACTAAAGAAAAAATTATTTTCTACTTTTTTGTGGAATTTGAAATAAAAGCCTTTTTTTTATATATTTTATATTATATTTTTGTTTTACACCTTTTTGACATTTCTTATTAATGCCTACCGGGTGTCGCAAATATTGTATTCTCTCCAAAATTAATTTTTTGTTCATTGTTGCTTAAAGAGAAGAAAAATAATTTTCAACCACAATTTTTTCCTGTATGTGTTTGTCTATATGTCTATTAACAGTAAACCACGATAACTCAAAAATAGTCGTAGAGCTATTTTAAGACCCATTTCGATAATTTAATAAATTACAGTGAACAGTTTCATCTACAAAACTAAAACTTTTGTGGAGGCTTAGTATATAAATACAAATGTTTGGGTAAAATTTCAGTTCATTAGCTAGCAAACGCTATATGGTAAACAAATCATATAATAATTCGAATTTTTTTGTATTAGTGAACCGTAATTTCTTAAGCAAGAGAGCCCGAAATGTAAATACAAGCATTTTCACACTAGGTCGAACTTTTTATGATTTACATTCATGGATAATCCTTGAAAATGAATTTTTTTCATATATCAGAAAAAACAAACCGAGTAATGATGTGGAAATGAAAGCAAGGAAATTTCTCATTTTTAGGGTTCCGTTCAAAAGTAAAACGGAACTCTTTCAGAGTAGCCACAATGTCTCTCTGTTTGTAACTCATCAACTAAATAAGATACAAACATGAAATTTACAAATATTTTCTCTATTAATTCGTGAGGTTCATAAAATATTTTATTCTTATTGCAAATAAATAATATTTTCAAAACATCCGGTACCTAAAACCAGGTAAATATTCGAATACAAGATTTTACCCAGTCATACAGGTAAAACCCAAGTTAAACACAACTTTCCATCCTATAATTGTTAATAAATTAAATTCCTTTTCTAGGCTAATGAATAATATCAGTAAATGTTGGTTTATATCGAATGAACCTCGAGGCAATTTCCGAACTAGAAACAATGTTAAATCGACCGACCCCTAAAGGCTTTAATCGACTAATCGGCTCTTTTACCTTAAGCAGACATTTGAATACGCAAGATAAGGATTATTATACATGTAACTTATTATCTCTTTGCGTATCACACCCATGTATTCAATATTCAAAAGCACTTGGGTCTAGTCATATAAAACTGATAACATTTACTTGCTCTAATAAAATTGCATTCGGATCAATCAAATTATCGATTAGATTAGATCACTCACTTGATATGGAGTTTATTAATGTAAGCAAGGACATCTCTCATGTTTAGGGTTCTGTTCAAAAGTAAAACGGGACCCTTTCAGTGTAGCTACAATGTCTCTCTGTTTGTAATTCGTCAACTAAATAACATACAAAAACTTGAAATTTACTAGTACTTATATTATTTATTTTCTAAAAATATATGCTATATAGGTACAATGCACTTATTACTCTACTTGAAATTTAAAATGCTTTTGTAAATAAATAGTTTGTTCTTTAAACTTAGCCCCGAACCGTAGCCTATCCGCTAATATATCTTCTTATAGTTGACTCAACTTTGATTGTCTCTAATTAATAAAGTAAAGGGAGTGTAGTTTCACAGTGAATGAAATAAAACTCAAAGAGGTTTATACAAACTCAATATATTTCGGATTATCATATTGGTACGTATGATTTAGATTTAGATTTTGCGATCACGTGTTCAAATATTATTAGTTTGTAATCTGTAAACTCCTAATGATGGACTAATAATCCAAAATATATTTAGTTTGTATAAACCTCTTTGAGTTTCATTTCATTCACTGTAAAACTACATTCCCGTTACTTTATTAATTAATATCATGTTTCACCTAAAACCTACACCACTTTCCCTAAGTAAAATTGATTGTCTCTATTCATATTAGATAAGTTTACTGCACTTTGGACATTTGTCCAAGTGTAGGTCTAAGTATTTGGCAACGTTTTTGTCGAATGACAATGATATTTAATAGTAGGGGGAGAAAGACTTTATTTCCCAAGGGTGCAACGGTATATACTACTATATATATATTAGAACAACGAAAGTATTTTTTTAATACCTACACGATGTCAATCCAAAAAAATAATGATGAATTTAATAATTAATCATTTAAACACACGTTAATTTTAAATGTTAAAAATTGTATTATTTGAGATTTTAAAATAAAATTTTTGAATAATGAGCGCCTGTGGATGCAACCATTACTACAAATCATTCTATTTGAATGCATAGCCTTCCAAATCCAGGCGGTGCTGTATAGTCATGGTCTGAAGTATAATGAGCAATATTGCAGAAAATCAGATGCGCTAGCTAACGGGAGGGGGGGAGTAAATACTGAAAGTGTTTCCCAGAAATCACTATCTATTATAATTATAATTATTAATTCTAAATAACGCGAAGAGATGTCTCGCTTATCATGATTTTCGCCAATAGAAGTCCTAAAGGCGTTAATCACGAAGTGCAATCTCCCTTATCATACTTCCAGATTTTCCAGGAGTTGAAGTATTTAAACCAAGTATAATGAGAAAATTCATCCCTTGAGGTTATCTAAAAATAAATTTCATTATAAACAAATGTAGTATTTATTATCAAATATATATATGTATATTATTATAATATCTTTTCCCTTTTCATGTGTCCCTTGACGTTGAATATTATTTCCTATTCTCCCTTTTGCTCGGTCTTAGTTGATTCATTCATTCATTCCAGAATTATGTTATGAATGAAGTTTCATCTTGATTAGAAACATCAAATCTTTTGGCAAATGTCGCCAACCAGACCTCCCTCTGAAAAAAGGAGATAAAGACAGAGGGTGGGTGAGAAAAGACAGTGGCGCAATATCTTGTGGATAGCTCTCAAAGGACAAGAGAGGGGCGAAATCTAATTAACATTATTTAGCCCTGAGAAGGGTGCTTTTCTCCCAGGAATTATAAAAGGGGTAAGATGAGGAGGGCTGGGCTTAATATCATAATGGGATGCAGGTGGGAAAACTTAACTGAAACACACACACTCACACACATATACATACATAGAGATACACCAATATACGAAAAAAGCCAGGAGATATAACTATAGGTTAAAGCAATTTGCAAATTTTAGGAACGTTATATAAATTAGGTGTCAACTATTTGCAAAAAGTTATAGTAGAATATTTCAAGAGGAAAACTTTTTTACTAATTAAATATTTAGCATATATATTTTTTTTTTATTAAATAAAAAAATTGAAAAATTCATTTTTCTACCAAGCTGACTATAATCTGACTCATAGGCTTATTTGAAACGAGCTTCGAGGGCTTGCCGGGGCTGGTGCTCTGGTGGGCGGCGTCTCGGTCCAAAAATTTTATTCCTCTTAAAAAACCAGACTCCAAATGTATACCTGTAATCTGTCGAAAATACATAGTCTCTTGAAATTTTCGCCTCATTTTTGTCCTGACACGGCTACAGAAATGAGGCTCTAGATATGAATCTGGAAGTATTTTTTTTTTCTATAATCTACAGCTTTGTGATATTTTTTGTGTGGAAATAGATTTATTTAAATAAGTGGGATCGAGGAGGAGAATTATATTATATCATTTTTTTTAAATTTGGGATCGATAATCGATATAAGGCTCCAAATATTTAAAAGAGATCAGGTGTGTTTGTATGACAGGCTGCTCCAGAATTGCCATGAGAAACTCGGTCATGCGTATCTTAAGTCGTTCAATTTTGTAAAAATATAAAAATAAGAATAACAAAATTTAGATTTTTAAAAAATTATAAAAAAAAGTGGCAAATTATTAAAAAATAAACAAATAATATATAAAATATAAATCAAATAAGATGTGATTAATTTCTTCTTCTGTTCGCAAAGAAAAGCGAATTGAATATTTAATTTATAATCAATTGGAGTCTTTCATTTCAAAATTCGAGTTCAAATTACAATTATATCTCAAATTTGCCTCAAATATACCGCAAATATACCGACGGCATCAGCGCTCCCTGTCGGCAGCATTACGTTAGCATTGCTGCAAATTAATCTGGGCTATTACATATATTATAACACACACACACATATATTTAAACTTATATAGCGTAAATAAAGTGCAAGAAAAAATTAATAAAATCTAAATAATTCGGCAAGTGTCCTAGGCCGCCTTCATTTATTGAAGTATCACATTTTTTATTTTAATCACTTCTTTTTTTTTTAGAACAAATAACTAATAAGAGTAATAAGCTTCTGACTAAAGTCTAGCACTTTTTGAACTAAACTCATTTTCTTAATCTATTTAAGGCCCGAATCGCCCCCTTTTTACTTTCACATTTATATTCTATATCATGTAATTATATAGAATATAATGTGAAGTATTGCGATCGCCTGCCTGGTTCGTGACATTTTGAAAGTTTGTATCTCAGAGATGAAAAAAGTTAATTTCATTTTGTGACATCTAGGTGGATTGAAACCGGATCTTTATGATAAAGATCCAAAAAGATAAAACTGCTTTAAGTCAGAGAAGACTATTATTGCAAAGAAAAAAAAAGAAAATTAAAGGGGTCAGTGTTGGTATACTTATATATAAAATAAGAATTTGAAGAATTGAAGATTGTAGGTTGCAGAAAAGTTGGAATCTAGTAATAAAATATATGGTAATTTATACCTATATATTTCTAGACTGCAGTGAAATTATTCATTTAAAAGGAAATTACTCTTTTCTCCTCCATACTGGGAGAGCCTAGTACTGGAATCACCCAAAAAAGTTTTTTTACTTATTGTGTTTAAAAATGTCTGAAACGTGAAGAAAAACCATTTTCAAGTATGATTTTTTCTGACTGGGTGCCTGTCTGTGAATTAAATTTTGGATTTTCTAGCTTTGGAACTTCTGGTTAAAAAATGGAGAAAACATAATTTTCGAATGATTTTGTTGAGGTTTTATTCCGTTACTATAGTAAATAAATAATAAACAATCGAACAGGTGTGTTTTGAATTACCATTTAATAAATTATATACAGAAATAAATATTTTATTTTTTGAATAAATTTTAATTTATGAAAATAAACGGTAGAGGTTAGGCTGAAAAAAAAATGTCATTGAAAAATCGGTCTTTAATTAATCTTTCAATAAAAGAAATAGCGTCAAAAATTAGTTCACTGAAACTGCAAATTGCGTACCTAGTCTTTAAAGTTTTACTTTTTCTTCTAATTTTATTTAAAGTAGACGATTTATAGAGTAGGGTTTTTACTACTGTCCCTTTATATATTATTCCGATACTTTTTATCGTTATATCTATAATAAAACAACAAAAGGAAGTCTCTAAAAAATTACATGTGTCTTGAATACGAACTATCTCATAGATTTATCCATATAAATAAATAAATATATGTACTCTTTGCTCACTTTAACTTCTGTGTGTGCACACTATATGATTTTAAATTAACTCGTTATATAATTAATTGTTAATCTTTTATATGTATAATACCTATGTAGATGTTAAAGCTTGTATTTTTGCGATTAAAATCTATTAAGGGTTGAAATTTTGTTTAAATTAATTACAATTATTTATTGAATACGAACAAATAATACAATATAACAAATAATTATAATTAGCTATGTGTGATTTAACCGTTAACATTTATTTTTTATTATTTAGTTATGGGCTTAATATATATATTTTGGTCAGTATTACTATGATTTTATATCTATATGTACAATATATGTTTGGATTAGTCAACAAAATGTCCAGATTATATCAGGTTAAATTTCTAAATAATGTTCGCGGGATTTTATTTCGAGTTTCTGTTGGGAAAATTACCAACGCTTCAACCTTGTTGATCAATCTAGCCAAAAATTAAAATTAAAATAATAAAATTATTTTATCACAAAAAGATACTGATGGCTTGTAATAATTAATTTTCTTCTATCTCAGCGAGGTATGTAAATCCACGAGAGAACCAGGTGTTAAGTTCAATGTTGAAGATAAAGAATTTATTAATGTTGAAATAAAATAAACTTTATCTTGTATTGTTGTTTATTATTTGACAAAAAAAGAGATCAAGCAAATCAAAAATTAAAATTTTTCAAAAAGTCCTATTTGGTGTGGAATACGCCATATTTATTAAAAAAAATAAAAATAAATTGACACGTTCTGATGTGGCCATCCACTTGACTTTACCATACACTTCTGGTTGAGTTTGATACAAGGACCTAGATTCTCATTTTTTGCCCCTCCTCGCCGCATTTTGGGGGATTAGTTTTTGGATTTTTAGTCTTCTGGTAGCCCACTGATTATGTGTACAAAATTAGGTTGAGTTTGGTCCAAGGGCCTAGATTTTCATTTTTTGCCCCCCCCCCCCCCCACACACACACATTTTGGGCTGTTTGTTTTTACATTTTTAGTGTTCTAGGTATACAAAATTTGGTTGAGTTTGTTCAAATGGCCTAGATTTTTATTTTTTGATCCCACCCCCCTAATTTTGGCGCCAAAAAATAAAATATTTTCGTTATTAAAGGTTCATTTTATAGTATATTTCATTTTTCTTGTTTTTTAGTTTGAAAATATTATAATTTTAAATTTTAACCCCCCCCCCTTAATTTTGGGTCGATATGCACCAAAATCTAATCAGCTCTTAATCTCAATGCAACAAAACTACGTGTGAAATTTGGTTTTGATATTCACACTAGTTTTTGAGCTAGCTCGTCCACAAAATTTGGGGACGCACAGACCGAGGGGTGAACCACGACCTATTATCGTGTACATCTACTTCCACTTCCACTTTCATTTCCAAGTAGAAGACAATAGAAGAAGGGGCATTATATAAAGAATTCCAAAATAATTCCACATAATTCCAAAGATGTTTACACCTAATTCCAATCGCGGTTCACCCCTCGGCACAGACTAACAGAATAACACACTAACAGACATTTTGACAAACCAATTATTATCTCGAAAAATATAAATTTTTTGATGTTCACTTATTAAGGCTTTTTTATAGACCGAAATACCATAGTGTTGCCCAATTTTTTTAATCGAAATAGTTTCAGTCGTTTTTAAGATATTGCGAAAAAAAGAAGCAAAAAAACATTTTTTTCATGCACGATTATAATACTTGACCATACCCTGTATAGTAAAGTAAAAAAAATATTTTAGTGTTGTTATGAAATTAAGGCGCGTGGTTGGGTCAAAATATTCTCCGGAGTGAATACTCAAATAATGTTATGATGAAATTTGTCTAAATACTATTTTTTTTTTAATTATAAACGCAGATGAACACTGAAATGAATAATTCACTGAAACTCGGTTCTTATTCACAAATTTAAATTATATCATGAATAGTATCTAAAAAAAACTCGATAAAATCTGATTGTAATTTTTATATAAAAAAATGAGCCTTTTGTCTGCTGTCTATATTTTATAATACAATTTCTTAACATATAAAATGCACCCATTTTGATCTATGGCTATAAACCAACATCCATCAAATAGTATTGCTCATGTATTATGTATGAAATTTCATACAAAGTTTATTTCACATTGAGGGATTTGACAACGACAACGGGCGGGAGTGGGTGCAGGTCCATCATCGTCTTCCTTTTTGATGAACGACTCGGTTTACTTTCCCAGCTATGGCTAATGAAACATGGTTAAGAATTCAAAGACAGATATGTAGGTAGGTGGTAGAGGAGAGATGTTCAGGGATACAATGGAAAGTCGGGTATAGCCTTAAAAGAACCCACCCTCCCCCCAGAATACCCATCTTCTTCCATTGGTATTGAATAATACATTTATTATTTAAATACATTCAGAGTTTATACTTTAATTTTACTCTTATGGATATTTTTAGATTGTTTTTTCATTTACTAATTTTGGATTGGTACATGAAAATTAATAGTAATCAATGAGGTTATACTCTCCTTAATGCAAATAAACATATATATCGTATTGGGATATGTAGCATATATCAGTGTCGTGCGGCCCATGGATGCTGAGGATGCGGCGCATCCCTAATATTTCAAACATTTAGAGTATTTTCATAAATATCGATTTCAAAATTTCAGGAGGATCTTGAAATTTTCAAATTATTATTCGTTATTTCAAATATTTCTATAAAAACGATATTATGTTTTGAAATGTAAATATATTGGTTTTCGAAATGAAATGAAATTGTTGAATAATTTCAAGTGGCAATTAAAATGAATGATTTTTCCGAAAAGAATGCGGATAGAAGATTTGAAGTCTCTGCCTGCTATCTCTTCCAGTTCAAGCATGTCAAAGACAAGTACAGACGAGTTTTAGTCAAATAAAAATTGTTCTCGCTGAGAAGAGTCAGAAAATTCAAAATTAAGATTTTCTTATAACGAAAATGATGCCGCTTAAATTTGCAAAAAAAAAGCGAAGATTAAAATAAAATTTCAAAAAATGAAAGATACTTTTTTGGACATCATCCCCTGGTTGAAAAGTCACCAACCGCCACTAATGTATATTATGTTTATTGCAAAAAATATACCGTGATTTCTATTGTTTATTAAATATTTATTAGAAGGACCCTTAAGACTTCTATTGGAGAAAATCACGAATAGCGAGACATCTCTTTAGGATTATTTAGAATTAATAATTATAATTATAATATTGATTTCTTGGAAACACTTTCTAGTATTTACCCCCCCCCCCCCACACCCATTCCTCCCCACGTTAACTAGCGCCTCTGATTTTTTCTAATATTGCTAATTTTATTTCCGACAATTTGAAGGATCGTATCCTTCTTCAGGATACAAAAGGGTCAACAAAAGTACCTCTGTGTATATTAATATTATTTTTAAAACTTTGTGGTCTGTGATACTTTTGATGATGGCCATAGCGGGTCAAAACGTTAGTAAAAATATAAATTAAGTTTTCGTCAATTTTATTTTGTTTTATTTTATTTTATTTTGGTTTGGCTGCAATTGAAAATCGACCTTTGTAGCTGAATTTAAAATTAAAAATAAAATTAATATATCGATTTTAATTGATTCAAAAAATTACCGAGCATCGCTCGGTGTTTCAGGTACTTAGATTGATAAGTAGCATTCAAGTAGGTACTTGAAGGCATCTCTCATGTAGATAAGGGCAAGCTCTGAGGAATGATTTATAAATATTCATATTTTAATTAATAGATGTTCATAATTCCCAATCAATCCAATATTTACAATATATTATAATAAAATATTCTATTCAAAAATGTAAATGTTAAAATAGTATTTATAATAAATACATATATATGTGGCTCGATGAAGGAGACTGAACCAAATCACGAACGAAATCTTAATTCAATTCAAAAAATATTTATAAAAAAGACTAAAGATAAAGAGCAAGTCTTCGAAACTATATATTCTCTGGAAAGTAAAATTATATTATTATACCTACATGTATATATATATATATATATATATATATATATATATATATATATATATATTTATTTATTGTTTATTTAGATTTAGACCAAGCAGAGGACAGCCTAGTTGATTTCTTCTAAAAAATCAACCCCTCGGCTACTCTCGGAATTCCAATTTAAAAAAGTTACTTTCAGACATATTTTTTCTGTATATCTGTTTGTTTGAATTTCCATCTTCACAATACTTTCCTCCTGAGGGGTCCGCATGCACGAATGAATAGTCCCATGAATTTTTGATCTTCATGAATCATCGAACCTGCAGTTAATTTGATGATGATGAAATAGAAGACGATTTCACGAAATGCTTTCTGTTTTTCCATCTGTAAATTTCCTTATAGCTGGAACTCTTTAGATTGGGGGGAAGGACAAGCTTGAATTAGCATCTGAATTATTAAATTAATATATGAGCCTTGAATGTGTTTTGATTAATATGGAACAAGATTGTAATAAATTCTAATGGTGATCGAAGCAATGGCCAAGTGAGTTGTGGCAAGGTGGGGAGTTTTGCGTGGGTGGTTAAATTATAGCCGATATTGATTATAATTAATTAAGTATTAACATGGTAACAGCCTCGCTAACAGATAATTTATTATATCGTAATAAATATCCATTCTAGAATGAGATCATGTGGAAGTGATTCCAATTCATTTTTATAGAGGGAGAAACCTTTAATCAATCGAATGATTTCTTTTGATCAATCAAAGTAAAAGTGGAATGGATTGGTTTCGTAAAACAACCAATTGACTTCCTCTCCTCTTTATCGTTTTTGTTATCTACTATCGAATAACATCTAGAATTACATTCATTAGACGACTTTTGGTCATATTAGAGAGAGATATTTTTTTTTTTTATTAAGCCAGAGAAAGTAGGTCTACCTACCTGTTTGAATAGCTGGTACATATTTTGAATTGATAGGTTGAATTTTGTTAGAAAAAATTAATTTTATAAACATATTTATAAATCTCCTACTTTAGAAGCATCAATAAATAACATAGCTTTTGCCTATATGCCGGGTGTATCGGTATATTGAATCCATTTGAATTTTTCCCTTCTGGTTTTTAAAAATATCTAAAACGTGAAGAGAATTCTTTTCCAACATTTATTTATTTCTGTTTCTGTGTCTGGATTTTGCTATCTATGGTAGGATAAACAGATTGTTGTAGAAAGTTCGTTCTGGCCACGAAATGTTTTTTATTTTCAATATAGAGAACTGATTAGATTTTGGGGTCTCTAGCTTTAGAACTTCGGTTGTCAATTTCCATTTTCATAGAGATGCAATTTATTTTGGAATGAAAATAAAATTCTATAAATATACTACAATTGGAAAAAATTTGCTAGTTACGGGGAACAAAAACATTTTTACCATTAAGAATATGTTTGTTTACTTTTTTATTCCCCGTTCACTAACGCCCCAAGCGGTTGTCATTTAAAAGGTGAATTTACATTCTATATCGTATATCTATGATAGAATAAACGGATTATTGTAGAAAGTTCATTCTGGTTGCAAAACGTTTTTTTTTTATTTTCAATATTGAGAACCGAGTAGATTTTGGGCTCTCTGGTTTTAGAACTTCGGTTGTCAATTTCCATTTTCATAGAGATGCAATTTATTTTGGAATGAAAATAAAATTCTATAAATATACTACAATTGGAAAAAATTAGCTAGTTACGGGGAACAAAAACATTTTTACCAATAAGAATGTTTGTTTACTTTTTTATTCCCCGTTCACTAACGCCTCAAGCGGTTGTCATTTAAAAGGTGAATTTACATTCTATATCTATTGGGTGCTTGTGACTATTGATTAATTAATTTTTGGTAAAACTTTTATTTATTTTTTCGACTCAAGATTAATCTTACAGAGGGTTAAATTTTATTTTATTTCATTTTAATATAATACATATAGTTGGGTTCATGATTTGAATTTTGATTCCGATTTTAATTGATAAATATTGTTAAGGTTCAATATGTATTAATATATATGTAAACTGTGTATGTAAACTGAGCCAAATATATAAATAAATAAATAAATAAATATCGTATATCTATGATAGAATAAACGGATTATTGTAGAAAGTTCGTTCTGGTTGCAAAATGTTTTTTTTTTATTTTTAATATTGAGAATCGAGTAGATTTTGGGCTCTCTGGTTTTAGAACTTCGGTTTTCAATTCCAGTTTAAAAAGACCCGCGAATTATTTTGGAATAAAAATAAAATTATATATAATACCTAACTATACAAATGGCAAAATCAGCTAGTTAACGGGAATAAAAAATGTGTACCCATAATAATATATTTGTTTACTTTCTTATTTCCCGTTCTATATAGCCCCAAGTGGTTGCCATTTAGGGGGTGAATTTACAAGTGATAATTAATTTTATATATTCAACGAGATGCACGCCTATCGTGATTATCGCCAATAAGAGTGAGATAATATGGTAAAATCAGGTAATGTGTTCATGTCATGACAGATTTTAGAAAATAATTTTTCAATCATTTAATTTTAATTAAAATCAAAAGTGAAATAGTTTTCTTATAAATCTATAAGTTCTTCAAAAATGTTGATAGTAATTTGTTCGATTAAAGATAAACTAATGGAGAAGTTTGCAATTGGATTTGGAGTCGAAATAGAGTTAGAAATGAAGGAGCTAGAAGGGTAGATTTGGACCAGTAAGTTGACTTCTGCTTCGTCGCTCAGTTTCCACTTGATCCTATCATCGGTGGAAACGTCACCTTGTGCTGTTAATTGGCGCGGAAACCGCATTGCAGCCGGTGATAAACAAGTTGCGGGTGATGTGATGGTGGGCCATCATTCGCATCTCCTTTTGAATTAGAGAGACAAGTGACAAGAGAAGAAACAGCTCAAGGGGTAGATAGGGGTTGACGGAGGGCTCGGGAAGACATACAATAGAATTAGTTTATTTCGGAAAGCAGCTGAGCGGGAAGCTTTATACTGTTACTAATTAATTATATTTTCAATTTTAATCATAACAATTTTATTTGTGATCTGAAATTTGTACATTCACTTACAATAATCTAAGTTAAAGTATTCCATTCCTCTCTCAAGGCCCTCACCCTATGAGGTCTTCTAACTATTATATAATGTTCTAAGTTACTGGTGAATATAAGCAATAGTCTTTTTCTGGCCCCCTGAACCCAAATCCCGACTGCAAATCGATATTTTTTATGTTCGTTTGTGTGTACTGCTTGCGTGTATGTATAACTTACGCCCAAATATCAGTGACAGTAAAATTACAGACTTAAGAAATTTAAAATACAAAAGAAAAATAATTAATGATTCACTCGTTTAATTCTTAGGTTAAATATAAAATATCTAAAAAAAAAATAAATAAAAAGAGATGGTCAACTGCTAATTCCAAGGTATTATGGATTTTTTTTATTATGTCAGAAAGGTTTCATCTGAGGCGTGAACCACGATGTAAAATCGTGTACACCTACTTCCACTTCCACTTTCATTTCCAAGTAGAAGACAATAAGTGAAGGGGCATTATCTAATAAATTCCTAAATAATTCCACATAATATAACGAATAATGAGTAAGATATTATTATTAACCCCTCGGTTTCACCCCTCCGGCAATTGAACCATAATACCAAAAATGAAATCCGGGCACTTAATTTGGCCGCCGATGTACAACCACATCTGACACATGGCGCATAAAATCTTAATCATTAAAAAATAATTCAGTCACTTGATTATAAATCTTAACATACATCCAAACCTAATCATTTTGAATAAAGTTTAAGGAAAGCGGTGTTGGTTTATAGTGAAACATATTAAACAGAGGAATTATTTAACGAATTATATCTTTGTGAAACACCACTATAATCCATTAAATAATTCCTGTGTTTAATCATTTTGATTATAATATTTTGAGGGTTTCGATTTTTAAAAATTAAAAATAAAATTTTGATTAAAATTATTTCAACGCCATTTTCATTCTCTTAAAAACTGACGTTTCGGAGGATTTTCCCTCCTTCTTTATAGTTTAAAAGGGTCATCGAAGGAAACATACAAGAAACTTCCTTCTTATATTCTTCACCAATAATAATATTCGAGCACTGTTTAAGGAGAGAAGAAGGCCAAGTTTTTTGTATGTACCTACCCTTCGTTGACACTTTTAAGGCATGAAGAAAGAGAGAGGATCATCCCAAACGTCAGTTTATAAGAGAATGAAAATGACGCTCCAATAAATTATTTTATTCAAAGTTTTATTTTTCATGATCCTCGGGCTGTCTTTCTATCAATTCCTCAATAATAAATCTATTAATAATACGGCAAGATAATAATGTAATTGTAAAATTAGATTGTATTATTTTAACAAAATCATTATTGAATATTCTCTATCTTATTCTATTTTATTAGCGAGATAATCTTAATAAATTCAACAGTTCGATTATTTTCTATTTCTTTCTTCACGTTAATAATTATCCATTGAAAGTGATTGATGATGGCATTCTCTCTTTCGCCCCTGATATGTTGATTTGCAGAGTTCATGTTAATATTATCGCCATTAGAAACGGAGGCGTCAGGGATGAAAAAAAAAGATAAATAGACTAGAGTGGGGTGGATATAGTATAAGCCTGATGAGGAACATGCCGTGTCATCCGTCATCGGAAATCGGGCAAAAAGTCACACGCAGACAGACAAGTCGGTTTGGTCGACTGGCATCTTCGAGAAAATTACTAGACCAAGAGGGTGGTAAAAAAAATGATGAACGGGGTAGAATTGGTAGTCTAGTGAAAGAGGGAAGAAAAAATCAATTCCAGGCAAATAAGATGAGCGATCATTCAGAAAAGAAAAAATAAATAAATACTATGGTAAATTTACTCTACGTGTTCTAGTTGATTGGATTTTTTTGTTAATATCACACATACATGGACAAATATAAGAAAATTCAAATTTTAATTAATTAAATAAATTTGCCCTATGTTTCGCTAGACCAAAAATCAGTTTTGCGACCCCAATTGAGGTCGCGACCTATAGTTTAAGAAGCACTTCTCTAGTTCATAAACGAATGAAGGTATCACAAAGAAATTTTATGTTTATATATTTTATATTGTAATTAAGACCTGGTGACATTTCGGTTGAAATGTGAGCAAAAATTAGGGAGGCGAGGTTACAAATTTGAACTCTTTGTTCAGTTATGTTGTCCCAAAATTTTGTTGTGTGCAATGAAATTAACTTCTACTAAAAAAGTATCCGGAATTCATAAACAAAAAACACTAGCTCAATTATACACAAATATTTATTTTATACCATTCAAAGTAATCACCAATAGATAGATGCTTTTAGCAACGCTTTCCCAAAATTTCCGAAAAACATTATAGTGTTTATTTTATATCTACTCATACTATATATATATTTGTCTAGATTAATTTGTAACAACGCTCTGAGAATGCTGCCGAAAGAGAGTGCTGATGCCGTCGGTATATTTGCGGCAAATTTGAAATATAATTTTAATTGTAATTTGAAATGAAAGACTCCAATTGATTTTAAATTAAGAAACATTAAATATATTGATAATTATTCCTCCCCCCTCACCACTCAAAAATTAAATATTCAATTTGCTTTTCTTTGCGCACAGAAAAAGAAATTAATCACATCTTAGTTGATTTATATTTTATATATTATTTGTTTATTTTTTAATAATTTGAAACTTTTTTATAATTTTTTAAAAATCTAAATTTTGTTATTCTTATTTTTGGATTTTTACAAATTTGAACGACTTAAGACACGCATGCCTGAGTTTCTCAAGGCAATACTGGAGGGAGTAGGCTGTCATATCATACAAACAACATCTGATCTCTTTTAAATATTTGGAGCCTTATATACATTATCGAATTTTAAAAAAATGATATAATATAATTCTCCTCCTCACACAATCCCACTTATTTAAATAAATCTATTTCCACACAAAAAATATCACAATGCTGTAGATTATAGAGAAAAAAAAATACTTCCAGATTCATATCTAGAGCCTCATTTCTGTAGCTGTGTCAGAACGAAAATGAGGAGAAACTTTTAAGAGACTATGTATTTTCGGGAGTTTACAGGTATACATTTGGAGTGTGGTGTTTTAAGAGGAATAAAATTTTTGGAGCGAGACGCCGCCCGCCAGGGCACCAGCCCGGAGGGCCGAGTTTCGAGGGCGTGCCGAAGGCACGCACGAAAAGCTCGTTATTAATAACCAGTTCGAAAAAAAGATTTTTTTAATCATGAAGATCGATTAGTAAGTCAGATATTCTCCTCGGTGGGCAAGCAAAGTGTCCGGATTGCATTTTTTAGTATTCGGGTTCGATTCTTGAAGGTGTGAGAATTTAGTAGATCACCATGTCTTGATCTCCTTTAGCAATTTTAAACCTACTACTATAGGCATTTCTCTTTTACAAATACTACATAAGATTTAAACCAAACGTTAACTGGTGGGAAACCATCCCTGTCTTTGTGAGAATTAGGCCAAATTTCACAGTTAGCTTTTAAGGTCAGCTTCCTAAAATGGCTGGGGGGGGGGGGGGGTCGGGTTTATGGTAAAATCCTGAGATAGCTACATCACATATTTCTTTCTAACTTGAAAGAAACATGTTTTCAATTTGTTTTGTTTTGGTACTTCCATCAAAAAAATATAAAAATTTAATAGTGTGCTTATTAGAAAAATAGAAGAGAAGGAAAAACTCAAACAAACTCCAAATATATAATTATAAATACTTGTTTGTTTGTTTGTTTTATCGTTATGTTTGTTGCAGGGTGTTCGAGACGAGTAGTGGGGTAGCATTTGTCTGTGTGTGGGGGTTGATAATCCGAGAGGCGACAAGAGGCCTGGCGTCACTCGGATAATACACCTAAAGAGAAATCCATTCCCATTCATTTTAGTATTATTACCTTTAGGGATATTTTCCCAAAGCTCTTTGAGGATATTTATATAACGAAGTCTCATATACTTTTATGAACTAGAAATTGGTATTTGGTTGAATGTGTGAAATAAATAAAT
This sequence comes from Forficula auricularia, assembly GCA_024734495.1. NCBI lineage: Eukaryota > Metazoa > Arthropoda > Insecta > Dermaptera > Forficulidae > Forficula > Forficula auricularia. Next base: position 742,720 of record JALMQS010000164.1, read on the forward strand.
TGGAATAAATTACTTTGTATAAATTACAATACATAGCGATAGTGTTTCTTAGATCTGCGGTCTCAAAAGAAAAATTTGCCTTAATGATTGCCAACCTTCGGAACGGAGACGGCACCTAAAGAAGTGTTTCTAGGCCATAGAACGTAACCCAAAAAATCTAAATTCTACAGGGGATGCATAAACTTCAACAAATAATTTCTATACATACAAAGGAAAATATTTTTACTGAAATCATCTCGAAGCTCCAAAACCCAGGAAATTCTTAGATTCATTACGGGATTAGTTTTTCTTTAATAAACTACACAATTTCATGAAACGTACGACAAGTCATGTTTAGAAATGTGAAGAAAATAAAAATATTAATTGATGATTTTTATTCTCTCTGTCTACTTGGATTTCGATACCCACGATAACCCAAGAACGAAAAGTTGTAGAAAAATTGTTCCGATGCCAAAATGTTTGAATTTTAAAACAAGAAATTAGAACAAGGGTACCCGTATCTCGCGAGCCACACATTTTCTTTAACATATTGCAATTTTTTGTGCATTATATACGTCTTAAATTGAAATATTATATGCAAAATATATGTGTACCTCGCCAAAAAATTTTAAATTCTTAATTGGCTCAAGCCAGGTTAAAAGTTGAGGACCACTGATTCAGATGATTTACGTTTAAACAGTGAAGAAAAAAATCGAATTGTCATATGAACAGCTTAAGTCTGTGATGCACAATCTTTTAATAGGTCCGCATACAATATCGTATTAAAAAATTATTTTAAGAATTTTTTAAAAGAAAAAAAAACTATTAATTAAATTATTTCTTGATTGATTGATTTAATTATTGATTAAATTTGTTAAATGTTATTTATTTGAATAAAAAAATGACGAAATACATTAGAAATGATATTTGGAATATAATGCATAAAGTTGCAAAGTATAATTTTAAACTAATATAGATTTAAGAAGGCCCTACACTCAAACTCGCACACACACATAATCACGTATTTAAAAATAGATAAAAATCACACAGGGTTTGATCAAAATAATCGGTTTTGCTCCCAAAAATCAAATTATACATGCCAAGTGCGAGTGACTCCTTCAACTGAGGGTTTCGAATATTCTGTAAAAAATTCGCAATTTTATTTAAGACAGTTTGACACGAACTTTCTGCACATTTATTTAAATCTCAAAATTAATCAGAAAGACAGGAAGAGAAAAACAAACTCAACCTCTATTCTCTAAGTTTTAGACATTTTTGAAAAAGAATAATAAACTAAATTGAAATTTTTTGTGCCTAGGGTAGCAGAATTTTTATATATTGAAGGAGACAATAAAAGAGCGTGTCTTCTGCTGGAATTACAAATAAAATTTATAATTCCAGCAGAAGACACACTGTTTTATTATCTCCTTCAAGAATAATAAACGAAAAATAGAGATGGAAATCAAAATTTCTAAGTAAATATTTTTTCTGGACTTGTCTTTAACGTAATTTTCTTCTCAAATGTTTGATATTTTCTTATTTCTTTAAAAAATACATAGAAATAAAATATATGGATATTGATTAAATTTTTTACTAAATACTATACTTATTAGATATTTTCATTCTTATGAAAAGTAATCTACAATAAAAATAAGTATCTATGGCAACTGCAATAAATTCTTTTGGAGGAACTCATCTATAAAAATCATTGTAATAAAAAAATATTTTCTTCATTTTATATAAAAAGAAAGAAAATTAAGAAAAACATAATAATAATCATAAAAACTTTCCAGTGAATTGCCGTGTTTTGTTCACAAAATAATCTGCCTTCTTGTTGTTTTGTTGTTTGGAGGGCAGGGCACTCAAGTTCTATTCCAGGGCAAGAACACAGCCGTCCAGCTACCTTTTCTCGAAACAACTCGCTCTATTTTTGTCTGTAACCTGCTTATGAGCAAGACCCTGTATTTCGGATTACGAACCAATCTTCAGGAATTCACATAAAAAACACTCCTAGCCCGAAATATATATAGAGTCTTGCTCGTAAGAGTCATAAGTAATTTATATTTTTAAATTTAAATTTTATTAAATATGTTTCCCCTAGTACCTCCACCATTCTCTCTGAACAAAATACTTATATTTTATTCTTGGAAAAAGTTTTAACTGAATCCTCTAATTACCGTTGGACTTTGATTTCATTTAAAGCCTATTCTATATTTTCAACTAGATCAAATATAAATCGAATTGATTTCATTAGAACTAAGATTTCAAAAAGTGCATTTCCAAAGATACCATTCAAAGAAAACATTATGTATGCACTTCAAACGACTTTCCCTTACTACCTTCTTTTGTTTGAAATCTTCTTTCAAATTGATCCACTGGAAATAAAAAATAAAAAAGTAAAGACTGCTTTCGGTGAACCAACTTTGCTGTATTCCATTTAGTTTGATATCTAACTTAAATTTTGGATTTCATTGCTGTTTACAATTTCTGAGATAAAAGCATTTCTAATGAAATCATTATGTATGCACTCCAAACGACTTTCCCTTACTACCTTCTCTTGTTTGAACTCTTCTTTCAAATTAATCCACCGGAAATAAAAAATAAAAAAGTAAAGACTGCTTTCGGTGAATCAACTTTGCTGTATTCCATTTAGTTTGATTTCCAACTTAAATTTTGAATTTCATTGCTGCTTAAATTTCTTAGATAGAAGCATTTTAAATGTTTTTGCGACACACTTAATCAACTTATCTTCCTTAATTTCAATTGAAATAAATTTTATACCTATTTAAAAATTATAACATCAAAAAGTAAACCGATTAATAAAAAAAAAAAAATCGTGGAATTATTTTTCGAAAAAATCAAAAGATATTTCTAGTAAGAGGTGCATTCTGTTTCAAGTTTCTACCTCAAACACTTGCCTACAAAAAATGCCAAATCACGTAAACTTGCGAAGAGAACACCAAGTCTTAGAAAAAGATTTCACTTTTACTATTTTTATTCGAAATTTAGCTTCTTATAAAGCTTATTTTTAACCGACTTCAAAAAAGGAGGAGGTTCTCAATTCGACTGAATTTTTTGTGTCTATGTTACCTGATATCTTCGCCAATTGTGAACTGATTTTAAAGATTTTTTTGGATTGGGTTCAGTCTAGTTTCCAATTGGTAAAAACATAAATTTCATTGGTATTGGACCTTTTTTATTATGTTTGTTCTGGCATAACTTCTTTGTTTATGGACCGATTTTAATCATTCTTTCTGCGTTTGGATCAGTATAGCTCCAAGAAAGTCAAGATGGACCGATTTCGCTGATTCTTTTTTTATTGGAAAGGGGATACCATAGGTGGTCCCATAATAATTTGGTCAAGTTCTGATGATATGATCAATGACGAAATAACGCAAATCTCCAGTTCTTATGAGCAAATAATCGAAATTATAATAAATAAAATTATTTATAAAAAAAAATCTTAAAACATTCATTTAAAATCCGCTATCGTTACGAAATAATTTATCTATTTATGAATTGAATTTTATTATCATTTTCTGATGGAGAGGAGAGGTAGGAGGGAGAACCAATCGACTTGATTGGGGAATAATGGAATTGAAATAATTATCGGAAAAGAGGATTTTTTATCTAATTAGATTTTTCCTCTTATTAAAAACAAGGACTAAAGATGAATAAGGACACTCGATGGTGGAGAAGTAATCTCCGGAATCGAAGCAAAAATACAATGTATACATTAATTAATGTAAAATAATTGGTTTAATAAAATTTATAAAAAAAAAAAAAAAAAAAAAAATATCATTTTCTGATTCATTCCTCCGACGCTTATAACATCACTAAAAAGAGAAAAATAATAATTTTTTATAAAAAAAAAAAAAAAAAAAAATAGAATCGAACTTCAAAAAAACTAAATGCAACAAATAAAATAATAAGAACTCAAAAATCAAATAAAATGCACTAAAAGATAATAAATAATTATCTAATTTAGTTACAACTAAACGACGAAACATCGACATGAGATCACTTTTTGAAACTATATAAGCTAGCTTACCCGCCAAACGTACTTAGTAAGATCCGTCGAGTTCGATTCATAAAATGTATGTTTGGCACCGACTTCAAAACGTGATTTCTTGTTAATATTTCGTCGTTTAGTTGTAACTAAATTAGATAATTATTTATTACCTTTTAGTGCATTTTATTTGATTTTTGAGTTCTTATTATTTTATTTGTTGCATTTAGTTTTTTTTTAAGTTGGTTTTATTTTTTTTTTTTTATAAAAATTATATTCTTTCACTTTATATGCACTGAGTGTTTCAGTTGCTCTGTTTCTAATTTATATATTTTAAAGCTTTTATTTACTTGACAAAGTTAAAGTAAATTTTATAAATAATAGAGGTAGAAAACCCCATATATTGTGAACATATCTCGAGAAACGAATCCAGTATTTGCATTTATATATAAATAAATATAATAGATATTAAATTATAAATGAAGGTAATAATTTAAAAAGAAAAAGTTTTTTCAGCTTATAATAGAAAAAAAATATTTTCGAGAAGGGTTAAAAAATTAAATTAAATTAGATTAAAATGTATAATTTATTTTATTTACAAAATTGAATTTTTTAAGTAAAAACAAAATTAAAGCATAATAAATATTTATTAAATGTTGTATCTTGCTAGCAATATTCTTTGCTTGTTTGAATCATTATGAACAGCCAGGGCAACAACAATAACTAGAACATCAATTCACTAAGGGTGAATGTAATAGAACGGCCGGGCCGGCCGGCTCTAATGGGAAATCATTGCTCCAGGGCCAGGGAGGAACGGAACTATAGGTGAGAAATTACATTAATGGTGATGAACAGCTAGAGCAAATATGTATTAAACGTTAACAGCTCAGCACAAAGTTAAATGCAAGATTTATTAAGCGGAGAGCTAAAGTTATGAAATTTACTTCCATTAGAGATCGGCTAACTCGACAATATTAACATATATAGGTCTATATAATATATAGGGGGAGTAATCATTAAATATGAATATAGATTAAGAAAAGATCTGACATGCTGAAACACGATTAACGAAATTAATATCATCAATTCTATTTTAAATACTTCTATCCATACGTGTTTTTATTCAGCTATGATGCTTTATAAAATCAACGAGGCTGTCCGGTGCTTGATACAAACCAAACATATACTTACCTAATAATAAAGACAGAGGCTATCAGGAGTCGAAAAGCGAGGCAGCTGACCAGAGCCCACAATTTTAGGGGTGCTCATAATAACTGAATTTGCTAATGTTGAAGCGCGCAAAGTTTCGTAAAACATTTTAAATAAATTAAATTGAAAGTTTCTTTTTGCCAAGAATAGCAGAATTTTTATAAATTGAAGACGACAATAAAAGAGTGTGTCTTCTGCTGGAAAAATAAATTTTTAATCTATTTATAACTAGACTATGATTTCGAGGCTTTGCCCTCTTCATCAGTCTATTACAATTGATACATACATTAATTCCTGTGAATCAATTATAGCAATAGACTGATATTAGCAAAAATATAATGCAGTATAATGAAAATTAAAAATTTATTTTTCGATGCATACACTCTTTTATTGTCTCCTTTAAATAAATAAATGTTATAATTTTATTGTCCAAAAGTTTAATTTGAATTTTGAAGTCCTTCAAAAATATTAGTTGTCCTGGAGGCCTCGCATTTTTTTGAAAAGTATATTTAAATATATATATAATTTATTTGTTAGACTAGTTCCGAAGGTTTGAGTTGATCATATGCTTTCCAATTGTAATAGACTGATGAAGAGGGCAAAGCCCTCGAAAATATAGTCTTATTATAAATAAATTAAAAATTTATTTTTCCATTAAAAGTTACACTCTTTTATTGTCTCCTTTAAATAAATAAATGTTATAATTTTATTGTCCAAAGTTTAATTTGAATTTTGAAGTCCTTCAAAAATATTAGTTGTCCTGGGGGACTCGCATTTTTTTTGAAAGGCCATATATAAATATATATATATATAATTTATTTGTTAGACTAGTTCCGAAGGTTTGAGTTGATCATATGCTTTCTTAGTGAAATACTTTTTTGAATTAATAACATCATTTTTTTTAATTAATGCAAAAATGTAGGGTTTTTCTTTATACTTGTTCATTATATCAATGTTTCGCTGTATTTAAGTTAGCTAATGTTTAATCTTCGGTGTATCCATAGATAGGTAGTTGAAATGTTTTCCACAAAGGGCTTTTACTTTGGTGAAGAACTCTTTCCATTGGTTGGCTGAGTGTAGATGCTTTCGATCCCTCAGCCTCCCTGAGGACCACTCTCGTCCTCTGCTCATTGACTCCTTCATTGGCCTCTGAGCTTCTAAGCCTGTCTTCGAAAACTCCGCTTTTGACCAGTAACCTAATCCGGAGTACCGAGATAATTATTAAGTCAATAATATCCAACTCAGTCACTTTGTGCTGCGGATGCCTCGGTTCAGTTCGGTCCAAAAGGGTAAATGTCATTAGAACTTAATAAGCCCGAGTCCAAGGACTTTGTTGTGCCAAGTACATTGATTAGATTACTTATACGATTATTTTGAAAGCCCCGAAAATGATCCAAACTTATAAGCCTCGGCAATTTCCTTAAGATTAATTGAATGTCAAATCAAGTTAGTTCATCAATATAATTTCGAACTTATAGAATAATTAATCTTTCTTAAGTGCCCACGAGGTTAATCAATTAGAAAAAAAAATTGACAAAGTCAAGGAATGAGTGAGAAATGTCCCTGGGGGGTATTTTTCATTGAAAAGAGAAAGCCAAGTAGAGACCACACATCTAGCTTTGTATAATTTTTCATAATATTATTAGAATCAACATAATTCCTCAAAGCAAGAACGATTTAGAACAGAAACAATCAGCTAAACATTTTTTTAATAATCATTTTTTTTAATTGAAAGTTTCTTTTTGCCGAGAGTAGCAGAATTTTTATAAATTGAAGGAGACAACAAAAAAGTATGTCTTCTGCTGGAAAAATTCATTTTTAATTTATTTATAACGAGACTATAGTTTCGATGGCTTTGATCTCTTGGTTGTTTTTCACCCCCTCTGGAATCGAACCCGAGTGCCAGTAACAGCAATCCGGGCCACCTAGCCATCAGCACCATCGGCAAACTAATATCTTTTATATGAAAAATGAAAACTTTTTCATCATATCATCATGCTCTTCGCTTGGATTTATTTGTCATCTTGATTTAGAAAGTTGATAATTAACACAAAGATGCATAAAGAGAAACAAGGAGGTTGTCCTCTGCTTGATTCAGTTTATTAATAGATATAGGCTTACCTACGTCTCGGTTTGACCGGGACTGTCCCGGTTTGAAGGTATTATGGTTCAGGTGTCTCGGTCAGTTTGTCATTTTGAACATATATTTTGAAAAAAATTATTAAGTGCTGCCTCGGCAAATTTAATCGTGAACTAAATTTTAGTGGATTTAGTGGAAATTAAGAAATTCATCTTTAATAGTCTGAAACGGGTTGGAACTTGTATTAGTAAGGTTTGAACATGTATTTCGCATCCTTGCGATACACCTTAGCTCTAAAGAAAGAGAGATCAATATATCCGCGCTTTTTCTAGTTATTTTCATTGATCAGATTCTAATGAAAGAGTAGCTCAGCCGCCAATTAAATAATAAAAAATTGAAAACATTTTCAAGATTCGGTATACTAGAGCTGCCCTAGTAATTATAAATAAACTTAAATATAAATTGTTCATTTATGGCTATACTATAACCTTCTCTTAAAATCTCAATAGAATAATTCAAAAATAATATTTTCTGCCTTTTGAACGAGATATTTCAAAATCTAATCTGTACTTAGGTATTGATACTATCAACTTTTTGACTTTCTGTCCATGGCCCATCGGGTATCGGAATTCAGACACACAAAGAGAAAAAAATCATAGTTGAAAAATAATTTTCTCCGTGTTCCATATATTTTAAATCAAAATGAGCAAATATTTATTTTTATGGGTGATTTAATACTAGGGCCGTCTGGGAGGAGAGTAATTTTTAACCTGATTTGATGCCAGTGATATATATTAATAGTTTAGCTAAGAGTAATTAAAAATCATTACTACCCTAGTAGCACAATGTTTCAAACTATATAGTAACTATATAGTGCCTATATAGATTCTCGAAATCTAGTATAGTTTGAAACATTGTGCTACTAGTGTACTTAATAAAATGTTTTTCTTTGTTAACCACTTCACAAAAAAAGATTAACTTTTTTAATTATAAATATTTTGCTGAATAAGTATAATTTTCTCTTTGTAAAGTCATATAGAAGTTGATCATTTTTTTATTTCGAATAAACTCTCGAAATTGTCCTGGTTTGAGAAAAAAATATAATGGTAACTCTATTAATAGAAATATTTATGTCAAATTTCAGATATTAAGAAACAACCATTCAATCACGATTGATTATTTTCTAAATTTTCTATATTTTTCAACTGGAAGATCTAATTGAAAGTTTTTTTTTTAATTCTACCTGACCACCTACCTATTCAGCTGGGAAAGAAGAAAACATTTTCAAAAAAAAAATTTCAATATCCACGCGATGCTGATTCAATGAAAAATAATATTTATAATTAAAAAGACTGATGATGAGGGCCAAGCCTTCGAAACTATAGTCTCAAACAAATAAATAATATATATACAGTTATATAATTTCGATATATATGTGTGTATGTTTATTTACATCAAGCAGAGGACAACCTATTTGTTTCTCTTTGGGAAGATCTAATGTTAGAAATCCCAAAATATATTCACTTCTTTGTTTTAGAAATACAAATATTAAAGTATGAGAATTATCTTTCTCCGATTGTCCGTTCTTGGTTATTGTGTGTACCACACTCACACACGGACATAATAAAAAATTATGCCTGAAAATAATTATGCATTAGCATGATGCTATTTTTTTGCATGTTGTAAAAATACACTTTGGGTGGTCTGGTTCCACGTCCCACCACTCAAATGGTCTGGGGTGAATATATTATGTTTATAATTGACTATAAATTATAATTTTTATAATTTCATTGTGGGTCAAAAATATTTTTTAACACATATGTATTTTTTACCGCGCTCACACCATGCGCAGTACCTGGTCCCCCTGCTTAGGCCAGCCAGACTGGCCATTCCTTGTACAACTATCATAGACGGTACTATTACGCATTATTTCTAGTTGGGTCAAATCCGTACTCAAAAATATGTCACCAGCTCTTGGACTATTACCCTTTCTCTTCGGTATTGCAAGGGTATTTCGAGATCTACTGCATCTTCTTAGTGCGCCCCATCTTGAATTGTATCTTTTAAAAAATAAAAATATTAATAACTATGGCATTTCTCATGACAAATCAAGATTTCAATTCAAAATTAAAACCTTTATAAAATACTTATTTAGAGTTAATTAGAAAGATTACAGCTGAACTTCTTTTCTGTTTGTATAAGAGCTATAAATTTGAATGGCATTCGGTGGCAATACTTTCAATTATTATATATACGTAAATATATGTATTTATAGAAGTGTAATTAAAAACAAACAAATGTATAGAGTATTTTATTCACCAAATAAATAAGTAAATATAAAAAATTGATGCAAGCACAATAAACAAATATTTAAATAAACAGGAAATAAAATAAATATAATAAAATAAAATGTCAGTAAAATAATTTAATAAATAAATTGAAATTTTTTCATAAAAAAAATAAATATAGTTCATTGCGATTGACATGTGACATGGGGATCAACATTTCACCTTACGAAATGGGTATGTATATTTAATTAAAAACAAGTGAATTTTTTGAATTAAAAAAAGACTTGGTTCACTCTGTTTGACTGTATACAATATAGGATTCAAAGTTAGAGCCGATTTTCTTTAAATTTTGCACATTCACTGACTCGTGATGACCATATATAATTTTTCATCAATCATAAAAATTAAAAGAAAAAAAAGAAGTAATCATAGTTCTACAAAAGATAATACAGTAGAACCTCGTTTATCCGGACTAACAGGCACCAAAGGCAAACCGGATAATCGAAAATTGAGATAATCCGAATATATGGGTAATATAAAAGAAAACAAATTCTCAAATAAGCTAATTTGAATTTGTTAAGATAAAAATAACATGTTTACTCCATTCTGACTTCGTCAATATAATCAAAATTAAAGCGAATTTTTGGTGAAATTATAATTACATTCTTGCTATCAGAGTTAGAAATTATTATCTATGGGAACATATATTAAAATAAAAATGTCTACAAATCCGATCCGGATAATCCGGAGGTCCGGATAAATGAGGGGTAGATAAACGAGGTTTCACTCTATATATTTGGATAGAAATTCAAATCTCAAAGAATATTTCATACATTTTGATGTATGTGTTTTTATCCAACATCGATGCAAAGATTAACTGGTAAAATAAAAATATAATAAAAAACTTTTTTCAAAACGCACTAAAAAGTAGAAAATCAGAAAATTTTCCACTCTCTCTAAATAAAGTAAAACTAAAGGAATATTTATAAATTTCATAGATATTTTAAATCTGTGCTTCTTTTGTATTTATTTACATGTTATATTAAAATCTATTGTCAAATGATTTTTACATTAAATTTCCTTATAATAAATAAATAGTAATATTGAAAATAATGGCCATCCCCGCAGGCACGCATGTTTATTTGAATTCTATCTATCGTTGAACTAAACTCTAAAACTCAAGTTCTTTACAGAAGAGCCTACATTTTACGCAGCCTTAAAGAAGATGTGACGAATTGATTGCCTATATTCAGGCGTATGGCCAGAATTTTTCTTTAGAAATAATCCAAATGTCTTCAAATATTATTTAGGAATAACCTACAGATATAAGTATAGGTATAATATATTTATACGTCTATGCATGAGCCGATCGGAAGCCAATGCAATTAAGTCCATAAATGTTTTTTAAATCCCAAATTCATTAGAAAACAATTTCAGAAGAAATAAAAAGAAGTCTCTACTGATGAAAATCAGAGCCAGAAAGAAAGTTTTTTCAAAAATAATAAACCAAATTTGTTAGTTAAGAATTTATGAAAATGTATAAATTTTCCAAAAATGGGCTTGGAAACGGATAAGCAACCTGAACTAGTCTTTTTTTTTTTTAATGCAATCGAATGCAAGAAGGGGTGCACCAGTAAAGATGTAGCCCCTATGGATCTCGAAAGACCCTTGCATTACTGAAGAGAAGGGAAAGTTGATTAAGTGAGAGGGTGTAGACGTAGGTGTCTATGCACCCTGGTTTTGAAGGTTTGAAGATCATAGGTGCTGGGAAAGATATAGTCTGGGAGTGAGTTCCAGTTCCTTGAAGTCATGGGGATATATGTATTCGCGAATGAAGTGGTCCGGCACTTTTCCAATTTGACCGCGAAAGAGTGTTGGGAGTCGGCAAAACGTGTGCTGCGTGCAAAGCATGATTTGGAGGGAATTATTGATTTCATCTCATCAGAGCACCTGTCGTGATAGTATCTATAGAAAAGGGAAAGGGCAGAGACATCTCTTCGATGAGCCAGCGAGTCGAGGGAGTCGGTGAGGGTAGAATCGTCAATTAGCCTGACGGCTCGTTTCTGAATTGCATCAAGGGTAGCAAGAGAATATTTTGAGGCTCCTCTCCACAGATGAGAGCCGTATTCGAGACAGGGGCGGATTTGGGCCTTGTAGATGGTGAGAAGTTGTGGGGGTTTGTAAAATCGCTTGGACCTGAATAAGAAGCCAATCTTCCTTGCTGCAGATTTCGCCACAGAGGAGATGTGTTCATTCCAAGATAGGTCAGATGCGACAGAGACGCCCAACATGGATAGGCTGTCATATAATATATACAAATTTAAAGCTACTGACTGTGATTTTAAAATAACCATTCTGAAATGACTTGATTTTACAATATTTTTGACTTCTTCACTGATCATTTACCCCTAAAAACGTCTGGATTCGCGGAGTAAGAATTTCACTATCAGATATGTTATTTGCATTCTGAAATAATCGTCCAAAATATTCACTAGCTCTCAGACTATAAATATCTATTTAGATACTTTGCAATATGAGTGAATTTATACATTTGTTGTGCCGTCGAGAATTTTTTCCTTAAATATAAATATAATTATTCTTAAGGGTAATATTTTGGCAGCCGGCTTCCCTTTTGATCCTCGATTGTGACTGTTTTACAATGGGTAAGGGATTTTACAACTTCCTGAACATAAAATGTCAAATGGCTCTTAACACATGTCGATTGTAAAAGTCATTTTTGCGTGGGAAATTTCTAGAGATTGAATTTCTAGAAATGGGAGGGCTCAATGATTTTAAGATACGCCCCGCTAATTAAGAATTTGGCCTATGAGAAGTAATTTTAAAATTTCGACTCTTCAGGAAGGTTTTGAGTTAGCCAGAGAGTGAGTCAGTTCTACGCTGAAGCCCATTTGGGGTGGCCAGTTGTCAATTGGAGTTGAGAGACGAGTTTTAAGCTCTCCAGCCATCAGCATGGAGAAATGTAAATTTATAAAATAACTAATAAAAAACCAATATTAAATAATACTCTTTTCTTTAAATACATCTCTCCTACTTCAATTACCATCAAATCAGCATCAGGACTGAAACAGGTCGAATCGCTTAGGCGCGTTACCAGACCTTTCTGCGGGGAGCTTCTTCGAGATAAATCGTCAAATCGTCAACCTTTCTTTGGCCAAGAAGGGTTGCAACCAAAACTCTAAATTGTTGTCGAAACACATTTATTTATTTTAAAATTAAAAAAAAATTCCTAACGAAAAATAATAATTTGTTTTATTTAGGTTGATTGAAAAAAAAATTGGGGGATGTAGCAATTTATAAAGTTAAAAAATAATAATAAAAATAAAAATCTCTTGAAAATTCTAAACGGAGCGAAGAGAGGAAAAAAATCTTAACATCTCAACTATCAAACGAGGCGCGCAGACCTTCTTCTATCCAAGATCAAAGTTAGCATAGTATCGGGACCAATCTCAAGGGAAAAGGACCTCATGTAAGTAGGGGGAGTTTGCTTGTCTGTCGGTCGGAATTTGAAATTGGCCGGAAAGTTTGGCAACTGTAAGCTGAATCTCCCTAAGAGAGAGAGAGAGAGGGAGAAGGTTCACCTCTCGGGGATTGTAGAAGAGGTGGAAGAGGGTGTTTGCCACTCGCCAGGGCTCTCGGGAATGCCTAAACATCAACACTCCTAGCCAAGTTATGACCTAAAATATACAACAAAAAGGATTCGATAATATCAATATTAGATGATTATCCTCCCAAGTCCAGGGTAAAATTGATTCCGATTCATTTTGACCAACGCATTAAGGGAATCTTATTCGTTTCGCTACCATGTCTGTTTTTCTCTCAGATTATATTATAGAAAATTATAGTCTAAAGAGGAAGAAGGAAATCTTATGTGAGCAGATTTTACCGAAATCAAATATTATTTTTAACCGACTTCAAAAAAGGAGGAGGTTCTCTATTCGACTGATTTTTTTTTTGTGTGTCTATATTACCTCATATCTCCGCCAATTGTGAACCGATTTTGATAAAAAAAAATTTGCATTGGGTTCAGTCTACCTTCCGATTGGTCCCGTTTTTTTTTTCATTGGTATTAGACCTTTTTTGTTAAGTTTGTTTAGACCTAACTTCTTTGTTTATGAACCGATTTCGATGGTTCTTTTTTTATTGGAAAGGGGGTACCTTAGAAGTGGTCCCATATTAATTTGGTCAAGTTCTGATGATATAATCAACGACGAAATAACGTAAATCTCCAATTCTTATGAGCAAATAATCGAAATTATGATAAATAAAATCTTTCATAAAAAAAATATCTTAGGGATGGTGTCATATTAATTTGGTCAAAATCTAATGATATAATCAACGACGAAATAACGTAAATCTTCAATTCTTATGAGCAAATAATCGAAATTATGATAAATAAAATCTTTCATAAAAAAAATCTTATAACATTCATTTAAAATCCGCAATTGTTTCGAGAGAATTTCTATATTTATGAATTGAATTTTATATGAATCGAACTTGACGGATCTTACTTAGTACGTTTGGCGGGTACGCTCGCTTATAGGTATAGTTTGTTTGGCACCGACTTCAAAAAGTAATTTCATGTTAATATTTCGTCGTTTAGTTGTAACTAAATAAGATAATTATTTTATACCTTATAGTGGATTTTATTTTATTTTTAAGTTATTATTATTTTATTTGTTGCATTTAGGTTTTTTGAAATCGGTTTTATTTTTTTTACAAAAATTATTTTTTATTAGTAGAAAAGTTTTAGCCAAAAAATTATCATTAAAGTTGTCTAATCTAAAAGGTCTCTGTGAATTTACTACATAGTTTCTTAAGTTGGGGAATAATATTTTTTAATAAATCTTATAAACTGGTATAACCTGAAGAAAAATAAACACTTTTTCATCTAATGTTACGTTTTCAAAAAATATTGGTAATTTGCTAATTTTTTTAACTTGATCTAGTTCAGTTTATTAATTAATACAAACTTGTGTGCCAAATCACAGCGCATTAGCTCCAAGAGTTTCTAATAAATAAAACAACATAATTAAATTAGGGAACGAATAAAAGATTATAGACAAATGGATCAGCCGGGATTCGAACCCGGGATCTTCGCATGTGCGCTGCGATGCCTTCATAAGAGCCTTAGTTCTTATCCTCTTGGCCACTGATCCCCGAACTCAAGCTAATACCTAATGTCTATATGAATTTGGAATTTCATTTTTATTTAATCTTTAATCTCTTCGTCTTTCATTTTTGCAGCTCTGTAGCGGCGGGACTATTATTAAACTATATTCAAACCCCTCCCAAAAAATAATAATATTTTAAGAATAACATAATGCATCAGGAAACCGGCGAGGACTGGTCGCTGAGCGTACCAAATAATTAAAATCAAAATCCTTGTGATTTACTAGAGATTTTTATATCATGATTAATTTTTGTACCTACTATAAACATATGATTACAATAAATCAATGATATAAAAATATCTTGTGAGAGAAACATCATAATATTTTTATCTTATCGTCTAAGCACACCCTAACAAAAGCTCTGGTTATGAAAAATGGTGTCATTTTCAATCAAGCAAAATCTACACCTTTTGTTATAACCCTAAAAATTGAGTGCCACGGCATCTTCTGATCTACCATAAACTTAACTGGCGCGGATCCCCCTTTTTCCTGCTTTCGGTACTTTTTGATATCGAATAAGTCTATTGAAGCAATTTCGGCTATTCCCACCTTGAAGTGATTTCTTCTCCTTAAAAGATTAAATACTCAATGGGAGTCGGATTCGAAATTCGAAATGAATATGAAGCAAAACCCAACCCTTGCTAGCTCTTTCTCTGAGACGGCGGGCGGCATTCAGGTGATTAGAGGGACATAGAAACCCTTTGGCCCGAAAGGACATCCGTCCTGCCCTTTTGTTAGAAAGATCAATGGAAGACGCCTGAGGCCCAATAAAATACAACCACCAGCAGCAGGTCGTAATAGGAGATGATAAAATTTGAAAAACAAATCAATCAATTGAATGGAATGAACTTGCCCTTTGGTCCATTACTCGTTTTTATTCCTCAACCACAAACGCAAAACCTAATTAGATAACACTATTATGTCTAGAATTTATTCGATTTCCTTTTATTAGTAATTTACTTCCGTCTTCTTGACTTTTTTTAACTTGTTGGAAATCAACACTAACTTGATAAATGGACAAATAATCTGTAATTTTAAAGAAAATTCAATTAATTTTATAATAAGTAAATCAAAAAATACAAAAAGAAAAGATAATGTATTTACATAAAGATTTAAAATAATTAACCCGAATTTTTTCAAAAATACAACTCACGGTGCAACCATACATACAAGATAAGAATTTATATTATATTTAATGTCCAAATCTAAAATTTTAATAGAATAATTTTATATTGCATATCAGAGGGCCTCGCCCCCTCAGGAGTCGAACCCAAGTACTAACACGCTTGCCGGGCACGTTAGTTCTACCCTCGAGACAAAAACACACCCTGACATGCAAAATATTACGAGAAGTCAGCATTTTTACTCCATTCAACTGGAAAGGAAATATCAAAATTTCGGCTAAACTGAAAAAAAGTTTCAGGCAATGACCATTCAATGAAATAATTAACCCGAAGGTTTGAGTATCTTTTTTTTGAAAATAAGATAGAATTTTTTCAAAAATACAACACACGGTGCAACCAAACATACCAAGATAAGAATTTATATTTAAGGCCTAAATCTAAGATTTTAATACATAGAATAATTTTATATTGCTGGCTTCTCGTAATATATTGCATGTCAGAGTGTGTTTTATCTCGAGGGTAGAACTAACGTGTCCGGCAAATGTGTTAGTATTCGGGTTCGACTCTTGAGAGGACGAGGCTCTCTGATATGCAATATAAAATTATTCTATTCAAATCTTAGATTTGAACCTTAAATATAAATTCTTATCTTGATAAAGATTTAAATCGATATAATATTACTGGGTATAGCCCATCTTCAAGAATTCTCTTGTGTCTCCTTTAATTCAACTATTATTAAATATAATAAATGCTTCACCTTGCATCGGCACCATATCCCTTAACAATTCAAATTAATTTTATATAGAGTTTGGACTTTTTGCATCTGCCATATTCAGTTTCCAAAACATTGTTATTTACTCTTATTAATTATTCTGTTCTCTTCCATGATGTATATTAAATTATGGTTCATAGAAATTAGAAACAAATTAGGAACAAGAGTTTCTAAATACTTGTAATATGTTTCGTCACCAATTAAGACTTTCCCAGGTTCTAAATTCGACTATAATTATTGTAGTTCTAGTCAAACTAAAATACAAGCCTTGCATTCATACGTTCTTCCACCATCTTTTGAATCATCCGAATCACTCACCAATACTGATGGTTGTTGGCGAACCGTCCCTGAATAAATATGTTATAAAAGTTATAAATTATTTTTATTTTCAATCCCAAAAATTCCATTGCGCTAATTGTTTCCGATATGTACCGAGTTTAAACTTTCGAATTCAACCCATTTGCTGACAATAAAAAATTGCAGATCACTAAAATTTGTAAGCAGCGTAGGGGCAACGAGTTTAAAAATTTGTTAATCTTACTAGTAAGTATATATTGAATTCACGCAAAAAAATCAATTTTACATTTTGTAAATATACAGATTTTGATACCAGAATGTATTTGCGGGACGACTCTAGTATATTGAATTCATTGAATTAATTTTATTAATTGTTTATTTAAAAGTCTAAAATTTGGAGAAAAATAATTTGCAACGCTGATTGGTTTTCTGTCTCTATGTCTATTTCCATGGGCACAAGGACTCAAAAAGGGGAACTCTTAGAAAGTTAATTCTGGACTCATAATATTTGTATCTCCAATGATTAAATTTTTAGCTCTCTAGTTTCAGAACTTCCAGTTCGGAAATGCAAAAAATATCTATCGTTTAAGACTCACATCCACAGGAGCTATCCATAAGTAAGTTATTGTGACTACTATGGAATCCAGTACCTAAGAACAAAATCAGGATGAAAATGATTTTTTTTTTCACGTTTCAAAAATTTTCGAATTCGGTAAGCAAAAATATGAACAGTTAATTAAATAATCTAAAAAAATTAAATACTCTGTACGCCCGGGGAAGTCAGCCTGCCGGGCGAACCAACTATTTGATTGTTTTTCGGCTCTTTTTTTGAAGTTTGTCTATATTTGCCCTAATAACTAACATTTAATATCTACTTTAAAGTGTCATTCTATTTTGAAATGTTTTCTAAAGGAAATTAGCAGCAATTGAAATTGTAAAGAAAAGAGGGAGGACTTATATAAAATGTACCCTCCCTAAATTTATGAATGGATATTTTTTACTCTGGATGAGATTTCAAAAAATATCACCAGTCAATGAATAGACCAACGAACAATCGAAAAAGAGCCTTTCGTTTCCGTTTCGGGCGGGTGTCTTTTATTTTATTCTACACTCTGTAACTTAACACTTGGCAATTGTCAACTTAATTTCACGTGATGGAGACATTTTCGTTAGGAAATCCAGGTTATAAAAGAGAGAAGAATGAAAAAAAAAGAGAATAATTTATTTAAAATTCCCTCTCATATATCTTGCTTTTACGTTTACTTCTCTCTCTCTTTTCAAGTTATTGGAAATATATTTGGTTAAGCCGGAGATGTTGACGCTCTTTGTGACATAATCCTAGGCTGAAAAAAAATACACACAATGGAGCCAAATCATATACATTCGCTTTTTCCTCTCTCTCACTCAGTTACTCTACTTTGATAAATCTTATCAAAATAATCTGTTTAAATTTATTACAAGAAAGTATTTATATATATAAATATCACTCTTTTGCTTTTTTGATACATTTATATGGAACACGTTTGATATTTTTATATACAAATATATTTGATCAAAGAATAAAAAAAATGTTATTTTATAGATTTTTCTTTCCAAATGGAAATAGAAATATTTATAGATTGGTTAAAAGTGTAAATGACGTATAGTCAATTCCTAAAGTGATGTAAATTTAGATATAGGTAGTCGTGATATACTCACTAAATACACTTACGTTCTGGATGGGGTTCAGAAGTGAACTATAAAATTAATAGCCGGAGATCCAGCCTTATCTAACACGTTCGATTCTCTGACCCATCGAAGAACTACCGCTCTTTCCTTGTATTACTACCTAACATTGTGTTTGTTCTGACAAGTCATTAATCCTTTTTAGGCCTTCATTTGTAAAAAACATGGAATTATCAAAAGCTTAACAGTCCTTTGGTATCAAATTGACCTAACTTGTTGATCTCTGTGACTTTTAAAGAGAAACAAAGAGGTTGTCCTCTGCTTGATGCATCTCTTTATGATTCAACAACTCTGCTACTCTTGGCAAATAAAATTTTTATCTATGACTTTTAGATATTAAACTCGCTTTCCACTCCCGTTGTTGCGACACACTGTTGGTTTTGGTTGCAACCCTTCTTGACCAGAGAAAGGTTGACGATTTGTCGATTTTATCTCGAAGATAGCTCCCCGCAGAATGGTCTTGGTAACGTGCCCAAGCGATTCGGCCTGTTTAAGCCCTGGTGCTGGTTTTGAAGAGAGGAATGAAGGGTGTATTTTTAAAAGAAATAGATTATTTCATTTGGTTTGTTTATTCATCTCTTATGGCCAATTGACAACTGACTGAACACCCCAACTGGGCTTCAGATTCGAACTGTCTCTATCAACAGCAAAATTAGAACTAACCAAACTCTCCACTGACCAAAAGCTGCCTGAAAATTCACCGACTTCAAAAAACCCTCTGACTGGTTAATACCCTAATGAGCAAGGCGTGGTGACCTAATGGAAACGCCCAGTTTTAGAATTCCTTCTAGAGAAAATTCTCACGATTTTCTCTTGGCAACTTTGGAAGAATTTCCAAGAATTCAATTTACATCTGGCACTAAAGAGTCAGCCGGCCTAAGGTATTAAACATGTCAATCTAAATTTATTGTTATTACGATTGCTTTTCCCACCATTTCCACCAAATATTAGTCTATTGTTGAAAAGCACGTCCTTTATAATAAGAGTTACCTGTCCCAGCAAAATATGACCTTTAAACAAATAATTATATTTATATTTCTAAGGAAATTATTGTCGGCTCACAACACCGTCTTCCCCAGAGCTTAATATCTATCAATCAAGTCAGCAGCCATATACGTATATAATATTAACGACATATACTCTATAAATAGACTAACTTGCTTCGAGACTAAAACCCTTCAAAGAGTCACCATTAGTTCTGGAGTAATTTAATTTAATAAGCTATTCTTAGTTTTAATAAGCAGTAGTGCTGTTACTTGTATGATGCTAGATGAATAATAAATAAATAATAGTATATAGACACTGAACAAGTCAACCACAAATGGTCATTTTAAAATTTCCATTGCAAATATTATCTAAGTCCCTCGAACTCTCTATTTGATAACTTTTAAGGAGATAGGTGTTGGTTCAACGTGAATCATTTTTTAATAATAAAAAATTAAGTAAAATTACAAGGTAGATTTCACATTTTTCTAACTCCTGAAGATGGGATGACAATCCGAAATATATCAAGATAAAAACTCATTTTTGTTTTGTTTTATGTGAAACCCACCTTGTAATTTTACTTAATTTCTTATTATCTCTATTTGATCTCCACTGTCTCCATTATTCATCACATAATTAATGACAAAAAATTTCAAAACCCCAAAAACAGAGGACTTGTGGAAAAATCGAATTTAATTTGAGCTATCTACTCAGTTTCTAGATCAACCTAATTCCATTTGTAAATAGCATTCAATTATACAATTGAATATTAATAATATTTTCAAAATTGTTTTGAGTAAATGCCATTGGACAAAAATTAGTAAATGATATAGATAAAATCTGAGCCATTAAGTTAACGGGAAAGTAAATGTATCGTTCTTATGGGTGAATAAAAATTGTTTCCCAGTTGGCAGGGGTGAATTCGCTATTTCATTACACGTAATTATTAATTCTATTTCGCTCGAAGATATGTGCCCCCAGGCCCCAGGGCCGGGCACATGTGTACGAAGTGTGCGACGCATACAGACCCCAGAGCATTAGAGACTTCGCGAGATTCCCCTGGGTCTTAATCAAATGCCAGCGCTAATCATTGAAATTAAAAATGTATTTAAGTAATAACATTTATCATAGTTGAGAATGGATAAGTACATGACTTGAAGGCAATATTTACGTCTGTGCTTTAAGTTTACATTTATTGAATTGACCCAATGTTTATATTAATTAATTATTTGAGCTCTGAGCTAAAATTAAAAGAACTGTGGCTGTCTCTATGTTGCTTACAGAGATCCCTATGGATGCTTATCGTCTGGTGGAAGTGTGTGTTCAGGAATTGACTTGATTATTTATTTGTCTTTGTCGTCAGCCCCTAAAACTTAAAAATCCGTGGATGAGCTTATGAACGCAAGCCGATATTTGCGAGGATTTCCTAACATTACCATAGCATTACGAATTTTGCTAACTATGCCAGTCACAGAAGCAAGAGAAGAAAGGTCGTTTTCTAAATTAAAATTGATAAAAAATTACGTGCTTTCAACTATGAGCCAGAAAGGTTAACAAATTTAGCAGCGATATCTATAGAGGAGGCCATATTAGAGAATAAAGAAATATATTAACAACAAACAAACAAGTAGGTACTCTAAAAAATAATTTTTAAGAAAAAAATAAAACCGACTTCAAAAAATTAAATGCAACTAATAAAATACACTAAAAGGTATAAAATAATTATTATCTTATTTAGTTACAACTAAACGACGAAATATTAACATGAAATTACTTTTTGAAGTCGGTGCCAAACAAACTATACCTATAAGCGAGCGTACCCGCAAACGTACTAAATAAGATCCGTCAAGTGCGATACATAAAATGTATATGTTTGGCACCGACATCAAAAAGTAATTTCATGTTAATATTTCGTCGTTTAGTTGTAACTAAATAAGATAATAATTATTTTATACCTTTTAGTGTATTTTATTTGTTGCATTTAATTTTTTTGAAGTCGGTTTTATTTTTTTCATAAAAATTATTTTTATTTTTCTCTTTTTAGTGATGTTATTAATAGTGATCATATCATCAGAATTTGACCAAATTAATATGGCACCATCCCTAAGATACCCCCTTTCGAATAAAAAAAGAATCATCGAAATCGGTTCACAAACAAAGAAGTTAGGCCTAAACAAACCTAACAAAAAAGGTCTAATACCTATGAAAAAAAATGGGACCAATCGGAAGGTAGACTGAACCCAATGCAAATTTTTTTTTCAAAATCTGTTCACAATTGGCGGAGATATGAGGTAACATAGGCACAAAAAAAAAAAAAAAATCAGTCGAATAGAGAACCTCCTCCTTTTTTGAAGTCGGTTAAAAATAGACATGAAGGAGGTACAAGCTTCAACCTTTAAGCCCGCAAGATGGAGAGAAGAAATTCCAAAATGTCTTTTGTTAAGCGAATCAAAATTACGTTTCAATTAATTGTACTATTCGGATTATGTACTTTTTATTATTTTCTTGCTTCCCATCAAATCTCTATTGAGTGTAGAACTCACTACTACTCTGTCTCCAAAAAAAAAAATACTTCTAATATATTTAGAAAATAAAAATACTAGGTGTAAAATTATTTGGCGAACGCTCCGGACCTCAGGGCAACAGATTTCTGTCCTCCCCCTTCTCTCGAAATCTATGTACCTATATCTCGTACATATAGATATATGTTGCAGTAAAAACCCGTTTTTAGTAAAAACGGGCTCTTACTAGTTAAAACGCGTTTCAATGAATACCTTTGTGGCAACTAGAATTTACTGATGTGGTACTGGTTCAGTTTGGTTCAAAGGTCTAGAATTTTTTTTTAATGGAATCGAATGTAAGAAAAGGCGCACCAGTAAAGATGCAGCCTCTATGGATCTCGAAAGACCCTTGCATTACCGAATCTTCATTTTTGACCTTCCGGCTCATTCTGGTTGTTTATTTTCAAAAAATTTTAAACCAAAATGTCAAAAATTAATCTTCTACGATTTTGCTTCTAATTTTTGACATTTTCGCTTAAATAATTTTGAAAGAGGCATAAGGTCAAAAATGAAGATTCTAGACCTTTGAGGCAAACTCAACCAACATCAGTAAATTCTAGTTGCCACAAAGTGAAAGGCGTTTTAACTAGTAAGAACACGTTCTTACTAAAAAACGGGTTTTTACTGCATTTTTATATATTTCATTGGAATTTTTTTAATACCTCGGGTTTCCTTGATTTTTCACAAAAAACCTCTATTTTTTCCAAGGTAATTTTTCTGGAGATTTTATTATTCATTTCACTTATAATTATCGAACTTAAATTCTCTCTTCCACTTTCTTTTTTATTTTGTTTCTAATACATTTTTTTCACCCGCGCATATAAATAAGATTCATTCGAGATACGCATTGGTTATTTTATTTTTAACAAAACATAAAGATTCTAACTCTGATGAAATTAATTTACTCTCACTAATTAGATCATTTCCTCCACTGTATATATAAAAGAGAGAGTAGGAAAATATATATAATTAAAAAAAATAATTTTCTTTTAATTAAAAAGTAAAAGAAGTTTTTATTTTAATACTAATATAAATTAGATCTTCATGTCTTTTTCTACTAATTAGGGAAAATAAATAAATAAACAAAAATATACGGGGTGTCCTGCTAATACTGTTCCAATGCAATATTAGTAAACATAAAAGAAATTCTAGTTAAACATTAAACTTACTAATCGTATATTATTATGACTTAAATCATTACAGTGATCTGCATTCTTCATATAACTATTCGATTGTTTTTTTTTTAATTTTCTGCATCCCTCCCTAAAAATTCTCTAGCTAGAAAGCCTAAAATCAAATCTTCAGATTCCTGGTATCCATGAATTCATAAACCGCGATTTCAGTTATCCGCAGATAGAAAAAACTTGTTACTATTTTATTAATAATTAAATTATTAAACTAAGCTCGTTGAAAGTTTGTTTGTTGTCGAAATATCAATATTTCTAAAAACAAAGACACCCCTTGGGTGGGTGGCGTCTATGTATAGATATATACGGCAGTTCATTTAAAGTAACGAATGAATTGCAATTTTTCAGAAAAGTTTGAATTAACTTGTTCTCTAGTTTAAACCATTAAGGTAGTTGTTTTACCATATGGGTTTTCTTAGGATTTTTTTGAAATTTATACAGATTATTATGTAAATACTTTTGCATCGATTGGTGGCAAAACGAAATTTATGAACAATTTAGTTCCGGAGATATTCAATTCTAAAGATAGAGTTTTTCAGACTCTTATAGGTACATTGCACTATACGGGATATCGGAAAGTTTACATACATATTTAATTATAATTAAGAAACTATTCTTACCATTGTTATAAAAACTAAACCAACATTAAACAATAACTAATACATTTTTGAAGAAAATTTTAATTCATAGCTACAACACAGTTTCTGAGATAATATAATTAAAAAATAATTAAATATTTACACTAAAAACAAGCTGGCAACAACGCATTTATTTAACTTAAAAAGTGGGTTAACCTTAGTACTTTTTTTTGACGTTTTTTCGCTTAAGCCATTGTGACAGCTTTCAATCGCTTATTAAGAACTTTTTGTTTGATAAATCTCCCTTTATAATGAATTATCTGAAATTATATAATATTAATATATACAAGCTCGGACAGTGTTGTCAGATTTGTCAAACGAGCATGGTATTAGCTAGTAGTGGTACATAAACAGCAAAATGTTTTGGGCTTATGAATTATGAATCCTAATTGTCTGTTCTATATACTCTAGCATTAACTTTTTGTTAGAATTGTTGCGAAACAACTACCTTAACTGACAAAAATCTTCATATTACCTAATTTGGCGGATAGTCGTGCCAAGACTTTATATATTGGTATAGGCATATGGCATTTTTCTTGAGATCAATCTTTCACCGTTTATTAAAACTCCAGAACTATCAATGTAAATGTGAAAATTTGAAAAAATCGTTGCTTTAAAAAGGAATCATAAAGCAACTATTTTTTCAAATTTCCATTGATAAAGGAAGAATTTCCCCACAACCTCTGAATTATTTTTAATAGTTTCTAGATTCTTATATAAAAGATTTATATTTATTTACTTAGAGGATAAGTCAAAAATTACTTACACTTTTCGTTCTACAACTTTATTAAACTAAGATAGGTGTACAACAGATTATTTTTCGATATACTCTCCACCGTTAGCAATGCACTTGGTCCAGCGAGCCACAAGCTTCCGGATGCCTAACTGGTAGAAGGTTTTCGGTTGGTCATGAAGCCACTTTAGCACCACATCCCGAACGTCCATGTCTGAGGCAAATCGACAACCTCTCAAAGCTTCAATTGAAAAGTTTTTGTTTTGCCGAGAGTAGCAGAGTTGTTGATTCACAAAGAGAAACAAAGAGGTTGTCCTCTGCTTGATGCAAATAAACATATACACATATAAATCAAGATGATATATCTGTATATATATTATTTATTTGTTTGAGACTATAGTTTCGAAGACTTGGTCTTCATCATCAGTCTTTCTTCAATTATAAATGTTTTTCATGGAGTCAATATCATATGTCTTTTTGTGTTACGCTCGTTCGGCCACTTTTAAACATTTCGATCCATAAAAAAAACTCTTTTACGAGATAAAGCACTTTCCCCGTATTGTGACAAAAGTCTCCTGTGAATTTCAGCACCTTTCACACCCTCTGACACTCCTCGTTGCTCCTCTTTGGTGCAATCTGATAGCGGAGCTGACATTCTTATGCTGTTGTAGCTAGACGGCAACTGACGCGATCATGATTAAATTCCACACACGTGACCACAGATGCGGCAACTCAACGCATGCGCATGTGGCCGCCTCCTATCTTGGTTTAATAAAGTTGTAGAACGAAAAGTGTAGGTAATTTTTGACTTATCCTCGTATATACATTAAACAATCATTAAAAAAAATTTCAAGATAAATATATTTATTACTTATAAATCATAAGTAATTATGCCGTAATTGTCAAATAATTTGTTTAACTTATTTTACCGAGACTTGAAAAAATGTTCAATTTATTTGTTTGAGATGCAATTTTTTACATCTAAAGCTAGATGAGAGTTAGAACGGAGAGAAGAACGAGAGTGAGCCACTTGTTGTTTTTGATGCACTCGATAATTTAATCAACGAATTCCATTTTAATTAACGACCTTAAGAGGATTTGAGTGTCCGAGTGTCATCAAGGAGAATTGTCCCCCGTCATCATCATCAGTTTATTTTTATATGTTTTTTTGTTGTTCGGTGTTTTGTTATTTGCGGTGGTAGTTGCTGCTACCAGTTGTGTGTGCGATTGCTGACTTCAAACAAAAACCCTTTAATTAAAGCCCCCGTGCCAGAGCCAGTGCAGCAAGCTCATTAAAATGCGCGGCACAATCAATCAATCAAACCTGCAACTCCCGTCTCCCCTCTTCAATCGAGAATATTCACTATATAGGCATCTTGAAAACAAAACATTTAATTAATTGTATCCTCGAAATCGTTGATGAATTGTATAATGATTTAATTAAATATTTGAACTAAATGATGTTGGGAATGCGTGACTTAAAAAACTTCTCAATTTATGAGGTAGAAAATGAAATCGAAAAAAATTAATGATACTTATGTTGTTTGTTGCTTTGGTAATGTGTTCATTATAGCATTGTTTTTAATCTTTTTTTATTTAATTATCTATCTATCTATCTATCAGTGGCGTGTGGTTTATGGATGCTCTGGATGCGCAGCATCCCTAAAATTTATAAACATTTAGAGAATTTCCGCCGTGCTGCCCAATGAAGCCTTGCCCGTCCCTCTAAGCCAGTGTTTCTCAACCTTTTTTGGTTGACGGCACACTAAAAATATCTGGAATCATTTCTGGCACACCTAAATATAAAAAAAAAAGTAAAAGTTGTATGATACAAAAAAAATGAAGTAATTACAAATACTATTTTAAAATTACAAGACCCATGGAATTTTATTTATTTGTTGTCAAAAACGCTCGCGGCACATTTGACTATTTTCGCGGCACACAGGTTGAGAAATACTGGCTTAGAGAGCCCAAAATCTAAACAGTTCTCCGCATTGAAAATATAAAAATTATGCTACAGAACAAACTTTCTAAGAGGATTTCTTTTTATGAATTTAATTTTTCTTTTGAATGATGATAATGAAGAAAAAAGTAAAACTTTTTCATGACCCAGTACGTTAGCTAGTTAGAAGTATTTTTTTTTCTCACATTATTGTCTGAATTTCTGTGAAGTTCAATTAAATATTTGCTCTCTCTATAACGAGTATAATTTTGATCCAAGAGTAAAAGTCCATTCCTATAATAATAGAAATTAAAAATAGAATCTTTAATATTCTGAACAGGACTTGACTTGTATTTCGCATTCTTGCATTTCCTTCGCTATAAAGGAAGAAGTTAGATAATTCTATCCATGCCCTTTTTAGTTTTTTTTTCTCGATAGGATTCTAATTAAAGAACCGCCCCCCCCCCCCCGCACATTTATTAATTAAGAAAAAAAGTGAAAAATTTTCCAAGACTCGGGTCCCTAGATATGCCGTAGTAATTAATAATAAACTTAAATATAAATTGTTTATTTATGCCTATATTATGACTTCGCATTAAAATCTCAATAAAATTTTTCTTTTTGCATTTTTGAACCGGAACTTTTAAAGCTAGACATATATGTAAGCTGCCTTCGACCACTATTAATTTATTAAATATGAACAATACGAAGAATTTTATGATGCTGTTTCGATAAAATTTGCAAAGCGAAGATTAAAATAAAATTAAAAAAAATAAGTTCTTTTTTGCACAGCATAAAAAAAAGTCTAGCCCGCCGCTTCTATCTATATAAAATAAGCTGACGTGTTCTGATGTGGCCATCCACTTGACTTTACCATACAATCTGGCCCCTCTCCTTAGATTTAATATTTAATAAAATTATTTATAATCATGTAGGGTAGGGGGGTTAGTTTTTGCATTTTTGGATTACTGTGGGCCCACTGATTATGTATACAAAATTTGGTTGAGTTTGGTACAAGAGCCTACATTTACATTTTTTGACCCTACACCCCCCCCCCCCCATTTCGGGAGGTCAATTTTTGAATTTTTAGACTTTTGGGGTCCCAATGATTATGTATACAAAATTTCGTTGAGTTTGGTAAATGGCCAAGATTTTCATTTTTTGACCCTACACCCCACCCCCAGCCCATTTTGGGTGGTTAGGTTTTCCATTTTTAGATTTCTGTCCTCCCACTGATTGTGTATACAAAATTTGGTTAAGTTTGCTCAAATGGCCTAGATTTTTAATTTTGGGTCGATATGTATCAAAATCTAATCAGCTCTTAATCTCAATGGACCAAAACTAGGTGTGAAATTTGGTTTCGATATTCAGACTAGTTTTTGAGCTAGCTCGTCCACAAAAATTTGGTAACGGACAGACTAACTAACTAACAACCAGACAACCAGACAGACTAACAGACATTTTGACAAAACAATTATTATCTCGAAAAATATAAATTTTTCGATGTTCACTTATTAGGGCTTTTTTGTAGTCCGAAATGCCATGGTTTTGCTCAATTTTTTTAATCAAAATAGTTTCAGCCGTTTTTGGGATATTTCGAAAATAAAGAAAGAAAAAAAACTACTTTTTTCATGCACGATTACAATACTTGACCATACCCTGTATGGTAAAGCAATAAACTACAAGCTTTGCCAAAATATTTTTGTTAATATTTACAAATCTTTGCTCATTATTTATATCCAGGGTTGGATTAATCATATGATGCAAAAGAATAAAGAAATAATTTTCCAATAAACCAAAAAAACAAAGAACGAATACAAATGAATATGCAATTTCGAAAAGCGCCCATGTCTGAAATTTGAAAATGTTCAGGAATGAAAAAACTAATTATTTTCTAAAGTAGTGTAAAATTTATTTCTGAGTTACATTTTGGGGGTAGTAAAATTAATACCAGAATTGTGTCTTTTTTCGAGCATACTATAGGTGCAGGGTAGCTTTTAGATTACATTTATATGAAAAAAGTGTATTTGTCAAAATATGCGAGATATATGCCCTTTTTGAAATTGCATATTCAAATAAAAATGATGTTTTACATAT
Source organism: Forficula auricularia (assembly GCA_024734495.1). Taxonomy (NCBI): domain Eukaryota; kingdom Metazoa; phylum Arthropoda; class Insecta; order Dermaptera; family Forficulidae; genus Forficula; species Forficula auricularia. The sequence goes on from JALMQS010000164.1 coordinate 771,537, forward strand.
TTTTTGGAAGAAAAAGCATACAAACAGACCTATTACGTCATACTATTGATTTGCCTTCAAAAAATAAATTATTTTATCCTAAAAAGTTCACGTTTGACTTTTTGAATTTTTCGGAGGACAAACTTTTGGAAATCCGGGACTCGCTTGTCAGGGACAACCTCTCTTAGTCATGTCCATAACAACGCGTATGTAATAATGTACATATTTGATTTTACTATTGTATGTAACATCTTTTTTTTACATTTTAATTATTAACAAATAAAAGAAAAAATCTAACTAAATGATTTCTTTACAAAAGAACTTCGTCCCCTAGGAACGCCAAAAAATAAAAAAGACCCGTTTTTGCTTTTTGAATATCCTAATTAATCGGACCCCTTAGAGAACTTTTTTATTAAAAATATTTTCGTAAAGCTTTTTGGATTAGATTAAATTAAACTTATTTTTTAGGTAAGAGGTCTAAAAATTAATTTATTTTGCTTTTCCAAAAAAGTTATATTTTAAATCATTTAGGTTAGTACATTCTTACCTATAAATCTACATGTTCTAGGTTTTATAATTTTTGAGATAATGAAATCTAGCTATTTTAATAAATAGCTTCATTTGGAGCTCCTTATTGAAATTTCTAATCAAAAAAATATTCATACACTATAAGTTAAAAACTATAATGTATTCTAAAATAGAAGGTGGTTAATCTAGTTATTAATAAATGAATTTAACTTTAAAGGACATCATAGATATTAGAGAAATATTTTTACATTGCATATCAGAGAGGTTCGTCCCCTTAGGAATCGAACCCAAGCGCTAACTAAGCTTGCCGGGCCAGTAGCAGTTATTAATATTCAATTTCTTTTTCTTTTTCAGTGTCTCTTCGAGCCATCGCCATCTCTTAATGTAAGTTCAACTTTTATTTAACTATATCCCAAAGAGGAATAAATAAATTTTGAATTTGAAAACTTTTTCAAGTTCTGTACCTTCACTGCAAATTTTGGAGAACTGGTAATTTTTAGTCAGCAAATGGTTTGAAATGGAAAACTGAAACTTTTAACTCAAAGGTTGAGCTTATTAATAAAAACTTGTATGATTAATTTCAACTCATTATATTATTTATATAGATATATTCGTATTCAAAAGCTCCCTATATTGCGATTGCATTTTTGTTGTTGACTTGTATTTTATGCATATTCAGAAATTCTAATAAATAAGACAGGTATTAAAAATCATGTTTGAAAATGATCTTTTTCCACCTTCAGACATTTTCAAACACGAATAACTAAGAATAAAATTGGATATTTTTAAATGGTTTTAATACTCTGCTCTCCGGGTCATCAATTAATATCAATTAATTACAGATTTTTAAAAGAGACTCATTTATATTTCGGTATAGTCAATTGCCGAAAATCAGAAAGATCGAGAGTTAACGGAAAAGAAAATTGATTGTTCTTATGAGAGATTAGAAATTGTTGCATAAAAACTTTCTGCCTCAATATGTCAGTAGAGGTAAATTTGCTATCATATGCTTTAAATTCATCATCATCATTGAGTATACAGTCCTAAGACTGGTTTGACGCAACCACCCGGCTCCACTCCGGCTCTGTCCCCGCCAGTTGTTTGACCTCTCTAAGGGCCGGTTGTATGTCGCAAAGTAAATGCTATTTACCACTAACCAAGGTAGATGGTAAATGGAGCCACTAGGATAGCCAATCAAATGACAGGCACATTCAGTGGCTGTCATCTGATTGGCCTTCCCAGTGACTCCATTTACCATCTACCTTGGTTAGTGGTAAATAGCATTTGTTTGACTCGCATCCCATATCCCCAATTATTTGGTTGAAATATTCTGATCTGGGCCTTCCCCTTCCCCTTTTCTTTCCCAGCCCCCTCCCCCCTCTAAGATATCCCCGGCAGTCCCCCATGTCTCTGTGTGTGCCCCATCATCTGACCTCTTCTCTTCCTCAGACTCTTCCCACAAGTCTCCGAAACGTCGGAAATTGAATAAAATTAAATAATGGACTGCCTTTCATTATAACCTACATATAATACATATTTTTTATCATATGTCTTGTTAGGTATCGCTGCAAAAATCTTTATAGGATGAATTATACGATTTTTTTAAAATCTAATTCATTTTAAAATAACAGAGTGAGAGAGTCCCAAAGTGGTAATTAATTTTTCGGTAATTTTTTGCGTTCAGAAGTAGCTTAACTGAAAATTATGAAAATCTTTCTCAAAATCACTCAATCTCTTCTTATCAATGACAAACGAAAACGAATTTGATATCTTAGTGTTTTGGAATTTATAAAATATGGAATCTTTGATCTGAGATCTTGTTCACATTTCATCGACTAATATTTTCAAAACGTTAAAATTAATTTATTTATATTAAAAGCTTATAAATTATAATAACAATTCACGTGACACTCAAAAAGCACCCTTAAAACCTTTAAAATTTGAAAAAGATTGAATTTCTAATGCAGATTATTTTATTTCTACATTTTCAAATATTTCTGTGTTCTAAGTATTAACAAAAAACTATTTGACACAAACACATAAATATCTATTAAATTAATGGTAATTATGATATTTCCCCCAAAATAGCAGCAAGTTGCTTCTAGCATTCGCAGAAATACCGTGGCTTGTCAACAACCATCACAATAATAATTATTTAATAGCTATTCATTTATTAAATCTTGTTTTCCATTAAATTAAAATCTTTTAATTAATTATAACCATTCTATCGTATATTCTGTTTACAGCTTGAATTTAGATTGTCTGACACGCCCTTTTTAACCGACTTCAAAAAAGGAGGAGGTTCTCTATTCGACTGAATATTTTTTTTTTTTTTTGTGCCAATGTTACCTCATATCTCCGCCAATTGTGAACCGATTTTGAAAAAATTTGCATTGGGTCCAGTCTACGTTCCGATTGAATTGCATTTTTTCGTAGGTATTAAAAGACCTTTTTTGTTAGGTTTTTCAAGGTTAACTTCTTTGTTTATGAACCAATTCGATGATTCTTTTTTTATTGGAAAGGGTATCTTAGGGATGGTGCCATATTAATTTGGTCAAGTTCTGATGATATGATCACTATTAATAACATCACTAAAAAAGAGAAAAATAAAAATAATTTTTAAGAAAAAAATAAAACCGACTTCAAAAAATTAAATGCAACAAATAAAATACACTAAAGGTATAAAATAATTATTATCTTATTTAGTTACAACAAAACTACGAAATATTAACATGAAATTACTTTTTGAAGTCGGTGCCAAACAGATACCTTTTTGAATAGCACTCAACGGATCTTACTTAGTGCGTTTGGTTGGTACGCTCGCTTATAGGTATAGTTTGTTTGGCACCGACTTCACTTCATGTTAGCTAGTAGCAACTAAATAAAATAATAATTATTTTAGTGTATTTTATTTGTTGCATTTAATTTTTGAAGTCGGTTTTATTTTTTCTTAAAAGTATTTTATGCCTAATATAACTGGATTTAACCAAAATGTGTCATATCAAACTCAAAATTAGAGAATAGGCAGATATATTTATTATTTTAAAAAATCAATTTCAATGACTATACTATAGTGAGCCTCGAACTCATATTTTTAGTGCAAAAATGTAACCAGCTATAATCTATAGCTTCCACCCTAAATTACTTTAAAACACACACACACACACACATAATTAAACATACCAAAGTATTTTAACCGAATAAAAAATGGGCTAGTATATACTATATGATCTAAAGAAATATAATATTTTTAATCTTTTATAGTACTTAGAGAGAATCCCGAATCAATGGAGAATCGATGGCCAGGAAGTCCAATGATATTAGGGAAACGTACACATTTTGAAAAAAAATAAGGTTGTTTGCATTCTTTTAAAAAACCCACTCAGTTAGTTTGCAAAATTTCTCCATATTCCATTTCATTCATTATCTGAGATTTTAGTATTAATTTTCGTTATTTTAACATTAGATTGTTATTAATATGGAATAACAGAAACACATCTTGAATACACTAATTACGACATAATATTTATGTGCTTACAAAAATAATAGCGGGTAATTCTGATAAAATCATTGTTTAATGAAAAAAATAAAATATATTTCAATTCATCATAGAAACTAAAAATAAAAAAAGAATGAGAATTCATTTTTCTTTAAATAATTTTCGCCTCATCCATCATTACATATAATTGTATTAGAATATATTCATAATAGATCCATAAATAAATTCAGAAGCCCGAAAAAAAACACATTCGAGATGAACTCTATAAATACTCTTCTCTCTCTCATCCTAGCATGCGTTTATAATAGAGTGAGAGGTCGGGTATGTTTGTACTAATGGGCAAAACCCACCTACTTTGTTGGGGGAGGAGAGTTTACAACCCCGAGGCCTTTTAACGCTCGAATTATTCATTCATGGGAATGATAGAGTGGTGTAAATATACATTTCTACGGGTAAAGAGAGGGAGAGGAAAGAAAGAGGGCAGAGTTTCAGGAACTATTATGGTTTTTCGACCAGATTTATTGGACACTAAAAATTCACCAGAGAGAAAGATGAGAGAGAGGAAATTTATCAAAATATCCAGAAATAATATATGTTGGTAAATGTAGAATGTATAAAAGGACAGAGAGAGAACGTGACAATTTTCATTAGCTAAAAAAAAAACACATGGCCTTTTTTTAATGTAGTTATATAAATATATAGATTTAAAATATTTTTACCCAAAAAATATTTTTAGCTACAACATTTTCACATTATATTAGTATATAATAAATCGTTGAAATTTCCCCCAAAAACAAATAATGAAAGACTAACATTCGCTGAGTTCATTTCAAAATTATATGTCATAAACGCCGAAGTAGGTAGGTATATACCTATTAATAATGCCATCCAGAGGATTTTTTTAATGAAATCAAATGCATCAGGAAGATGCAGCCCCAATGGATCTCAAAATACCTTTCATTACCGAAGAGAAGGGAATATTGGTCAATCAAAAAGAATTTTCCTTTTCAAACTTCTCATTTTTTAGTTGATTGATTGATTGATTTGAGTGATGTTTTAAACTAATCCAGATTCTGCATTTTTCAAAACTGTTATATTAATGAAGAATAATTGCAAGTTTAGTTTCTTTCACGAACACACAATTTTAGTGTTTTTAACGATTTTTAATATTTGAACCACAGAAGAGGAAATAAAATTTATTTACAGAGAGAGGTGTTTTATTTTATGGTCCTCAGGTTTTTGGTTTATAAATCTGAAACAATCTTGAAGGGAAAAATAGATATAATTAAGAGGCCGTTCATAAATTATGACAGACGGAATTTCATGCTTTTTTAGACCCTCCCCCTGTGTCACATTATGTAATATTTTCATTGAGCCCCCCTGTATTGTGACGTCACGCTAGCACTAATAATAAGCTGAAAACTAAAAAATATATTTTTGTTGTTAGAGTTCGTGGCTGTGATTACTCCCAATTAACTGAAGACGGCGAAATAAATTCAGGCCGAAACGTTTTAATGGGGGTGTTTTATTGAACCCAGCGCATCCAACTTTTTTAATGATATTGATGTGAGAAGGAGATACACCAGAAGGTGCATCTAAAGGCCTGTATGGGATGGCCCCTCCATCGTGAAAAGAACAGAGTAGAAGGAAAGAAGCCGAGATCACGAGCCAAATCTCAGAAAGTTAGATACAATCTAATATCCAATTTTCTAAGTTCTTAGGGCTTCGAGCAGTGGTAAATTCCCCGTTCCATAAATTAGGTTAAATTTATCTCCCACTTAATTTGTACCCAATGAATGCTCTTTGTTGTTCCTGGTGATCCGATTTGTGATTAGCGCTGCATTGAATTTCGAGTTAATCAGGAGGATAGGTAATGCGCGGTTCCCAACCTCTGGCTAGTTCAATCTCAGTGGCCGGGTTAACCTCTCTAGGATCCCTTATTCTGGCCTCCAAGACGCTGGATTACAGGGACTCGCCAGTGTCCCCTGCCTTTGGCTGATACCTCCTTCTTCATCATCCTAAAAATACATATATAAAAATTTGTTGAATTTTTTAATTTGACTTTTTGTGACATCACAATTTTTAACATCCCCCGGCCCCCCTGGTGACATTTTATCACAAATCTGAGATGCCCCTCCCCCACTCCTTGCACGTGACTTAATTTATGGGCGGCCTCTAAGATCATTTCACATCTACCTAACATGACTGTTGTCACTTGGAGATTTATTTTACTCTTTTTAAGACATATTCAATGTTTTGGAAAAAATAGAATATGCTAGTTATTTGATTAAGTTCCTCATCATTAGTATCAATTAATTTTAGACTAAAGCTTGTGCTAGATGCTAGATAAAATGAAAAATGAAATGTAATCTCTATCTCCGTTTTATTTAAATATATTTATTGTATTTATTTATTGTTGATGAATATTAATTCACGTATCAGTCAGTTTGCTTTCTAATGGTAGAACATGTAATATCGCATCCATTTCTGTTATGTTTACATGTATTTTGACATATAGTGCGCCTGTTTAAGTTACGAGGGTAAATTTGAAGTGGCGTGAAACAGCAGGCCTGTAACAGCTGCTCGTACAAGGAAACAATTGGCATATAACATATAATATACGCCATGCAAAAAATAGTTTTATATTCCACCCCATACAACAATCCTTCAAAAAATATGCTTATGTAATAAAAATGATGGAAAAATATATAAATCAAGGGAAATTGAAATGAATTTTGAAATATTATTATATTACCAGAGACATTTTGTTTTTATTAATACCATATTTTATTTAACATAGAATTATTATTTAGATATTTAATCCCAATTTTTGCAATTACATACTTCAAAATGAAATAAATAAATAAATAAATCTAACTATATTGAATTTTTAGAAAATGTTATAAAGCCAAATTGTTCATCTATTTGTGCCTATTTCCGGCTGTAAATTTCTATGATTGCACTGCAATTCTTGAGTTGACTAATTTTGTACATGTCAGTTTTTTCCAAGCTAGACAAACCTATTAAAGGTTTCTAGAACAATCACAATCAATTGATAATTTCTTTCGTGGACTAAAACTTGTCAGGACTTGTCTATTGGATGTTTGCACGTTCTTACATGTCAATAGATAATGGATAGTCAAATTCGGGATTATTATATCCGTGACCGCTTTTAAAAATAAATTGTCATTCTCATATCCTTCTTTAATCTCATTCGATTTAAGCCAGGGCTGTCCAACCCGTGGCCCAATATAAAGTCATAAAATTCCTTAAAACATTGAGATTATATGTAGATACTGAAAAACACACAATAATTTGGCCTGATATTTTTTTCTCTAAAATAAGAAATCTGAAAATCTACTTTTAAGTTTTCGAAAAATAAAAGTGCTAATTTTAAATTTTAAATCTGGAACTAGATTTCAAGATTTTCGAAAAATAATCATCAACTGAAGGTTTTCTACATTTTATTCGATCGCGACTCTAATGTAGGGAATTTTTGTCAATTATTGAATGAAAATAATATTTGAACTTATATATTTCTAACTTGAAATAATGATATTAAATTAATTTTTCAATTTTCAAATCAGCGCGGTCAAAATAATTCTTGTTGACGTATCAATTATTCTTTGATATATTAATGAGAAAATTAAAATTAAAATAATCATCATTTTGGTCTATTTTCGACTCCATTTTCATTAGAAATAGATTTTCTACTTGCAAACTTTCTGATTGAACAACAATTAGATACCGATCTGAAGTAAAAATTGAATATTGTTTCGTTATTAGAATTTTAAATTAATTATCTAGCTAAGAAAAATATAAACAAATACATTAAAACCTACATGATATCGCTTTCTGTAGGTATGTATTTACATTTAAGAGAAGCTATTTTCAAAGTATAAAATTTATGAAAAGTAAAATTAGAAGCTCAATATGAGCTAAAGAATAATAAAATTCATATTTCTAGATTATTAACTATCTTTTTTGAATAACAAATATCAATAGGATTATAATATTTTATATTGAAGTCTTAAATTTGGTATAATTGTATTATTTTTAAAAAATTAAAAACTTGAATATAATTAAGTAAATGAAGGAAAAAGTTAAAACTTTTTCAAGACTTGTTGCTGTCAGTTAAAGTCACCCATATAATAAACTATTATAAATATATTATATATTTATTTTAATTATCTTTGAGAAAAATTATATCTAGAATATTTAAAAATTATATCTAGATAATTCAAAATCCAATCATTTTTCGCAATAGAAATACAAACATTTTCTCGTTTGAACCAGCTTTCTACGACTTTCCCCAAAAGCTGATAAATCGACCCAAAAGCTTCCTGTAATGAAAATTCATTTCTTACTGGGCTCCACATTATTATTATTTATTATTCGTTAAAATGTATTTGTGATTCAATATATATCACTGCTCATGTGTTCATATAACAATTTAATAAATGAAAATTAATAATAACATAACTTTTTCAAATCAAAGGGTTCTGAGAAAAGGGTTGAAATATTTAATTAAAAATTGTGGCCATCCATATGACTATACCATACAAACCTGGTCTCTTTTATATTAAATATTTTATAAAATAATTTAAAATAATTTATTAAAGAACCCACTCTCCACACTCTTAATATTGGGCTCATTAGCAATTAATAACATATCCTTTTAATTATGAGACTATTTTATTAGAAATTTCTTCCATTTTTTTGCGAAAAAATTTACCTCCGCTCCCCCTCACCTCTTTTTGGTCAATATCAACTACACATACTGAGTCATTTTCATATAAATATAGGATGTATTTATGTGAAATTTCGTACAAATCGATTAAAGAAAAACTTTACATATACATAGCTCTTTTTAAGCCCCCCCCCCCTAATTTTGGCCCCATAAAAAATTAATAAACTCTTTTTTTTATTATTGGTTCATTTTATAGTATATTTTATGTATTTTTTATTTTTTTAGTTTGCAAATTTTATCATAATAATTTTTTAAATTTTTTGGTAGTTGGTATTAATAAAAATTGCTTCTTAGTGATATAAATTTCAGCTTTATAACACAAAATGTTCGATGACGAAAATTTGTGTAATTTGTGAAGAGTGCACTGAGTTTTGAACAAGTTTTCACTTTTTTATATTCCCCTGTGTCCCAATTGAATATAATATTTTTAATTAATAAAGAGATAACTTTTTCAAATTAAAAGGTTCTTAGAAAAGGGGTGGAGATATTTTATTTAAAAAAAAAGTTTTAATTGCCATTTACCCTTTGCCCGCAAAATATGAAAATGATCATCAAAAATCACCCCTTAAACCATTACGAGTCAAGATTTTCATTGAGCAATTAATCATAAGAGGGGAAATAATTGTAGAGCCCCTCTTGGCGCCCCTTTGTGGTCACCTGCTTGTACCACTCAGCCCTCTCCACTCCATTAAATGATTGGGGCAAAGGGTAATGAGAACAAGGATGCACTAGCGCCGGTTATGCAGACATGCACCAGCCCGTCATTTGCTTGAAAGCTAAAGCTCAATGTAGCAGAGGGGACATAAGGGCATGCATGTGGTCGCAGGACCCCCGGAGAGGGCAACCCACCCTGGCCCAACGCATCTACTACATACACCATGTCCATTGTCTTGTCGAGCGTGAAATTGCGCTTTCAAGATATTAATGACTCCTATCCCAGCACAGTGTGTTTGTGATTAACTTGCGCTATTCAAGCCATCTTTTTAATTTCCGCGCAATCGAGTTAAGCTCTGATTAAAGCTTTTGATGAAGAGAGGTAAAAAAAAAAAGAAGAATCCTATTATCATAAAAACAAGGTGCCGTAGCATATCCAAAACAGAGACTCGCTTTTGTGGTGCTAATGATAATGGCAACAATATACGTCGGTAATGATAATATTGAGCATGGGGGTGTCTTAATAGCTGTCTGTGTCTTATTCCATTAACGGCTAATTAAAAGAAATTCACTATCCTTTGTAAAATTAGGTGATTGTTCTTCACGGTCAGTGACTGGAAATTTACCTATACCAAGAAGATAAGAACGAAATTCTCGTCAATAAAAAAAATCCTCCTTTGCGCATGATAACGTTATTATATCTCGCCGTAAATAAGGACATAAATTTACCATATCCATATTTATATCTTATATCTACAAGAGGGCTAGGATATTTAGAATATATATTTTAAAGTATTTTCCCTGAAACTTAGATTTTTGAGATTGTCCTCGATTGCAAATTGAATAAATTATGTATATCGAACAATATGAGCCTCTGGCAACATAAAAATTCAAAAATACCCAAAATAAGGACCACCCTAACGTACATATATACTATTTATTTTTATATTATTATATTTTTATCATTTAAATTTAATAGAATACAAAAGTCAATCTTGACATCAAAAATTTTTTTTAAACACCCTATAAAAATAAATTTCTTCAATATGAAAGTAGATTTCTTTTTCGTTTTGGTGATTCCCCTACAAGCTTTTTTTGATATTATTTCTTTGATCGAGTTCTCCGCAACACCCTAACTAAAAAAAAAAAAATACAATCGATTCAATTTTCATTTTAAATTTTTTTTCTACATCTCTGACACAGTGATTTATGGAATAGTTTTTTATCGTTATCAAAAAATACCATTAAATAAAGAATGAAAGAAAGTATGATTTCCAAGTTGTATCACATCAATAAATCAGATATTTAAATATATATTGGATATTCAATTCAATCGTATATATTTAATCTATGTATATAATTTATTATAGAATAAAATAAGCAAAAGGTCACCAGAAATCTGAAATAGTCTTTAGCGTCAGCCTAAACATAGAAATTATAAGTTATTGCCAATTTAACCTGTTATAGCTATATAACGTTAGGCAAACTATTGTTTTTCTCTTTGGTGAAATTTTAAAACAAAACATATTTTAAGTGACTAACTTAAGAATCAAATATAAATATAAATTAATAAAAGGTTGAAAATATCAAAATATTTATGTCTCCCATTATCTCTTATATCTCATCAAATCAAATCTTCCGTAAATCATCTCATCAATCAAATTCTTTAATATTTCACATTTTTATTGTAAATTTAATTATTATTTTTAGCATCAAATAGTTTAGATAGTCACTTTTTGTAATTTATATAAACGTTTACTGTTTAGGCTCTATCCAAAAACATAAATGTGAAAAAGGGGCCAAATTCGGTATAAACGCCTTCGCTGACAAAAGGGTTAAGATCTGAACGGGTACCAGGTTCCATAGCAGTTGCTTAAATCATAACTATAGAAATAAACAACGTTCTTCAATTGATTTAAATGAAAATTTGTTACGTTCTTTGATATTAAATTTATAAATTGGCTTAAGTTTTATATCCAACTAAATTGTTTGTAGTATAAAATAGAACAACTAGCAAAGTTAAATTTTAAGCTTCTATTAAATATCATCACGTTAAACGTAAGTTATTGACTATTATAACTTGCCAAGTTTGAGTTTGGCCACTTTTTCACATTTATGTTTTTGGACAGATATCATTAATTTTTGAAAAGTTTTATCCATTTATTTATCTAAAAATATACATAGCAGTTAAATTTCACTTCTTCATTTTATGTCCTGAAGAAGGGGAAGCTTCGGTTTTTCGATTTCACTCTTTATTAATGTGTCATGCTCTATCATTATGCCGAATTTTCAGGCATTATAGGTTCATCGTATTTCCACTATAGGTATGTTAATTATGCCTATAAATTTCACCCCTTCATTTCGGACCCCGAAGAAGTGAAAGTTTCGTTTTTTCAATTTCCTCCTTTATTAATGTACCAAGCTTTACCACTATGCCAAATTTCAGAATTCTAGGTTTATTGTATTTCCACTATATGTTCATTAAGGCTATATAATAAATTTCACCTCTTCATTTTAGGTCCTGAAAAAGAGAAAGTTTCGCTTTTTGGATTTTTCCCTTTAATTGTAGCCCAAACTCTACCAGTATGCCAAATTTCAGCATTCTAGGATCAGCGGAAGTACTTTAGGGTTTTTATTTGATATGTCAGTGAGTGAGTGAGTCAGTTAGTGTTAAAAATGGCACTTTTCAGACCTTAATAGCTCAAGAACTATAATTGGTTTATTCATGAAATTTGGGATTCTAGGTGTTACAGTGGACCTTATTAGAGATTAAAAATTTCAAGTGTGTAGGTCTAATAGTTTTTGAGTTATGGGGGGACCAAAAGTAGCTCGAAATGGCAGGTGGGTCGCCCGTTTTTCCGAACTTGGCTAACACACTGCCGTGTGCCTAGATTAAAAAAAAATCATTTTTTCCAATAAAAAATAATTCAAAAATAAAACAATTAATACATATTTCAGGCTTAGTTAGTAATTTTTCATCAACCTAGTGAATTTGAATTGAATGTAGCTGAAGAAAATCGCAAAAAATGTATTAATTAAAAACACGTTATATAAACAATTGTGAAAAAAGTTGAAAATTTCTAATTGAAACGAAATGGTATCTTCTGAAATAGAGAAAGGAAGAAATGTATAATTGTATACAATATACACATGGACGCTTTTATTGTCCCTTCCAGCCCCGACATTCTCGAAACAAGCTTAGCCTATTCGTAGTCAATTCGGTATAAGTAGTAGGTACATGAAATTAATTTGTGTATTAATTCGTTTTTCACGTTGAAAAATTTTTACGGGTAAAATTAAGATTTTTTTCTATATTAAATTGAAAATCTAATCAAAGACATTCTAAACCCTAAAATGATTTTATAAATTTATTAATAACTAAAGTAAAGAAAATTTTTTTTGGAACTTAATTAAAATTTTTTAAATAAAAAATACTAGGTAGGTTTCTATGTCCTTCACATGTCCTTTGTGAACTCCTGAAGATGGGCTTACACCTCGAAATATATATTGAGTCGTGTTAAACAAGCATCTGATCTTTTATTTATGTGAAACCTACCTAGTATTTTATATTAAATAAAAATTTTTTTAAAAAAGTTCCAAAATTTTTTTTCAAAAAATCTTCTTTACTTCATTTATTATGTTTCACCAAGAACCTATACCATTTTCCCTTAACAAAATTATTAATAACTTTCTACAAATTAAAATTCGCGTAGTAATATATTTGAAATAATTTTAAAATAAATATTACTAAATCGAATTTATTTACAATCACAGAGAAAGTTACTAAGGAACTATATTATGATAATAATTGCACTTTAACTTTTTGTATAACTCAAAAAAAAATATTTGCTATTTTTCGTAATAATAATTATAAAGTATAGTCCCGTGGTTTAATTAAAAAAATGCAATCTTCAAAAATCATCTGCTTTTTTAACTTTTTAACTAGCATAAAATCAAAACTTGTATGAGTATCTAGGAATATATTCTATGGAAGAAGTTATAATGAGTTTCAATAGCAAAAGTGATTGTGCTCAACTAAGTAAAACTGCATATATGAACGTGTATATATACGTACATATATATGGTAGTGAGCGGTTCGGGGTGAATCTACCCCCTTCACCCCGGGTTTCTACTTTGCAGTTTGCAATTGCCATTCCCTTCCGCCTTTCCGCTTTGGTTGGAGGCCAAACACAAATAGAACATTTAATATATGAAAGTTTTAATTCTTGTAATTAAACTAGGGAAATTAATGGCGCAGTGTGGTTTCAACACCTCATCAAATACTTCATTTAAATTGATTGAATAATTTAAAGCCTGGAATATTTTTTCACACATGAATGTTTCTTTTTATAATTTTCCTCGTTTTCCAAATCATTTGGGAGAATATTCAAAAGGGTAATCAATAGTAAAAAAAAAAAGAATTTAAATTAATTTGCTATTTACACGCTAAAAAACAAAAACAAAAAAAAACAAATCATTATTATTCAAATATTTGTGTAAATAATTAGTTTAGGAATATATATATATGTATATGTATCGCACAATGAGAACATATTGAAATTGCTTTTCCAGCATACAGGGTATGGTCAAGTATTGTAATCGTGTATGAAAAAAGTGTTTTTTTTCTTTCTTTTTTTTCGAAATATCTCAAAAACGGTTGAAACTATTTTGATTAAAAAAATTGAGCGAAACCATGGCAATTCGCTCTACAAAAAAGCTCTAATAATTGAACATCGAAAAAATTATATTTTTCGAAATAACAATTGTTTTGTCAAAATGTCTGTTAGTCTGTCTTATTGTCTGGTTGTCTGGCTGTTAGTCTGTACGTTTCCAAATTTTTGTGAACGAGCTAGCTCAAAAACTAGTGTGAATATCGAAACCAAATTTTACACGTAGTTTTGGTCCATTGAGATTTTATATACATAATCAATAGACCCCAAGAAGTCTAAAAATGAAAAATTAACCACCCAAAGGGGGGGGGGGGGGTCAAAAAATGAAAATCTTGGCCATTTACCAAAGTCAACCAAATTTTGTATGCATAATCAGTAGAACACCAGAAGTATAAAAATGCAAAAACTAACCCCCCCCTACATGATTATAAATAATTTTAGGGGCCAGGTTGTATGGTAAAGTCAAGTGGATGGCCACATCAGAACACGTCAGCTTATCTTATACAGCTTTCATCTTCTTATCTATTGTCTATATCTATTCTTTAAATAATAATCGGTTTGCACGACGATGTCGATGTGATTTTTTTTAATTTTAAAACCCACTAATAGTTCATGACAAATAAAATTTATTAAAATTATTAATTTAAAACCTACTAGGGAGTCCAAGGAGAGAGTCCCTTGGTCAGGAAGATGCCCTCCAAAAGCGGACTCCGCAGCTGGTTATATAATAACAAAGCTAAATCTTTCAATGTTCTAAGTTCGTCATCCCATGTCTCAATTATATTCTAATCTAGGTCTTTCTTTTCCCACTTTCTTTCCTTTCCTCGTATTTCAACATGTACCCTACCATCTGAGCTCTTCTCTTTCTCAAATTAGCTTAAATTTGGTTATGGTGTTACAACAAGGTTTTATTTAAAATTGACCCTAGTATTTCTCCATTAGTGGCGTTACATCAGCCCTAGTTCTTTTTCATAAATTCTCCCCAAGCTCTTGACAAGCTACTATGACAATTCTCAAATTTTTTTAGATCAAGTTCTACGGCTTCCGATCTGATATGTACTTTGGTTCAGTTTAACGATTCTCCATTAAATTATCTAAATTATGCTGTCAAAATATAGTATTAGTACAATTAAAACATTGATTTTGATTGAATTTTGCCTTTTTAACTGAGTTAGGCATTTTATAGTTCTCATATGAAGCAACATCGAAGCCATTAATATTAGATATCTAAACGAAGTTTGTAATTTAAGTATTTTTCTGAATATGCGTTTTTAGGGCTCAAAAATATAATTTCCATTCATTGTTTGTTGTTCAATTAGTGCTAGCGCTATATCTCAAAACTTCATGAATGACTTTGAAACTTTACTTATATATCTCCTCGACATTTTTCACAAAGGCCATATTTTTTCAAATAACTTATAGATAATGTTTCCTAATTCTCTTCGAATATTTTTTTTCTTCAAATCTATCGCTTTTGATAAATAATATCTTCTTTATTGAGTAGGTATAAAATTCTGAAAGACGTGTAATTTAAGTTTTTATAAAATACTTACTTAGAATTCTCAAAATCAGGGATTTTCTTCACGGACACGGATTTTGTTTTTTTAATTAATAACTATGTTCAATTTCAAGTATTTTTATTAAAAATTATAAATAATCTGTTTTAATTGAGTGAATTCCCAAAAAAATAAAATGTTAACTCTTGAGATTTCAACAATATATTCCCATTAGATTTCAATTCCAATATTTATTTAATGTGGCTAAAGAGTTGTTGAAAACTTTTCCCCTGTTCAATATCCAATTTATCTTTAGGTGGCAACAGACACACCTTGGCAAGGGAAGCAAAGTAATGTATTAATTGGTTAATTCTTGCAATTTGCGAACACTCGGCTCCCTTGTACCACCCACCTTGGCGTTATCTGCCACCCTCAGGGAGCCTAATTTACATGCATACGAACTACTAATGAGACAACAGAACATTGTCGGGAAGGGTTTTTGGACAAGTCAGGGGGATATTTAATGGAAATGTCATCAGATTGACATAAGATTAGGAAGAGGGGAATTAAGAAAGGAATAAGCTAATCGATTCATCAACGAAACGTTGGAGATAACAGTGATTGGGAAGGGAGTGGGAGTGCAAACGATAATGGCTCTAGGGGAAAAAGAACAGGTTTCTTTTATTGTCCAGGGGTGGCTATAATAAAAGAAAAGAAAGCAAACAAAATATTTAAGATGTTACAGATAGCCAAGAAATCGTAGGATCATTTGACTGGAGAAATTGAGAAATTGAGGTGCAATCTTTTTACCAAAGACAATTTATTTAAGATATTCTGATATTTGGATCAGTTATGAATGAAACTAGAAAGCCCGAAATCGAATCAGCTCTTCTTTTTAAAAATACTAAGATTTTGGCATCAGAACGAACTTTTTATGTTATTACTTTTTGAGTTATTGTGGAGATCCAAATGCATTCTTAAATATGATTTTCTTTACGTTTTAGTCATTACTAAATACGAATAACAAAAATTCAACCAATTAAATTAATTACTTTGTACGCTCTTGCTTGCCTGATATCCCTGAAAATGATTTAATAAAGTATAGAAAGCTCGAAGGTAAGCAATTAATGAGTTATTTTTGACCGAAAACCTGAAACCCTCAGCATCCCCAGTAATTAAATTAATTTTCGGTCTTTTGATAAAAGATTCCATAAGATGCATAGATGGTTAAATTTCAATATAACAATATTTATATCTTCTTTATATATAAAATCGAAACTCATTAATGATAAATCAACGTCCAGCCCAAATTCCTTGAGCTAGAAAGTTAAAATTTTGGCAAACGATTCCTTAATACTCTTTTGTGCAGTAAGAAACTAATTTTTGAAATTCGGCTCTTATGGTGGTGAAAATAAGGGTTGAAATTCAATTCCTGGTGCTTTAAGCAAAAACAATTTATTATAATTAGCTCTAATTAGATCTAATTAGTCAAGGAGAATGAATTGAAATATATCTTATTAAAATGATTTATTTAATTAAATTTCCTTTCATAATTAAATCTCGCAATCAATACCATATTATTCTATTCCGAAAAATTATTCATTAGTTTTATTATTATCTTCATTACAGCTCGTAGTTAATAAGTTTTTTAGAAATGTAAATTTAAAATTATAATTAATTATCTTTTTATTTTCTACTTTCTCTCTACTTAAAAATGCATATAAAATCTTTGACTACTTTTTCCCCTTATACACTCCTCCCCACTCACTCTTTTTATATCAAGATCTCTTGATTCCATTTTATTATATAATAAATTCAAGTATCAAAGTTATATTTTTTAATTTTTTTTTTTTTTTTTTTTTTTTTTTAATATGTAGTAAAATTTTAACGTATATTTTCTCTTTATATTATTTAAAAAATTTCTCCAAAACCTGATTTAGGTATGTATATAGAGAGTTGTAATAAAATTATTTTATTGCATCTACAAGTATAGTTTACAAATTAAATGATCCCCCCTTTTTTCTATATTATGAATTTAATATTTAATTCTTAATTACTAAATCAAGGGCTGAGCGATTGAGAAAATGAGGGTGAAGTGTGTGTGTAATTTAATATTTAAGTAGTGGTGGGAACAAAAAGAAGGAAGTAATGGGAAATAGTATTGAGGGAAAGAAGGCAACACCTGAGCTTAAGAGGGTTCATTGCGTCTCGAGGAATGAATACGTATCTGCTAGAGTTGCTGCTTACGTCATTTATATTATATTATAAATACTATGTAGCATTACTATGTATTCCGATGACTTTTCGAATAACAATTGAATTCTATGAAAGAGTTGATTTCCAACGAATAATAGATTACTGGTTTTCAAACGCTTTATCTTTGGTCTATAGAAATAACACTGCCGAGCCTCCCCAATCTGACTTACTTATTTAAATAAAATTTCAATAAACAATATATTATAAGTTTTTCACCGAGTCCCTACAAATGCGACTATATTACTTGCCTGCAGAAAAATAAAATAGAAAAATAGAAAATATCATGAATTTATATTTGTTCAATATTTAATTAGTCCCATAGTTTCTATATAAATCACGATATTTTGTACTACTCATCTGTATATCTTTGAGCAAAAGAGATATTTAACGAATAAATAAATTAGGGAAATTGACAAAATATGAAAATATAAACTTACATAGGCGTCCTTTTTTGTTTGTTCTATTAAAATTTCATAAAAAGTAATATAGAAGAGTTTGATACAATTTCAAGAAGCTCTTGAAGGTGTCGATTTGTATCGATGAACTCTAAAACAAAGTACCTAACAGTAGAGCCTACATTTTACGCAGCCTTAAAGAAGAGTTGGTGAATTGATATATTATATATTCAGGCGTTTGGTACGTACATGGCTAGAATTTTTTTCTTTGGGAATATTCTAAATGTTTTTAAAAATTGCTTAGGAATTATCTATACAAATTTAAGTATAGGTATAATTATATGGATAATTATCAGGAACTCATTTCTGATGAGTACGTGGATTGCGACCACGGGGTTATCCGAGCTAAGTCTGACATTGCTTCCACTTACTTGTGTCAGGCTTCTCTTTTTCTCTCTCCTATACGGCCTCCCTTGGCCAACTCTTGTTTTTTTAAAGGAAACCAACTCCGACGCTATTAGGTTTTCGAGGGCTAGGAGTTGATTTCCTTTCTCATTTTTCTTCTCTTCAACATGTGGAAGGCAACGGGAAACCACCACATTACAAATCCCGAGAATATGCAACATGACGATTTCTCTTCGAGTAAAGAATTCCGGAGGTAAACTAGCCCCTCGTTCGGATCTCCGGGAAGGGGCTACCCGAGGAGAGACCATCATAAAGGGAAAAATAAATAATGACTTTCTACGAGTCGGAGCGTGGAATGTTAAGACGCTAAGGGGAGACGATAAACTAGTGAATTTAAAGCGGGAAATGGATAGACACAAATTGGACATTATTGGGATTAGTGAAATGAGATATCCAGAAGAGGGAGATTTTTGGTTCGAAAACAGCCATAGAATCATTCACACGGGGGGGGCAGAATGGGAGGGCAGGAGTGGGCATTATTATGAATAAAAAAATAGGGCAAAGGGTAAAGAATTATCTACAGGTAAGCGAAAGGATTGTTATGATTACAGTGGATTCGAAACCGAAAGATACTGTGATAATCCAGGTATACATGCCTACTACATCATATGAGGACCAAGATATAGAAGAAATGTACAAACAAATTGAAAACCTGATGAAGCGCGTTAAAGGGGATGAAAATTTAATAATTATGGGGGATTGGAATGCAAGAGTAGGAAAAGGCAAAGAAGGAAAAGTGGTGGGCGAACACGGTCTAGGAAATAGGAATGAAAGGGGCGAAAGATTAATTGAATTTTGCAGTAAGCACAGTCTAGTAGTAGCAAACACACTCTTCCAACACCATCCAAGAAGGATCTACACGTGGAAAATGCCGTTAGACAAGGGGAGATTTCAAATAGATTACATATTAGTCAGACAAAGATTCAGAAATCAATTAAAGGACTGCAAAAGTTATCCTGGGGCTGATATAGCTAGTGATCACAATCTAATTGCGATGAAATGCCAACTAAAATTTAAAAAACTAATAAAAAAGGGGCGGTCGCGAAAAAACTGGGATATATCTAAATTAAAAAATAAGGAAACCCAAAAACTCTTCGAAAACGTAATGAATAAGAAACTGGAAGAAAAAAAACACACACAAATAATAAAGAAGATGAAATCGAACAAGAATGGAATGACATGAAATCAAGCCTGACCGAAACAGCTAACGAAGTCCTTCAATCAAAGAAAAACGAAATTAAAAAGCCATGGGTAACAGACGAAATACGGCAACTGATTGACGAACGAAGAAAATTTAAGAACAGAAAAGACGAAGAAGGGAAAGAAACATATAAAAAATTAAGATGGAAAGTTATAAGAGAATGTAGAAAAGCAAAAGAAAAAATGATTCAAGAAAAATGTAAAGAAGTCAACGAAAATCTAGTATTGGGAAAAGTTGATGTAGCCTATAGGGCAATAAAAAGAAATTTTCAAGAAGACAAGCCAAAAAGCAAGAACATAAGAGATAAAGGAGGCCACATTATTCTAAACGAAAACGAACAGGCAAATAGATGGAAGGAACACCTAGAAGAACTCTATGGAGAAGAAAAAACAATGAACCCAATAGAAGAAGAAGAATCTGTGGACGAAAACGAATTAGGAGACCCCATACTCAGGTCAGAATTCGAGACAGCTTTGAAGGAACTAAAAAATAATAGAGCACCCGGAATAGACAATATACAAGCTGAAATCCTAAAGAACTCTGGAGAAAAGGCACGTGACAAACTTTTTGAACTAATTAGCAAAATCTATAAATTGGGAATCATCCCAAAAGATTTCGAAAAAAACAAAATAGTCACACTTCCCAAAAAGACAGGCGCGGATAAATGTGAAAATTTCAGGACCATTAGCCTAACCTCACATGCCTCCAAAATCCTAACCAAAATAATCCAAAGAAGAATAGAACAAAGAGTTGAAGAAAATCTGGGAGAAGACCAGTTCGGCTTTAGAAGAAACAGAGGCACCCGAGAAGCAATTCTCTCTCTTAGACTAATAATAGAAAGGGCTTTTATCAGGGAAGAATCTGTCTACATCGGATTCATAGACCTAGAAAAAGCATTCGATAACGTCAATTGGGAAATTATGTTTAAAATATTAAAACAGGCGGGAATAAAATTCAGGGAGAGAAGACTAATCTATAATCTATATCAAAACCAGACGGCAATTATAAATAGTGGAGATGAGCAAAGAGAAGCCAAAATAAAAAAAGGTGTAAGACAAGGATGTGTGCTGTCACCCATGATTTTCAACTTATACATAGAAGAAGCGATTAAAGAATTCAAAGACAAAATTGATACAGGTATAGAAATCCAAGGTCAAAAGATCGCTATGTTAAGATTTGCCGATGACATTGCCCTTCTAGGAAGCAATAAAAAAGAATTAGAGGACGCCTTGAATGGAATTAACCAAATCCTAATAGAAGAAATCAAAATGAAAATAAACAAGAATAAAACCAAGGTCCTAGTATGTACAAAAAAAGAACAAACGAGACAGGAATGCATCAAAATTAACCAAGAAAACCTAGAAGGAGTTAAGGAATTCCGCTACCTAGGAAGTAAAATAACATGGGATGGGAGGAGCAAAAACGAAATTAAATCAAGAATTGCCCAAGCAAAAATGGGGTTTAATTCAAAACAAAAACTACTATGCTCCTCCTCAATCAGCTTAGCAAACAGGAAGTTGCTATTGAAGACATATGTATGGAGCATAGCCATGTACGGGTGTGAAACCTGGACAATTGGAAAAGCGGAGAGAAAGAGATTGGAGGCTTTCGAAATGTGGTGCTACAGAAGAATGATGAATATCAAATGGATGGATAAAATCACAAATGAAGAAGTTCTTGGAAAAATCGGAGAAAGAAGAACCTTGTGGAAGAGTCTGAAGAAGAGAAGAGGTCAGATGATGGGGCACATACTGAGACATGGGGGACTGCTTAGGGATATCTTGGAGGGGGAGGTGGGAAAGAAAAGGGGAAGGGGAAGACCCAGATTAGAATATTTCAACCAAATAATTGGGGATATGGGATGCCAGACATTTAGAGAGGTTAAACAGCTGGCGGAGGACAGAGTCGAGTGGAGACGGATTGTTGCATCAAACCAGTCTTAGGACTGTATACTCAATGATGATGATGATGAAACCAAAAAAATTATGTTTTTTAAATACCAAATTCATTAGAAAACAATTTCAGAAGAAATAAGAAGAAGAATATTATGAAAACCAGAGCCAGGAGTTTTCTACAAAAATACTTAATTTATTAGTTAAGAATTTACGAAAATGTATACATTTTTCAAAAGTTGCCTTGGAATCGGATGAGCTTCTGACGTTATACCGTATATATATACAAATTTAAAAGTTACTATATGTGATTTCAAAATATACAAATATTAATATTATTATTCTATCTTAAAGCAACTAATTTTATATATTTAGAATGAGAAAGACACACGAAAAACATTGGGATGATTTCTCCTGGAGCATATTTAACCTCAATGCGCTGTCTTTTTTTCGGAATCCATAAATCGTTTGCTGACGGGATTATTTCAGGGCTCGTTACATTTGAAGCATTGCGTGAATAAAAGTATCCAGGTGAGGTGAGGAATATTTAGTAGAAAAGGGGGCATAAAACCACTAAGATGGCCTCTGCCTTCCACAAACTGCTCCACTTTTATACATCCGTATCATTCCTCTGTCATGCAAATGGAAGATTTTCAGGTTTTTCTAAACTGCATTGACACAGGGATATTCTAAAGAGTGGCTTGTATAGAAGGTGTAAGATATTGATCAACATATAATTTTAAAAAACTGCCACTTGTTACCCGATAGATAGAATTTTATAACATAGATTGGAAAAAAAAGACAATGTTTAAGTTTGCAATTTAGCTTAAAAATGAACAGGTCTATGAACTACGTGTCTTTAAATTACCTTTCAATTTTTAATTATGAATAATTTTATTTATAAAAAATACAAAGTTGGATTCTCTTAGGAAAATAAATACTATTTAAATTTTATTATATTTCCAAGTTGAAAATCATAATATCATTTATTATCTTTTTTATTTTTTATTTTAAAATGTATATTTTCAAATAAGAAAATGCTTAAACAGACCTCTATAGTTTCCGCCTCTGGAATTACTTTGAAAATCTTCTCCAGATTTTTGTTTTTTAATATTTTTCAAAACAAAAAAATATATTAACTAATAATAGAATCTTATAAATAAAATTTGTATGTACACATCCTATTGCATTTCATTTCATGAATTGGCCTGCAAATCTATATAAAATATCACTTAAACTATTTCTATAATTCTTTTGAAAAAAATTCTTTATATATAGACTTACGATAACATTTTTTCCTCAAACCGGCACAATTTAGAGAGTTTATTTGAAATAAAAAAATGAGCAACTTCTATATGATTTTACAAAGAGAGAATTATATTCAGCAAAGTTTTTATGATTCAAAAAGTTACTCTTTTTATTTACTCTCCTCCCAGGCGGGCCAAGTATTAAATCACGAATGAAAATAAATATTTGCTCATTGTGCTTTGAAATGTCTGAAACGCGGAGAAAAATATTTTTCAACTATGATTTTTTTTCTCTTTGTGTGTCTGCATTTCGATACCCACGATAACCCCGGAACGGAATGTCAAAAAGTTCGTTTGTATCAAAACATAATAATACTGATTAGATTTTGGAATATCTCGTTCAAAAGGGAAAAATATTTTTTGAATTATTCTATTGAGATTTGTTATAGTGTGGCCGCAAATGAACAATTTATATTTAAGTTTATTAATAATTACTAGGGAAGCTCTAGTGTACAGAGTCTTGAAAAAATTTTCACTTTTTTTTTATTTAATGTGCGGGTGAGCGATTCATTCATTAGAATCTGTTCGATGAAAATAACTTGAAAGAGCGTTGATAGAATGATCTCATTAAGATCTAACGTGTATTGCAAGGATCCCTGAAACAGGTCTGGACTTGTAAGTGGATGCCACTTACAAGAATAGACCTGTTTCATACTATTAGAGATGAATTTCTTAATTTCTATTATTCTAGGAATGGCCTTTCGCACTCAGACCAAAACGATACTCGTTATAGAGAGAGACAGAATTTCAATTGGACTTCATTAAAATATATACGAAAATGTACAAAAGAAATTACTTGTTGCGGCTCTAACTAGCAAGCGTATTGAATCTTGAAAAAGTTTTTACTTTTTCTTCTATAAATTTGTATTTTTAATTTCATCGAGAAATCCACTAAAATTTAGTACACAATTAACTTTGGCGAGGCAGCACTTAATAATTGTTTACAAAAAACCGGACCGGGACACCTGAACTATACCTTCAAAAGTGGACAGTCCTGGTCAAACCGGGACGTATGGTAACTATTTATAAACTCTACGTTCTTTTTATATTACTATGTATTGTATTATTGGTTTATAGGTAACCTACTATAAAATTGAAAAATATTAAAAAGTTGGAGAAAAACTCATTCCAACTCCCAATCCTTTTTTTAGTATATTATTATTTTTATTATTAATATTATTTTATTCCCTTATCGCAAAGAAGATTTTCCATTTTGAAAATAGAATTTGATCATAATGCATGGATTTTTTTCTAAGGATTTTTACTAAAGTTTGCCAACAAATGCCATTTCTTTCTCTTTCTACTTTCCACATACATATATATATATATATTTACAATTTAAATTTCATTTATTCAAATTGTTGTTGGAAAGAAAATTGTTTTTGTTTTGAAATAAAATTAAAATAAATGCATTCTCGAATCTTCTATATTCCTCTTATTTAAATATGAATTAAGATTATCTCTATTTTATAGTTTTTCTTTGATATTTTATGATAAAGATTATCTTACATTTTTTTATCCTCCTGTAAGGGGTGGTTTTGTTTCCTTTCTGCTTCCATTCCTAATCCTCTCAAAACAAAGGGTTGTATATAAATTGTCGGATTATTTTTGATTTTCATATATAAATTATGTAAATTTTATTTGTAATATGATTTCTATTATAAAAATTCTGAATTTTTTAGATTCACGTTACATCAAATATGGATAAATATTTTTAGATTTTATTCCTTAAAAGACATAGGGGAGAGTCTGTAAAATGAATTCATCTCAATGGTTGTATGAACAATCAAAATATTCATCAATAGTAGAAATATAGTAAATTAAATGGAAAATAAACCATACATTTGCTGATTTATTATAATATATTTTATTAAGAAATATAGATATATTAATTAATTTAATTTTTAGCTGATTGAACAATTGAACATCAATTATTACGTAGCATTTTCCAAAACTTGTACTTTAGATGAAAATAAGAGTCCTATTTTAATTTAACAGTGTTATTCGAGACTAAGGATCAATGTTAGGGATTGAAAGACATTAAATACGAAAAAAAGCATATTTATCAAAGAAGACTACTAGTTCCATTTTTTCTATTTTTCTACTTTTAATAAAAAAAAAAAAAAAAAAAATCAAATGGGACTCTTATTTTCGGACAGAGGGAGTATTAAATTTGATTTCAAACATATAAAATAAAATGAAATTGGAGGAAAGAGTGAAGAGTTTCTATATTTTTCATTTGCTCTTCGTTTTGAAAATACAAACCTTTTTCCCATTAGAACCAATTTTCTATGAACTTCTATACTCGAGTTATTATTGGAATTGTACACTCAGACATATAAGTCTGATGACAAATGGGTAATTAAAAATCAATATGTATGGCTCTAGGGATAGTATTTTTGAGACGGTAATAAATGAATGTGGTCTAAATTGAAATAACTAAACATTTTTACGAAAACACATTAATTATATTTAATAAAACAATGTTTACACAGTTAAATTAAAAAGAGGTTAATATATCGTGAGATCATTTTTAAATCTTAAGTTAATTAAATTGAGATCCGCAAAATTGAGGATTTACTGTTAAATGAAACCAATTATGTTAAAGAATAGCTCTGAATGGTTTCAATGGTCTAAAATCAGCAGCAGCTAGAGACGATAGCCAACGGTGAATAACTAATATATTCTTATGGGAAGAAATTCTACTAACTGTATATATGTTAGCAAGTGAAATCACATTAAATTATTCATACCTTATTAATTCTATATACAGTGAAACCCCTCAAATCCGAACTCCGGAAATCCGAACACACAAAAGGGAAACTTATTTATTTAGTCATAAAACAATTATGTATATATTTTATATTATAACCTTATTTTATATAATTAGCTGGAAAATTAACAAAGAAGTACAGTTAGCATACCTTACAATGTGTAAATGTGTCTACATACTTATGTCATACAGTATTGAATAACTGTAAAAGGTGGTTATTGAAATTCTTTAGGTTAATCATTTTGCAAAAACAATGAAATAATAAAAGAAACACACAAAATATCACTTAATCTTTCACTTGATATCAATTGGAATGAATACATCTCCTCTGTGTCAAAATCTGCAGCAAGGACGATTGGCTACTTATTCAGATCCAAGCGATTTTTCACGCCCCTATATCTTCTCGCCATCTACAAGGCCCAAATCCGCCCCTGTCTCGAATACGGCTTTCATCTGTGGAGAGGAGCCTCTAAATATTCTCTTTCTACCCTGGATGCAATTCAGAAACGAGCCGTCAGGCTAATTGACGATTCTACCCTCACCGACTCCGTCGACTCGCTAGCTCATCGAAGAAATGTCTCTGCCCTTTCCCTTTTCTATAGATACTATCACGGCAGGTGCTCTGATGAGATAAAATCAATAATTCCCCCAAAGAATGCTTTGCGTGTAACACGCGATTTGCCGACTCCCAACACTCTTTCGCGGTCAAATTAGAAACTGCCGGACCACTTCATTCGCCAATACGTGTATCTCCATGACTTCAAGAAACTGGAATCTCTTCCAGCTTCTATCTTTCCCAGCACTTATAATCTTCAAACCTTCAAAACCCGAGTGCATAAACAACTAGGTCTAGACCCTCTCACTTAATCAACCTTCCCTTCTCTTCGGTAATGCAAGGGTCTTTCGAGATCCATAAGGGCTGCATCTTTACTGGTGCGCCCCTTCTTGCACTCGATTGCATTAAAAAAAATGTTATCTTCAATTGTAGAAGCTAATTTCGGCTAATCCGAATAAATTGAAATCCGAACAATCCATAACACCAATTAGTTCGGATTTGAGGGGTTTCACTGTATTTATCTTAAATATTTATCATCGCTCTCGTGATATTCAGCATACGTTTTAGAATGGGATATATAAATAATACGGCGATCATACTGAGGAGCCAACACTCCTAACAATAGTACAATACTTAGATTCATCATCATCATCAGCCTGTCGATAGCGACAATCCACTGCTGAATATAGGCCTCTTCCATCAAATGGAAGGGGGTTGGCATTAAGTCACCACGCTTGCCAGAAGGATTGGTGACTAGGAATCAGATTATAGCCGGTCAAATATCAATGCAGGGACTCGGACTCGAACCCGGGACTCCTGCTTAGAAGGCTAGTGTCTTTAAGCTCTAGGCTAATCCGATTCCGATACTTAGATTGTTATTCGACAATTAATATTGAAAAAAATATATTTAATTTTAGTGTTGTGTAAAAAAATTGTTTAATCAATAAAGAGCATTTCTATGTTTTTATTTATTTATAATTAATAATATCCATTCTCTTCCTTATGGCGATGATTATTGCTATTATTATTCTCCCCATAATTACATCTGGAGTAGTTTCTCTTTGCGTAACATTTTTTTTTTTTTTTTTTTTTTTTGTGCATTGTAATGTCAGCAATGTAAAATGCTGACTGGAGCGGGATTTACTCTCTCTACTAGCCCTCTAATAATAATTCAATATAAACGATTCAAATTATTTGCTTTGATGAATTGCTAATTCTCGTCAGCTTAAAAAACGTCAGACCAGTGAGTTTTGTATGACATTAATTATTCTTTCGTAAATTACATCAATTTTATATCTGAATTTGATCCTTATTTTTTCAAATCCAATTTCGTTAACGAGTCCCGCGTGATAGTTAGTCATCGGTCGTTCTCTATTTCTTTATTCATTGAACAATTTCCATTTTGCTTGTTATAAAAACATAAATTTGGTTGCTACATATTAACTACTTACGAGCAGTCCAAATAACGATAATGCAATATGATCTGACAAATAAGATCTGGTGTATCTCCAATCTCCGGTTATTCCTCTTGGGAGTAAAGTCGCAGTCTGTCCACACACAGGGGTCGAATCTCTCGAGAGTAACAACTAGGATTAAAATTTCGATGAGTAATTTCTCTTCTGAATACAACCCCCCCCTCTCCTGGCTTCTCTTATTACTACTCTCACCCTTTTTAGACTTTCCCCCTGTTCACGCCAACTTTTTTTTATTTCAAACAGTTTGATAAGCTTAACTTCAATTACGTGCCTGTTCTAGGGATTAATTGTGTCATCTTTATTGTTAATTATATATCTATGTTGGAAGATAAAAAGCTAGTATACTGGCTAAAGCGACTTCGAATCAAATCTCGATTCAGTCAGAAAAATATTCATCTCTAAAAAAAAAAGCAAAATAACTTACTTAATTCAGGTACCACCCTGTGAACAATTCTACCAGGAAGTTACGATGTCTATGATAACTCAAGAAAAGTTCATACAAAGTATGTACTGGTATCAAAATTTTCCTTGCAAAAAACTGTTAAGATTCATACCTTTAGAATTTCCACCTTAAAGATGAAAACCCAAGGCAGAGAAGAGTAAAGATAATTCCGGAGCCAATCCAGTTTTCTCAGGAGCAATCTTATGCAAATATTTTTTTTAATAAAAATGATGAGAGTAGGAGTTACACCAAAAAGGTGCATTCCTTAAAGGCCTGGGTTGGCCCCTCCATCGTGAAAAGAAGAAGAATAGGGAATTTTATGGGCTGGCAGAGGTCCAAGGTATCTGTGGATACGGGTCTTAAACAGCTGAAGGTTATAAGTCATGGGGAAGATGGTAGCAGGGATCGAGTTCCAGTCTCTGGAGGTCATAGGGATAAAAGAGATGGCGAAAGAACTTGTTCGATTTTTATCCAATTTGACAACGAAGGGGTGCTGAGCGTTCGAAAACCGCTTGTTTCTCGTAAAGAGGGCTTTAGGGGGATAATTGATTTCAGCTCGACTGAACAGACACCATGATGGTATCTGTAGTGCAGGGAAAGAGCAGAAACGGTTCTTCGGTGAACCGGGAAGTCGAGTGAGTTGGTTAGGGCAGGGTCTCCTATTAGTTTAACTGCTCGCTTCTGAATCGCATCCAGTGTAGCAAGAGAATGCTTGGAGGCACCCCTCCACAGATGAGAGCCATATTCGAGACAGGGACGAATTTGTACCTTATACAGTGTAAGAAGTGAATGGAAACAAAAATTGAAAATTCATGTCAGGCTAACATTTTCATTAATTTATAATTATGTGAGTATGAGATTAAACCGAAAATGATGAGATGAAACTCGGCACAAAAGTTTATATTAATAAATTGCTGCTGTTTAATTTTTTTTCCAATTTTATGATTTCAATTGTGTAGTAAACTTTCTAATTTAGGTATAATAGATATAGTATCTAAGTAATATTTTATTAAAACCATTTGGAGTATATTGAATCATTATATTATTTTTTTTAATAGTAGATAGGAGTTCTATATATTCCATGAAAATATAGAAATACAACAAGAATAATAAAAAAATAAGCGCAAAATATTTTTTTATATATTTTTATAGATAACGAAATTAAATAAATAAATAAATAAATAAAAAACAATCTGTTTGAAAAAATATGACCAATTTTTATTATCTGTATGCAAAAAACTCTGTTCTGAAACCAGCAAATTGTTCTTTCTCCCCTTTTACCTTCCAACCCGGTCATTCTCACCCATCCCTCGGCCAACAATTTGCTGACTTTCTGCAAAATAGATAACACTATGTAAACAAAAACGTATGAATGAATGAGCTAAACTCGCCCGAAACGACATTCCATAAACCATAATGCTGCACTCGGCCAACAAAAAAATATTGGCCCATTTTTGTGGTAAATATATCTCTCACTCTGATCACATACACTCACGTATCATATTTATAAAACGTAAAAAAAAGAAACATTTATACAAAATGAATATTTATTCAGTTTTAATTTACCCATTCATGAATACCGATATATTTTTACATATTTGAAATTGATTATTGAATTGGATATTGAATCCTATAGTGCAGTACTTCTCAAACTTTTTTAAGTCGGGGAACACTAAACTCGTAACATTTTTTTGCTCGGAACACTTACATTACAACATAAACTTTAAGCCAGGGGTGACTAACACGGAAGTACTTTCTTGTTATGGAGAGATCGTACATTATTCTACAATATTCTTATCATAAAAAAACCAAACGTTCTAATCTACAATCACATACAAACATTGAGTTTACATTTACAACAATTTTTAATTGTGTATTTGACTTTTTCGCGGGACACTTGAAGTGTTACGCTAAGCACGGTTTGAGAACGATGGCTATAGGTATCTAAATATCCTAGTTATTTTTTTGCAACGAAATTATCTCTGGAGAGAGACGGACTGGTAGAAATTTTAATTGATAATTGATAAAAAACCCCATATACTAAATAGTAGAAATTTTAATTGAATGTAATGGAAGGCAGCCCAGAGGTAGTGAGGAAAGAAAAAATTAACACATATAAAATAAGGTGTAATTTATTGGAATCCTTCCTCCATTCCTTTCAAACCGACGTTTCGGAGGATTTTTCCTTCCTTCTTCAGGGTTTCAAAGGGTCAATGAATGAAACAAATAAAATGTTTCCTTCTTCTCTCCACCTCTTTATTTTTAACAAAGGCAAAGAAAAACAATTTTTTTTTGCTCCTTTTCTAAATTAGATGGCTAAAGTTTTTGAACACTACTGTGGAGAGAAGAAGGAAACATTTTATTTGTTTCATTCATTGACCCTTTGAAACCCTGAAGAAGGAGGGAAAAATCCTCCGAAACCTCGGTTTGAAAGGAAAGGAGGAAGGATTCCAATAAATTACACCTTATTTTATATGTGTTAATTTTTTCTTTCCTCACTACCTCTGGGGTGCCTTCCATTACATTCAATTATCCTAGTTATTTTGTCATAAATCCTCGAAAAGAGTGCAACAATTTAAAAATCTCTGTACTTTAAATGAGAAATTTGACACATTGTGCAAAAATAAAATAGAGAATCGAAATACATATAATATTTACATTCTAGCGTGTGTGACATTTGCTTGTAGGTATCAGGGCTACGAGTTTAGTGTTCCCCGAATTTTGAGAAGCACTACCTACTATTCAATGGCGAAAGTGGGTGTGCACATTGCTAGAAGAGCGTCAAAAAGTGAACGGAAAAATCGCAAAATGAGAAAAATCATTTTAAACCGTATTGTATAATATAATAAAGTCGCTATACCAAAACTAAGTACTTTTTATTAAGATGCGCCAAATCAGTTTCTTCACAAAGGATCCTTACCTATCAGCCCCGACTATGAAAAAAATTTTTAAGAAAAAAATAAAAACCGACTTCAAAAAATTAAGTGCAACAAATATAAAAATACACTAAAAGGTATAAAATAATTATTATCTTATTTAGTTACAACTAAACGACGAAATATTAACACGAAATTACTTTTTAAAGTCGGTGCCAAACAAACTATACCTATAAGCGAGCGTACCCGCCAAACGTACTAAGTAAGATCCGTCGAGTGCGATTCATAAAAGGTATATGTTTGGCACCAACTTCAAAAAGTAATTTCGTGTTAATATTTCGTCGTTTAGTTGTAACTAAATAAGATAATAATTATTTTATACCTTTTAGTGTATTTTTATATTTGTTGCACTTAATTTTTTGAAGTCGGTTTTTATTTTTTTCTTAAAAATTTTTATTTTTCTCTTTTTAGTGATGTTATTAATAGTGATTATATCATCAGAACTTGACCAAATTAATATGACACCATCCCTAAGACACCCCCTTTCGGATAAAAAAAGAACCATCGAAATCGGTTCATAAACAAAGAGGTTAGGTCTAAACAAACCTAAACAAACCTAATAAAAAAGGTCTAATACCTATGAAAAAAAATCGAAAAAAAAATGGGACCAATCGGAAGCTAGACTGGACCCAATGCAAAAAAATTTTCAAAATCGGTTGACAATTGGCGGAGATATGAGGTAACATAGGCACAAAAAAAAAAAAAAAAATTCAATCGAATAGAGAACCTCCTCCTTTTTTGAAGTCGGTTAAAAAGGCAACCTCACCCCATTTTATCTAAAAATTATGCATGCAACCTCGAACCTTTATATAATAATAAAACTTGAACAAGATGTGAGGTAGGTTTCACAAAAAAATAAATAAAACAAAATTTAGTTTTGAATTCGATATATTTCGGGGGTGAGTTTTCTTTGACTCCTGATGATGGGCTCACCCATGAAATATATCGAATTCAAAACTCAATTTTGTTTTATTTCTTTTTTTGTGAAACCTACCTCGCATCTTGTTCAAGTTTTATTATTATATTAAAATGTTTCACCTAGAACCAACACCTAACTCCTTAAAAGTTATCGAACCTTTATAATATAAAGTAATAGAAAAAAATCCCCCCTTCCCCCGAATGGGATCACGACCCACACTTTGAAAAGCTTATTTGAACTAGAGAAATTAAAAAAAAAAGTACAATATAATAATAGAACCCATACAAAATATAAATTTAAATATTTTTATTTGAGGCTATGAGTGCAATAGTGGACTAACCCACAAAATTATAATTTTGGTGTATCTGCTGAAATTAATTACTTTAATTGTTTAATTAATGAATCAAGGCTTAGGCTGCGAAAAATGAACGAGGAGAGGATTAAAAAGAAATTCCATAATTCATATAGACAAAAGGTATTAGTTTGGGTTCAGGGATCAGTAGCTTAGTGGATATGGGAGTTAAAACTCTTATGACAAAGCATTGCAGTACACATGCAAAGATCCCGGGTTCGAGCCCCGGCTGATCCTTTTGTCTGTAATAAAAATAAACTTTCCTTCGTTCCCTAAATTTAAATTAATTACTAATATTTTTACCGACAAACTGCAAAGTGGACAAAACCAGCATTTGCTAGCAAAATCTGGAATGGTCTTCTTTGTAACTGTGGTAACAATATTAGAAATTAATTTCAGCAGATACACCAAAATTATAATTTTTTTGAATTATTCTTAGGAAATATGATTTTAAAAAATATGGGATTTAATAATCCTATTTATGACTTCACCGTACATCTGCCCTCTTCCTATATTAAAATTAAATAAAAAAATCAAATTTATAATCTTTTATGACATTTTAAATAACTGTGCAAAATTTGGTCCAAATCGGTAGAGCATAAATTTTTAAAAACTCACTTTACTTACTCCTTATGGTTAAGTAAAAATAAAATATCAATCAAACGATTATTTATTCTTGTCCTTATTTGAGAATCAAAATTTAATTGCCTAAAATAAAGTTTTTGTCTTTGATCTAGACTAGAAAAACTAATTCACATTCACTCATTAAACTAATTATAAACTAAACAATCTCAAAAAAAAAATGTTAAAAAATTTAAACAAAATATTTAAAATAAAAAAAAAAAACCCTGGAGTCTCCATTTACTCAATGCCAGAGACAAGTCTGAATATACTTAAATATTAAATTAATTGTTTTAAAAATATATTATTTCCTTCCAGGCGTCTGATTGGCCTGCGCTCTTATCAAACCCATCGTCTGTCCGCTTTCTCTTCTCCGCTTAGTTATTCGAGCGCGAGCAAGGAAGACATCGCTTAACCCAACACACGAGCCTGCAAGAATTCAATCTTCGACTTGGCCATTGGGTGAGTAGTTTTGAACATTGATTTCTATTCACTTTATAGATAAAAAGTTTCTCTCTCTCTTTTTATTCAATTACCATTTATTAATTCAGTGCACATTTTAAATGTATTTCTCCAAACTACTTATTATGAATACGTTTTCACTTAATGTAACTTATTTAAAATAATAAGCATTACATTTTTTTGTAAATATATAAATAATCTAAATTCACCTAATGAAACGATGATTTTGAAGATTTTCCTCACATTCACACTGAATTTTATGCTTAATTATTTCAACAGATGCTATTAATTTAACTAGGTACTCTCTAAATTCTTAAATAAACCTCAACAGATCGTTGCTAAACTTTATCCAAATTCACTTGAAATATTAATATGTTTATTCCTTTATTATTCACTTGCAATTTGCAGTTCATGTTGACTTTAAGTCGAAAATAATGATCGATTCTCATTTAATAGTCGAGGAATAACCATTCTACATTAGAATTTTGATGTTTCGGTTATTATTAGTAACCATTGCTGAAGGCATGGTGGAATCGACTTAAAATCAAAATTAGCGATCGATTCTCATCTAATACTTGAGGAATTCTATATTAAATTTTTGACGCTTCGATTATTATTGGAAACCAATGCTGAAGACATGGAGAAATCAACTTAAAATCAAAAATAACGATCGATTCTTACCTAATACTAGCGGAATAACCTTATTGCATTCCATTTTTGATGTTTTGACTATTAATGGCAACCTCTACTGATAACGTGGAAGAATCGACTTAAAATCAAAAAGACTAAATTCTTGGCACTTTTTGGCCTCTCGACGAGCCTCCAGGTAATTTTTGGCAAAATCGTCACGTGCTAAAATTCAATCTAATTGAATACTACAATTTGTAAACTTAATTGAGTCCATGGGTTCCGTAGTTTTTACCTTAAGACCCTTTGAAGTTCCGCTTGGCGCGAGACCGATTACAATACTTTACCCATGCTTCGCATTGGATAAAGTAAAAAAATATCTTAAAATGGACAGGTTGAAATTTTGATTAAATCTAAATCATAGTTGATTTCGTTAATTAGTTTAATTACAATCTGGTTGAAATTTGATTAAATAAGTTTTTGTATTTTTTTAATTGCCTATACAATTAAGATAAAAGTAAAAAAATATTATATGAAATATTCATTTACTATGAGTTAAGATTTCTAAGTCACTTGTTTCACATTAAAATTTTTATTGTGAAACAAGTGACTTAGAAATCTTAACTCATAGTAAATTAATATTTCATATAATATTTATTTACTTTTATCTTTATTAAAGATGTTTCACCTTGGACCAACACCTCAATCCCGATTTATTACCTATACATTTTTCAAAAAAGGTAAAATTTTATTTGTCTCTCCACTTTTTCTAAAAAATTAATTTTCTAAAAACTATAATTTTCAAAGCCTCACCCTTATAAATATAAAAAACTAATTTGAAATAGATCTAATTAACTCTCAATTACAATTATTTCATATGATATAATTTTTATATAAAAAACTTGAGTATTATTTGATTTAGGTACTTTAATAATTTTTATTTTAGTAAAGAATACGTAATCACTTAAATCAAAAGAATATCTTTCCGATATTTGTTAGATTTTTTTTTTTGATTAAACATCTTTCAAAAGGGGTAAAATTTTATTTTTCTCTAGTCTTTTACTAAAAAATAAATTAAAAAAAAAACTAAATTTCAACGCCTCACTAGGATAAGTTTAGAGAAATGATTCGAATAATATCTAAATAAGATTCAATTAAAATTATTTCAAATTATGCTTAGTTAAATAAAAAGTCTTGAATGTTATTTGATTTTTTTACTATCTTTATTTAATCTATTATTTTAATGTAAGTTTTCCAACTATTTGGAAAGATAAATTTTATCAGTTTCAAAATTGAGAGTGTAGAATTATTCTAAAGACGCGCTTTTCTAATTATTTTTTTTTTCAGATAAGTATTAATTATAAATGCAATTCTTCTTAATCGGAACTAATTTTTTGAAATAAATTCGTATCAACAGAAACAAATAATTTCATTGCTTCTTTAGAAAATTTCATTTGAAATAAAATGAATAAATATGTTTATCATTTATCCATTCCAATTTGAATATTAATCATTATAAATGTATTAAAGATATCTAATATTTACAAATATCCTAAAGATTCTATAGTCCTTTTCTCAATTTGACGATTTTATTATTTTATTTTATTTTATGAAATACAAAAGCGATTTTTAAATTGTACTCTAAATGCGCATCTTTTAAGAGCACTTCGCGTGGGGCATTTATCATATAATTTTTTGCATTCATTATAAATATTAAACTAGAATTTCAATTGAAAAAAAATAAATATGATATTAAAAAAGATAAGAGTAAATAAATATTTTATTTAATATGGATTTACTCTTATCTTTATTAAAGATGTTTCACCTTGCACCAACACCACAATCTCTACTGATTATAAATATGATATTAGTATATATCTTTAGTTCAATATCGCAATTCCCAAATGCTATCTATCGCTTTCTGGTCTCAAGCGGCAATGCTGGTTGCATAACCTGTAGGCGTTTCCAACAACATTTCGAAGGCTAGACTAGTATTTCTTAAACTTTCAAAAAAAAATTTATTTCTTAAAATTTCAAAGGACCTTTCGAAGAATGGATATGTGTAGAAAAACATCCCGGAGTGGGGATTTAATTTAAATTCAGGAATTAATTTCTTTTGTTTAATTGGATTGAAACACTCATAATTTTGATTAATAATCGATTTATTTTTAGGACCTACTAATAAAAATTAATAACTTATTTTTGGAACATCTTTGATCAAAATCTTCTTTGTATATATTTCAACATTAATTTAACTAAGTTTATTAAACATATTTTAAATATATAAAATATTTGACAAATATTGATCCGTCATCAATTTCTCTGCGACCCACCAAATATTTTTTTGCAACCTCTCTGGGGGTAGCGATCCCCACTTTGAAAATCATTATCGATAGGGTTAATTTCTCTAGTATAGACGATTATTGTATTATATTTGAAGGTGTGAAGATGGCAAAAATAAAAAGGAACTACATAGGCTAACAAACTGAAAAGTTTTTGAACAAATAGTAAATACATAATTGATTTGTTTTTTACTTTAACTCTCGCTTATTTCTTGCAATGTTATATAGGACTTTTAAAATAATCCTTATTAAATATAAATTAAAAAAAAATTTATTTCGACACTCTCCATTAACCTGAAAAGATCCTATAAACTCTTCTAGCAGTGTATTCTCTTCTCTACGTAATCCAGGCTTGTTCTTGTATGCTTTCTTATTTTTCAAGTTATTTCGAAAATAAACATTGAAAATGCATGAATTTTTAATCTACCTTACCCATTAAGAACTTAATTGTCAATTTCCCTAGCATTAAAAATTTAGTTTAAAAAACTTTTAACGGCTTATCAAACAGTTATTCTTAAATAGTTAGACAATCCACTGAAGTATAATTATTGAAAAAAAAATAAATAGATCAGGGAAGTTATCTAGAAAAAGAAAAATGCCTAAGACATTATTTGAGACTAGCTGAATTCAAGAACCACTGCTAGAACATTTTTTTTTTATTTCCAAATGTGGATAGGATCATGGCTTGAATTAGAGGCCACATCACATCTTCATGATTCAGACGACGAAGAAAACAGAATTGTTCAAATAATAGATTAAGCGATTTCCCTTAAAACATGCTTGACATTAGGTAATACTGGGATTATCATCTAGTGTAAGTATTCAACAGAAATCCAATGGATTGTTTGTTTGTCACGTCTTCAAAGGATACCTTGATAGCATTGTAAATTGCATACTTCTTTAGCTCGTCCTCATACCTCCCCGCGAGTACAAATCCATTTGTAATCGCGTCCGGGACATTTTAATAAAAATCAATTTGCCGTGACAAAACGTGTCGCTGTATGGCTGAACGCCCTTTGCAGCCAGCAATTAAACCATCATGTGACAGGCAGATTAATGGCAGGACTAAATTAAAAATACTTGCCAAATGTTGGGAACGCATCATGAAAATAAGGGAGGTGGCCCTTAACGGAATTCATCAGCAGTGGTTGTTACTCTTTGTTGTGTAGTTCACACGCACCCTTTAGATACATAAAAAATCACATTTTTAAATGTAGCAAATGTAAAAAAATCATACCATTTGATTATTAGATTAATAGGGGTATAGTTGGAAAATTGATTACTCAAACTTTTGAAAAATATATTTCTAACAAAGGGATTCTAGTAATGAAAAGGGTTATAATATGGGGAGCCTTGTTTAAAAAATCACTCTTCTATTTGTGTTATTTTTATTCTTTCAATAATTTATCCCATAGTAAAATTAATCAATTTAAACTTAGCATAACTAAGCATTTTTTTAAGATTGATTTGAAATTGTATTTTTAATACATTTTTAAAAAAGTCTTGTAATATCGTATTTAGCAAACCGGAGATCGAGTTTAATTGTTTCAGAGCAAGTAATTGTTTATGCCATGTATTTCCTATAAAGAAACAAGGGAAACAATATTTTATTAAATTTTCCTATCGATCAATCAGAGTTTTGCATTAATTAATTTGTTTTAATAAAAGTTATTTTTGTTTTGGCATATCTATATCTGGGATATATAAAAATGCCTTTCTGCACATTTCTTAACCTTTTTACTTTACCATACAGGGTAGAGTCAAGTATTGTAATCGTGCATGAAAAAAGTGTTTTTTGCTTCTTTTTTTCGAAATATCTCAAAAACGGCTGACACTATTTTGATTAAAAAATTGAGCGAAGCCATGCGATTTCGGTCTACTAAAAAGCCCTAATAAGTGAACATCGAAAAAATTACATTTTTCTAGATAATAACTGATTTGTCAAAATGTCTGTTAATCTGGTTGTTAGTCTGTTATTCTGTTAGTACGTGCGTTACCAAATTTTTGTGGACGAGCTAGCTCAAAAACTAGTGTGAATATCAAAACCAAATTTCACACGTAGTTTTGGTGCATTGAGATTAAGACGACCCAAAATTAAGGGGAGGGGGGGTTAAAAATTAAAAATATATCCCATTTGAGCAAAAATGCAAAAACTAACCCCCCTCCCGCCCCTAAATGATTATAAATAATTTTATTAAGTATTAAATATAAGTGAGGGGCCAGGTTGTATGGTAAAGTCAAGTGGATGGTCACATCAGAACGTGTCAGTTTATTTTTTTTTTAATAGGTTTATTTTTTTTACAATTTTTATATATATCCGGATTTGCATTTGACTTTTTTCCAAATTTTGAATTAAGATATTATAGGTTGTCCAACTCCATTCTAACAGCCAGCAATTGTTTTTTTGCCTCTCTGCAATGTGCATGTATGATACCCACGATTACTTTGGTTCTGATGTCAATGTTAGAATTTCTTGATTTAGTGATTATATTATGAGCTCTCGAGCCTCAAACAAGTTTAGGTGTGAAAAATTAAAAAAATCACAAAAAAATCGAATCGTTATAAATAAATGAGAGAGGTTGTTAAATTGCTGAAATTTGAGCTGTACTTTAGCGTCAAATTTTATTAACAAAAACTATTGGACGGTGCTTTTCTAATTCGCTTCTTTAAAAAATGTCAGATTGCCAAAATTTGAAGAATGAGCTAAAAAAAAGTGTTCATATTTTTCTTTGATTTGTTCATCAAATTGAATGTTTTTAAAAATTATTATTTTCACAAAAAATTAATTTTAGGTTTCATGTTTCTGTTCTTTTTAATTGCTTGAGATATAAATACTCATTTAATTTCATTCTAAATGCCCAAATTACCCCTTTTTTGATTTTTTTAATGAAATTGATGAGAGAAGGAGTTACACCAAAGAGGTGCCCCTCCATTGTAAAAAGAAGATTTTATTTCTAAATTAGTTTGAACGATCTTTTTTTAACTGTTAAAAATTAAGAAACATTTCTCTGCAATAATCGAAACGCATCTTTTGTTTATTGACTGGGTGGCTCTCGTATTATTGTGATTTATTATAGTTCCACAGATGCGAATAGAATGGCAGTTGTGGGGTAGGTTTGTGCGTGTATATATATGTGTGTGTGTGTCAGAATGTTTCCCAAAGCAAATGCAATCGATGCACGATTTTCCAACATAATAAGCAATTTCGTTGATGTTATGCTTATGTTA
The DNA here is from genome assembly GCA_024734495.1 of Forficula auricularia. Taxonomy (NCBI): domain Eukaryota; kingdom Metazoa; phylum Arthropoda; class Insecta; order Dermaptera; family Forficulidae; genus Forficula; species Forficula auricularia. The sequence continues at coordinate 811,362 of JALMQS010000164.1, forward strand.
TGATTTTATTATAGGTTTAACAGAGTGTATTCAACCTTATAGTATAGTACTAATTATCAAGCAATAAACGTTTAACAAATGGAATAAACCGTTCTCCAATGAATTTCGGCTAGCCCAATAATAATCATAATAATTATTAATAGATGAATCGGAGCTTTCGTAGTCAAGTTCGTGTTTATACTCGAATTGATTTGTAATGAGAATTCATAGAAATACATAATAGGATTTACACTATTACACTAGTGTACTATATTATTGTTATTTTGATTTAGGGAGAGGCTTCTCATTTGCCTGTCCTTTCTTTCAATGACAGTCAGACGGAATCGTGGAATAGATGAAAGGAATAGGATTATCTACAAATGATATTACAAACTCATTCTGGACACACAGACTTTAGAAGGAATATATTCTACACCCTATCAATGTGTATTTCAGAAATCCCCATTTGTATTTCAGCATTCTTAATTTCATTTTAGAAAAATTACAAATATATTTCAAAAATCTCAATTCAGGGGGGGGGGCAAACTTTAATTTGACTCCTCTCCCCCCAATACTAAATATCTATATACCATGTATACAAAAAATTTCCCGCTTCCAACAATATTAGACTAAATTCATATCTACTAAATAGACAATGACCCTAGAGCTAGAATTGAAAATCATTGAGCCCTCTTCTCTAGATCTTTTTTACCAATTCGCTTGTACTGTGAAATCAGAATACATTTTTTCAGCTCTTCTATTTCAGTGCCAAAACGTACACATTTTCAGCACCATAAGTCTTTACTGCTCTAGTTCAGCAATTGAATTTCAAAATTTGCCAAGTCAATATCAATCAGAGAGAAATTTTATTCAGTCAGAGTGGCATTAGCAGGTTAAAAGTTAAGAGTTGCTATATTATTTTTGAATTCTTGAAACTTTTAAAGAAATATTCTTTCATGCCTAAACTAGTGTCTTAAAATTATAATCTTTGTTAGTATCCAAAGAAATAAATGTATCGTTTATTAACCTCTGCCAACCATGATATCGTTTGTTGGTTGCACACATATCTAACGCTTAGATAAAACCATAAAACCATAAAGAAAACAATATATTTAATGGAGAACTTCCCCAACCTACGTATGTCTGCAACATATTTCTGAACGAGCTTCGAGGGCGTGCCTTGGTGCCCTGGCGGGCAGCGTCTCGGTCCAAAATTTTTATTCCTCTTAAAAAACCACGCTCCAAATGTATACCCGTAACTACCGAAAATACATCGTCTCTTAAAAGTTTTAGTGGAGGGGGGGGGGGGAGGAATAATTATGAATATATTTAAATTTAAATTTCATTTTTCCTTTTCAAAACAAAAATAATGAAATGATTTATGAACTGCAAAAAATTCGCAGGCTGAATCATGGAAATTATTCAAATTTACGCGATTCAATTAATTTAATTAATTACAAAAAATATATTTAATAACAAATTTAAATTTAGGGAACGAAGAAAAGTTTTATTTTTATTACAGACAAAAGGATCAGCCGGGGCTCGAACCCGGGATCTTTGCATGTGTACTGCAATGCTTTGTCATAAGAGTTTTAACTCCTATATCCACTAAGCTACTGATCCCTGAACCCAAACTAATACCTTTTGTCTATATGAATTATGGAATTTCTTTTTAATCCTCTCCTCGTTCATTTTTCGCAGCCTAAGCCTTGATTCATTAATTAAACAGGGAGGCGCTGGAAATATATTTAATGTTTCTTAATTTAAAATGAATTGGAGTCTTTCATTTCAAAATTACAATTATATTTCAAATTTGCCTGGTTAATGAAAATCGATTGAAGCCATCAGTTTAAAATCCGAGCTGACAATTATATTTCAAATTTGCCTCGTTAATTAATATATATTTAATATTTCTTAATTTAAAATCTATTGGTGTTTTTTTTCATTTTCATTCGAGTTCAAATGAATACAATATTATCTCGACACAAAGTCTAAATCAAAAATATATAGTTTTAGTATCAGAAATAAAAATATAATTATTAATAACAAATTTAAATTTAGGGAACGAAGAAAAGTTTATTTTTATTACAGACAAAAGGATCAGCCGGGGCTCATAATTATTAATGTTTCAATGGCGTAATGGCTAGAGCTAATGCCCTTAGTTCAAGAATTCGACGGTTCGATTCTAGGCAAGACCGTAATTTTTTTAGAGAAATTTCTCTAAGCGTTGTTACAAATTAATCTAGACAAATATATATAGTATTCTATTAAAATATTAAAATTTACAAAAAATTGCTCTCTAAACCTTGTGGAAGAGAAGGCTCCGGAGGGATTCGAACCCTCGATCTCCTGTTTACTAGACAGGCGCTTTAACCAACTAAGCCACGGCGCCATTGATTTAGAAACTTTATACTATAAACAAGTGGAATCGAGTATACTCCGGCTTCGATTTTAATTTACTCAATAACCTGGACAGATTTTGCAAAATCGATTCCACTCGATTTATCGATTCTATACGATACTAAGAAAATATCAAGAGGATGTCATTTCTTAGATCCGAGATGGAATGGAATATTTTTAATTATGTATAATTTCAGAAGAGTTGGTATTTTTACCACATTGACAAGAGAAGCCGATTATTTATACGTATTTATTAGGGTGGGTCGAAAAAACTGAATTTTTTTTTTCTAAAACACTTTAGTGCGAAAAAGTTGCCTATTGTAATAAGAAGAAAAACGGCATAAAAAAAAAACTATAATCGGTTAACATCTTCCGCTCGCGCATCGAACTTTAAACTTATGAAAAATTGCAAAAATTGAAAAATATAAATTTTCTAATATGTTGCGCGAATGTAAAAAAGTATATTATTGATCAGAATTTAATTTATTTAGGTTATTTAAACCATAAAACAAGCATAAAAAACTAGTGTGTTTATTTTAAAAATTTTAACTAATAGAAAAAAATTAAAAGTATCGTGATTTTTGCAATTTTTAATATTAGTTGAATAAAAGATTTCACTGTAACAGAATTGTTTTATTTTAGGTTAAAAAATAAAATGAGAGATGGAGTCTTCTGTTTTTAAATAAATATAAATAAATAAATAATTAAAAATTATTTTATTTAAAAACAAAAGACTCCATCTCTCATTTTATTTTTTAACCTAAAATTTTTAATAAGTTTAAAGTTCAGTGTGCGAGCAGAAGATGTTAACCGATTTTAATTATTTTTATGCCGTTTTTCTTCTTATTACAATGGACATATTTTCCACAATAATGTGTTTACCAAAAAAATGTCAGTTTTTTTTGACCCACCCTAGTATATACTCTATGCAATGCCCACTTTCGGCGGCCCTCATGTTATGGGGCTCACCCCTTGGACCCCCCCTCGACCCCCCCTCGAAACCCACCCAGCATCCCCACCCACAACACCACCCCAATGTACAGACATAACCTTAATTTTATATATATAGATAATTTCATTTTAATTGGTAGCCATGACGACTGTTTTTGTTGGGGGACGGACATACGTAGGTACATAGATACATACAAATCCCTTTTAGTAGTATGTGATATAGGCACAGATATAGAGAGAAATGCCATTTAGTACCCCTGAACCCCACATCCCTGACCCCCCGCGCGAGCCCATTTTCAAACCCCCGCCCCTGGACAAAAACCCCCCACCCCCTGGGGGACCGACAAACATAGGTATATTTACAGGGTCAAATGCCCTTTAGTAGCCCCCTGGATATAGGTACATACACAGAAAGAAATACCCTTTAATACCTGCCACCCCCCTGGACCCCCCCCTTCCACCCTCTGGGGGACGGACATAGGTACTTAGGTACAGAGGCAGGCGCAAATGCGCTTTAGTAGTATAGGATTATATTTTAACGTATATATTATTTTCCTCATTCATGCTTAGAAATTTCTGAAACTGGATTCCATTGTCTATAAAAACTCAACCCTTTCCGCTTACTTGTTTCCTGCGACATAGTACTCGTACCTTCACTCTTTCAAGATACGTATAAACTACGACCCCTCTCCTGAAATTTCTTTTTTTTCTTAATCTTTTTAAATGATTCATCTGCTTATCCCGAATTATAGGGGTGTTCAAGGTGTAACAACTTCTTGAATCGCTATCAAAAGAAACCCCCTTGCATTAAGAATGGAAAACACTAGGAGAATTATAAAATTCTGAAAATAAATCTTTCCGAATATTAATTGAAAATTAAATTTTCGTGATATAAAATATTAATTAAAATTATATTAAAGTTGTATTTTCTCAATGTAAAATAAGTAAAACTGAATTGATAAGAGAGATAGCGGAATAGATTTGCTTGGAAATCGGAATGCAAATTTAATTAAAGACGAAATTGCATTCCGAAGTGATGTCGTCTTGGGTTCTCTTCTCGCCCATCATCCCCCTCAACTCTGCACACTTTTACATGGAGGTTCCGATTGTTTGTAGGTATCCCGGGTGATTCATCACTAAGACGTTATTAAAAACGGACAGACAGACAGCAAAAACAATGAGTCAGTGCGAAAAGTGCTTTTTGCCATGTCGGATTTAATCAACGTCCAGAATTCATTTTCTTGGCACATGCTTAACCCCTGGGCACTCTCACCCCTTTAGTCACGTGTCTTCTTCTTCCTCCCCTCAACCCCTATCCATGAATTACTGTTTCCTAACAGCTTCCATCTCTCTCTCTATATATAATAGATATTAAATTTATTGATTGCACTTAAAAGACCCCTCTGATTTGATTATTATTTAATATTTTAAAAGGTCACTGAGCGAGCGGGCGCTAAGCCACACGAGTGGAAATTATTTACTGGAATATTTTATTGATAAATAATTATACGAATGGAGCAATGAACGTTACGTTAAACGGTTTACAAATGATATTAAGCTGTTAAAGATAGAAATGATTGGACTGATTTTTAATTGAATTATAATCATCTCTATAAAACATTTTTTGACAGTAGAGCTTCTCTAATTCACTAAAATAAAATAAGTAAAAATAGTGGGACTGTCTTTAAAAACTATTTTTGGGAGTATTACAATTTCAATAAGATCAATCTTAGTAGTTTTACAAATAATCATTAAAATTTACACTTAAGTAGAATTTACTACCTATTCAAAGACTGTGAAATATTTTGAAAACATTTTACAAATTCTCGCTTGGTCAGTGACAAATAAGAAGGAATTTGATACCTAAAGTATTTTGGAAGATATAAACTACGGTACCCTCTGTATGCGGATCGATTCGCATTTGGCCGGTTTATTTATAAATATCACTAGGCTTATCAAGAATAATATGGTCTTCATCGAATATAGACTTTTTTATGACGTGTCGCAAAAGTATTGGTACTCTAAAGATTTTTTCATATTAAATTTACTTTAAATAGTATACGAGTATGTTCTTTAATTAAATATATTATTATTATTATATTGCTTGCCTGTGGTGTGCTTATCAAGAATTATCTGTTCTTTAATATCCATAAATTTTAATCTGATTGAAATTTTGAGGCGTTTTGCTAAAACGTGTATAACATCTATATTCAATTTACATAAGATATTAACTAAAATATCCCCCTGTGGACCGGGGGTAGAATTGGTCCACAGTATCCCCTGCTTGTCGTAGAAGGCGACTAAAAGGGGTTAGGCGTGTACTAACAACTCCACCCAGTTTAAACTAATACTGCTTACTATAAGTCATGTTTTTATAGAGGGTAGACAAAATATTAAATTATTATTAATGATATTATGTAAAACTTGCGTTTCTTGTGGCTGAGATTGTAAGGCAACAAAATTATGACTTACTGAAAAAGTTAGTCGGTCACCTAGAAAAAATAGTCATCTAGTTTGTAAAATACTGACAACGCCGTCACTTTTGGAGTTATCGTGGATATTCAAATTCTGTATAAACATGAGTTTTACCTAAGTTTCTGATATTTCTAACCAAGAAAAAAAAAAAAAAAAATTAGTATTTTGAAGCTTAGGCCTGTGAGTTAAGAACGCTTACCGGACCTATATTAGTTAAATTTAATCATTTGATTTTAATGCTATTCAATTAAAATAAAAGTCATAAAATGCATAAATCACTGTATAATTTTCTAAAATAATAAATATAGCTTAGAACACATGCATCTTAGAGATCTACCCCTCAGGGAAATAAGGATGCCAGTGTATATTTATATAATTTCTTTCTTAATTTGAAATTTTGAACAATATGCTTGACTAATTTGAAGTGAAATGGTCCAAATGAAGGCTGGAGTTGGCGGTGTTGAAATCCGCTGGGGTCAATTAGATCCAATGGGATAAGAAAAACGAAGATCTTGCTCGATGTAACGAGAGTGGTGCAAATTTAAATCTGTCGCTGGGGTCTCATGAGCGCCTCAACTTGTGCCTAAATAGGCGAAAGTTGGCCAAAGGTATTGCACCTTCTTGTTCTTGTTCATGTCCCGGGCGAGTCATTTCAGCCTTTAAGAAGAACTCACATACTCTCGGGCGTCTTAAGATAACACGGGAACATGAAAAACGCATTATCCACGCACAAAGATCTGGTCCAGGCACAGAGACAATGCCCGGGCAACTTTTCCGTCTTTCTATGAGTAATTCCTTCGCCGATGGGTGTCAAACTTCTTTCATAGGGCTGATGAAGAAAAGCATTGGTAGTGGGGGGGCCCCCGCCAAAAAATAATCCACCGGAACGAATGACGTCATGTCCGGGACAATAGTTTGTCCCCAAAGAGCCTTTTAAGATAGAGGGAGGGAGTGTGCCCAATCAAAACGAGTTCGACAGTTCGACAGTCGAGAGAAAATCTTCATAAATATCTGTAACCCTCAAATCTATTGTTAGTCCAAAAAAAATAAGAATAAAATGCTCTCTAGAGTGAAACTCGAAAGCGAAACATTAAGATAACATAATCAAGGGATTGACGTTTGAGAGTTGCTGGATAAGGAGGGCGCTCCATGGCCAAATTAATACAAATGAAGGATCTATTTCCGGAAATGTAAATGTTCATAAGTTTATTTATTCTTTTTACGTACAATTATATAATGAATGAAGTAATGGAATGGCATTTTTCTGAAAATGAACTTTTTGAAATTAATTCTAATAACTCGGCTTACATTTTTATTATGGTTCCCTGGAAAACTCAAACAGTTCCGACATAATGTCCTTCCGTCCGTCCCATTGTAGGTCGTAAAATAAATAAAACAAAAACTTGAAGTTTTTTAAATTTTAATCGAATTATTTTGGGGGGCTCGAATTTTTATAAAATATATTTTTTTTCATGGGGGGGTGGGGGTGAGTTTTTCCGAAAGAAATCCTTAAATTAAATTAAGTTTATTTTTTTAAATATAATTCAGTTTAAAATTCTAGTGTGAGAGATCCCCAAAGTGACCATTTTTATATGATCTTTGTACCTGTTGGCGTTCAGAAGAGTCTTAACTATGAAAACATTTTATTTGTTCATTCTCTCCTTACGACGATAAATAAGAACGAATTTTGGTTCAAGTATTTTGGGAGATATAAAGTATGGAACCTTCGATATGCTAGCCCAGCTTATTTAAATTCTAGTTGAAAATATACGATTTAATTTAGTTAGAATGAAGGCTCCTAACAAAAATTCATGTTTTATCCTCTACAGAGCTCAAAATAGCCCCAAAATTTGATCTATTAAATCCGATATTTCAAAAATGAAAAACTTCATAGAAAAAAACAGACATTCCGTTGAATTGATAAATTGATAATCTCCTTTTTTCAAAGTCGGTTAAAAATGATAAAAAAATGTATAGGTAATTCTAAAATATTTAAAATAAGAAACCTAGAAAGCCATTAAAAAGTTTCATATTTAAAAAGAGATTATAATTTTTCTCAAGAAGCTCAAAAAAAGGCTACTGGGTTTCCAGAAAAAATACAATTTGTATATGTCCTTGACCATTACATAAATACCCTTTGCCTTTTGGAGAGTGACTATAATTATTTTTTTTTAATAAAAAATATTTTTTACTTCAGTAGAATAAATGAACTTTTGATTGCAAATGTTGAAATGATCATAAATAAATAACCAACAAAATAAGAGACAAGTAAATCAGAAAGAATCAATGTTTCTCTAGAGAATTGAAATATAACGAAATAAGTTAAGACAACTCATTTTATATATACAAGACCTAAATTTGTTGAAAACATTCTAGAATTGTTTGCCAAAAAGATAAGAAATAATTAGAAAAGCATCTGTAATGGATTTTTTTTATTTTTCCGACTATTTTCTTCTTAAGTTTTTTATTTTCTTTCTTGTCAGTTTGAATGAAGTCGAATATTATCTTTTAAAACAAGAATAAAGATATAAAGTAAAATAAGAGGCACAAAAGAAATCGCATTAGTGAAAGTGAAAAAAATGAAGTGTTCTATACATATAGGGCACTAAAATTTGTACTACATAGTATAAGAATTTTTTAATTTTTCGCTTAGAAGTCAATGCAGCTATGAAACAACAGTCGATAAAAATTATGATTATTTAAATTCTATTCCATAAGAAAACATATTCAGAAGAAATAAAAATTAGGCTCCATTGAAGAAGGAAGGATTAAAACCCTTTGTGCTAAAAAGAAGAAAAATAATTGGTAAAATAAGAATTTCCCAAATTTAGAAATTTTCCAAATGTGGACTTAACCTCATTGGCGTCTGACTGACACATTTATATTCTCACTCATATCTGGTCGAGAAAAGAGACTTCCATAAGGTTTTAGTCATTTAAGGTGAAGTATCTGGTTTCGGAAGCTTTATGATCAGCTTGATTCACTGGAAATATCTTTCATGCCGGACTACCAGTAAAATTACAAAATTAATTAAACATGTTTACTGTTATTTTCTCATGAAATTTCTACTTACTGAAGTCTTCAAGTGGTGATAAATATACCTTCATTAGTCCGATCGGAATAATCTTCAAAATTTTAAAGTCTGCACTCAGTTTGTTTAAAAATCTAAATATTCCGGACTAGATGTCTACTCAGCTTCTTACCCTATACAATGCTCAAATTCACCCCTATTTCACATATGTGGAGAGGAGCCTCCAAGCATTATATTGCCACTCTAGATGCAATTCAGAAGCTAGTTTTATCAGACTAATAGGAGATCTAGCCTTATCTACAGACCCGAATTTAAGAACAGTGAGGCCCTATGCTTAACCATTATGGAGGGTTTTTTGTATAATTTCGTATGTGAGTGGAAAACTTCCATGAACGGTGAGATCAGAAAAAGCATATGTAATAAGAAACACACCAAATATGACAATTTTTTTCTTTCGTGGATAATCAATTAACCTCAAAAACTTTTGTGTGTGAGGCCCTAAGCTATAGCTTCACTTTATTGGTAAATTGCTTGGTAATATTGCTCGATTCTCTGGCCCATTGAAGAATCGTCTCCACTCATTCCATGTATTATTAATATTATCATGGCCTTTGTTCTCACGAGATAACGTCACTAATCCTCCATAAACCCTCATTTGCACGAAATACACGATTTTCAAACATTCAAAACCCCTTCTTGGTTAAATTAGATAATAATCTAACAAAGATATTTTTCAACTCGTTTGTCCTTATGACTTCTAGAGACTGGAACCCTCTTCTCGTAAAGTTTTCTGACATAAAACCTTCAGCCTTTTAAGTTCAGTATTCACAGGAAGCCTCACCGCCGACCTAATCCCTGATATTTCTTCTCTATCTTCTTTTCACAACGCAGGTGTTCACTCCGAACTTCAGAGGTTGCACTTTTTTGGTGGAACATCTTCTTGTATTGATATCATTTAAAAAAAGCTAGATCTATTATAGACCGAGAGAGCTAATAAACATTTTGCACGATCGCTTGCTTAGGTCGGCTGGTTTATTAAATTCTAGCCTTGTTCGCACTAAACTCCTGAATATAGGCAAACAATTCGTCAGGTGTTCTTCATAGCTGCGTAAAATTTAGGCGTTACCGTAAAGTACTTGAGTTTTTTTAGTTCATCGATACAAGTCAACCCCTTCAAGAGTTTCTTGAAATTTTATCAAACCCTTCTATTTTACATTTTATGTAATTCTAATAGAACAAACAAAAAATGACGCTTATCTAATTTTATATTGTTATAATTTGTAAATTTTCCTAATTTATGTATTTATTCATTAAAGTACCCTGTTGATCAAAGGTGAGTAGTAAAAAATATCGTGATTTATATAAAAATATGGGTCTAATTAAATATTGTACAAATATAAATACAATGATGTTTTCTATTTTTCTATTGACTCCAAATCGACCTTTATTTGATCCAAAGTGAATTTTATATTCAAAAATAACCTATTAATTATGCTTTGACATTGAAAGATAATTAAATATGAACAACCTACAATAACAACTTAAGTATTTCTTTATTTTATTTCTTTATCACATCATCAAACGTGCATTGGGAAATATTGAAAAAATGTCGTTAAACGAAAAGAGAGCGAAATCATTTTTCCACTTTTGTGACTATATTGAATTGAAGAGGAAGAAAGGCAAAGAGGAGGGGTGCAGAGAGGGTGTCTAGTCTGCAGGGAGTGCGTGTGTTATTTGGAAATGCCTGCACGCAGAGTTTGGTCGAGTGGGAGGCAGAAGCCAGAGGGTGGCTGTAAATAAGACGCCCCGTCGGTCACAGAGACAATACAAGAAGGGTCGGCCCCAATAAGAATGCAAATGGGAACCCCCGCAGGCAGTTTGCCTGTTATTGATAGCAAATGGAGCGGCCGTCTCTCTTATCAAAATGCCAACTGAAGGAATGAGCCTGGCCTGGATGGCACCGATTTTTTTTTTTTTTTTTATTAATTATACACTTCATTTACGATTGGAACTCAAAAATGCCATAATAGACAATTTTATAAATTTATAATTATGTGAAAACAAGGAAGAAATTCCCTTTACAATATGCTATTTTGGTGAATTACAATCTTAATTCTTAAAAAATAAACTGCAACGGATCGTTGGTAAACTTTATCCAAATGCATTTGAAATAATAATATGTTCATTCCTTTATTATTAATAAGATATTATTTACAATTTGCAGTTCATGTTGACTTTAATTCAAAAATAATGATCGATTCTCATCTAATACTCGAGGAATAACCATTCTATAGTACATTGGATTTTTGACGTTTCGATTATTATTGGTAACCATTGCAAGACATGGAGGAATTGGGTTAAAATCAAAAATAACGATCGATCCTTATCTAATACTAGAGGAATAACCTTATTGCATTTCATTTTTGATGTTTTGACTATTAATGGCAACCTTTACTGAAAACGTTGAATAATCGACTTAAAATCAAAAAGACTAAATTATTTTATGGCAAACAACTCAAGCTTGTGGGCCGATATGTACCAAAAACTAAGCAGCACTTCATTTTGTTAAAATAATGGTAGGTTTTCAATCGGTGCAACGATGTGGAAAAAATCGTGGACAAAAAAAAACGATAACATCCATCCATCCATACATCCATACATCCGCACGCACTAAATGAAAAAATCACACTTTTCGGCCTCTCGAAGAGACCCCATGTAATTTTTGGCAAAACCGTTTCGTGCTAAAATTCAAACTAATTGAATACTACAATTTGTGACTTTAATTGATACCATGAGTTCCGTAGTCTTTACCTGAATACCCTTTGAAGTCTCGCTTGCCGTGAGACCGATTATAATACTTTACCCATGCTTCGCATTGGATAAAGTGAAAATGACATTTTATTTTATATATGAAACACTTTCTTGATATTCTGTAGTTTGCATGTTATTGATATCAAATGGAGCAGCCGCCTCTCTTCTTAAATGCCAACTTCTGTAATGAGGCATGACCTGGTCGGAATCGATTTTTTTTTAAATCTATTTATTAGCACCCCTCATTTCATTTCATTTACGATTGGAAAGCAAAAATGCCATATTAATAGTTCTATTTTCATAAATTTATAATTATATGAAAACAAGCTAGAAATTTTCTTTACAAAATGCTATTTGGATGAATTATCATCTTAATTCTTGAAAAAAAAAATATTATATTTTACTTAAATATGAAACATTTTTATTGTATATAGTTTACCTGTTATTGATAGCAAATGGAGCGGTCTCCTCTCTTATCGAAATGCCAACAGAAGGAATAGGCCTGGGCGGCACCGATTTTTTTAAATTAATTTTATTTATTAATTTACACAGCTCATTTACGAACAGAACGCAAAAATTCCATATCAATAGTTCTATTTTCATAAATTTATAATTATGTGAAAACAAAGTACTGATTCCAAAATGCAATTTATCTACTTTAAATTCTTTTAAAACAAATTTTTAATTTATTATATTTTTTATTTATATTATATGAAACACTTTATTGTAATGAGTCTATAATTGTATTGAGTCTATAATGATATCGAGCACATTTATCTATGATACACTTAAAAAAAAAAAAATTATGAATCAATACAAAATATGTATTATTTCACTTGCAATAATATGCCAAATTTTTTACAATACCTATAGCAATAGCCATGAGAAAGATCAAATTATTGCCAAACAGATTAATTATATCTGGGATATTTCTTTTTTTGGCTTTCTCGGCATTAACCATTAGCTATTTTACGTTACTATATATTAATTAATTTTTTATCAATTATGTAGGAATCAGATTAAAGTCAGTTTGCAGCGAGTCGGGCTTGAGACCTCGCTAACTTGATTAGAAGGCATGTACTTTTTTTAATTATATAAACATTGATTGAAAGTATCGCTCCTTTTTGTTATGAGGTTTGTAAGACCTCAAGGAAGCTGTTAGTTACTTTATAAAAAATAGAAATGTTTCGATAGGGGCTGCTGGTTTGATTATCTAATTAATTAATGTTATGCATATATGATATCTTGTAAAGAAAAAGTGGAGGGGAGACAAGGTAGTTCTCTGCAAATGCGTATGAAATAAAAGATAAAACAATTTAACGTTGATATAAAATTTATTCAGATATTAATAAAGGGAAGGTTTTGATAGAAGTGGAGTTAGGTGGATGGATTAAGAAGAGGTATTGTATTTGGGAAAAGTATGGATTATTGGAGGCTGGCTCGCCGTTCCAATTGTTCACTTGCGAAAAAATGCACTGATTGTGCGTGTGTTAAGCGTCTATGCTCGACGCATCAATTCCGGGGTCATTTGCCCGGAAAAGTTAGTGTGTTTCTTGCCGCCTGAGTGGGCAAAGGAGAATATGAGTTTTGTTGTCCACCAAGCGAGTGGGTGTCAAAAAACATATTTTGCTAAGCGCGGTTTAGCGCTATTAAAGAAAACCTTGAGTGGTTTCTGGGCATGAATTTGTATATGTTTTGTGCTTTGTCAATCGAGCGGACGGCAAAACATATACATTGAGGTAACCTTCAGAATAAAAGAGAGAAAACAATTAAAGATATGAACACGTATAGGATATGAATTTTAGCTATCAGAAAGAACATTCTTACCTTCAGACTCGTACAAGCCTAGCGAATAGCACACATAGAGTAATTCTAATATAAGAGAAGTTTACCCTTTGGTGGTTGATAGTATAAGAATGGTTTGGCCCGATCGCCGGGGTCTCGGGAGAAAAAATGTTGGTGGGGTAGTTGCAGATGCCGACTATAGGCGTCTGAGTGCTTTAATAAAGTGACTGATTTGACCAGTGTGAAAAATTGAGGCAACATTGTTGCCAAATTGTTAAATTGCTATTAAAAATTGTACCCAATTTAAACTGGGAAAATGGTATATTTGCCGATTTAGAAAAATAAATTTATATTTTGCCTAAATAAGATAAGAAAAAAACTCGGTCCAAATGCAATATATAATAGAGATTTGTTTCTTGCTGGGTACAAGCATTTTTTCACGCAACTTCTCGGTCAATCTGGTTATTGAATTCATTTAGAATTTTCCAAGAAAACTCGAGAGAATGTCCCCTATTAAATCCCAATTGTCATGGATAAATAATTTTTATTACATGTCAAGAGGATTATGTTCACCCCGAATGCCAAACATATCAATCGGGTCTGTATGGTGGACCCATCTGACATATTTATCCCTCTAAATATTTTATTCACAGATTCTAAATTTAAGCATATAGCCATGAAATATAGTTTAAATTAAGATGAAGAGTGTTTCGAATTTTGAATCCCTTTAAAAATCAAAGGCCAAAATCTATTCCCAAATTAAATTCAAAAGTTCAAATTTCAACTCTATACTTGTTATTTACAAATGACATTCCACTTGATGAGAATGCTGCTATAGCTACATTTGCTGATGATACAGCACTCCTTGCAGTCGATGAAAATGTTTATGAAGTTACAGCTAAGCTACAAGGTGCTATAAACAAAATCAACGAATGGACCAAACGATGGCGAATAAAGCTCAATGAAACGAAGTCAACCCATATCAATTTTACCTATAAGAAAATAGTTACTATTCCTATCCAAATTAATCACCAAAGAATACCTTATGCCAATACAGCTAAGTATCTAGGCATGACTCTAGATGCAAAACTAAAGTGGAAAGAACACGTGAAGATTAAAAAACAAGAACTTAACATCAAATTTCGAAAACTTTACTGGCTACTTGGACGCAATTCAGAGCTGTCTGTGAGAAATAAAATTTTAATTTATAGACAAATTTTGAAACCCGTATGGACCTACGGGATTCAATTGTGGGGCTGTACAAAAAAGTCCAATATAGAAATTATACAAAAATTTCAAAATAAAGTCCTAAGAAGTATTGTAAATGCCCCTTGGTACATCAGAAATAGTGACCTGCACCGAGATCTACACCTCGATGCAGTCACAGAAGAAATCCACAAATATGCCGTTAGACATCACCAACGTCTACACAAACATGAAAATCAAGAAATGAAACAAATGCTCAACGTTGATGATAATGTTCGTCGACTAAAAAGAAGAAAAACATATGAACTATTTAGTTAACAAATTATATTAATTATTCCATTTGAATATTGATCTTATTATTGTATATATATTGTTAAGTGAGGAATTATATTTGTTAAATATTTTCCTAAAGTGTGCTTTAAGTTTGTGAATAACAAATCTTTTGTCAATTATGAAATAATTGGTTAAGATAAATAAATAAATAAAAAAAAAAAAAAAAAAAAGTTCAAATTAGTGACAGAAGAAGACTAAAGAAATCACCTGAGACTGTCATCTACTAAATCCAAGTTGTCATGAATAAGTTTTATAATATTAAAAATGAATATTTTTTTGAGTGAAATATTTAACGGGATAAATATGTCAGATGGGTCTATCTCACAGGGTATTCATTTGACCAGGATTGCTATATTTACTCTCGGCTTCTATTTCTGAGTAGTTGAACACAACCCTTCTAACATGTAATAAAAATTATCGATAACGGCTCTGATTTACTAGAAAACACTCTCTCGTGACTTCTCTACAAATTTAAAATTTGTTTCTATCGGCAATCAAAACTTTTATATTCATTTAAAATTTTGAATTTGTTATGTTCGCATAATTGTTTTTAGAAATGCCTCGAATGTAAGGGAAAAATTTTATTCTGTCTTTTGATACAAATGAATTTTTTTTTTAAATTTATTTATTGTCACAGGGAACAAAGTCCATTTATACAGCACACCAGTAAAGTGTTAGTAGGGTTAGTGAGGGAGCCGAGTTTTAGTCGGTCGAAATTTTATATGCTAGCCAGACTAGAACCCGAATCTCCCGCATGATAACTTCAAGAACGAAAAAATTTATTCTGGTATCAAAATATTTGTACCTATTTCCAAAACGAGCAACTGGGTAGATTTTGATCTTTAAAAAATATTTAAGCTTATATTTGTTGGTCTTTATAAGTGAAGGATGATAATATAAAATTAAATTCGTTAATTAAATTTCATTTTTGATTGAACAGACGTTTTTTTATTTATTTATTTATTTAATTTTTTTTAATAGTACCTACTTTTATACGATTTGATCTTTTGTTTTTTGTGAAATATCGTATACGATCCATTTTTTCGACACTTTTCGTAATGGCAGAGTGTATTTGTGGCTGAGAGTCGATTTCAGCAGCCAGGGGTCGTTGTCTACGGCCCCCTTGGGCAGAAGGGGCTTCAAATCACTTGCCGCAACCCCCGAACCAGCCACCCTATCCGCAGTTCGAATCGGGGATCAATCCAATGTGGACCCCAGTAATTGGCTAAGTTTCCCGTGATTTATTCCAACTTCCAAGTCAACTTGTGTCTTCTTCGGCGACGTCCCTATAGGGCCCGATTATTGTTTCCAAAGGGGCCTCTATCGAGAAATAAAATGTCCTCTGCATCTATCTCCTTTATCTTTGAATTCGTTTTCTATTCTATTTTTGTTAGCCAATTGAAATAAAAAGCATAATAAAATGTATTTTGATCTATTTGAAAATCATTGGAAATTTCATAGTATCTCGATTCTCATAAAGACACTTAATACAATTTTGAAACTTGACGTTTTCAAAAAATTATTCTAAATTCGGATTAAATTAATATAAACGTCTTATTAGATTCGTAAACTTTGGATCGAAGGAAAAATTATTTACAACTTTTTCAGGTTTCGATGGAATTTCTGCAAATTTTGATGATTCTCAATTTTTTATCCTCGATCTAACCAAAAAGCTGAAACAAGGTTCAAACCATCAGCCTGTTAATAGAAACAAATGAGGAAAAAAGTGAAAAAGGTTTTTTCAATTTGAGTGAATAAACTATTGAGTTTTGTTTCCATGATCGATTTTAAGGGTTCTTACAGGCGTAAAACGCAACCCTATTGACGTCGCTACAAAGTCTCTCTGTACAATAGTACATCCATCTGAAATAGTAGAGTGGATCGCAGATGCTAATTAAGATACTGTTTTGATATATACGAGTTTATATATTCAATTTTTTACTAATAAAAAGTATTTTTAAATTTTTAATCGATAGTTATTTTAGGAAGAGTCTAATTTTTCGTCGTGAGAAAAACAACACAATATTTTTAATCCAGGGATGATTGGTATCATATCATCAGCTCATTAAGTAAAATTTAAGTTTTTTACCTCTGAATATGGGATATGGTGAAGTATTGTAATCGTGCATGAAAAAATGTTTTTTTTTGCTTCGTATTTTAGAAATATCTCAAAAACGGACAAAACTAGTTTGATAAAAAAAATTGAGCGAATTCATGGCCTTTCGGTTTATAATAAAAAATTGTTTAGTGATCATAGAAAAATTTGGGTTAATTTGGTATTTTGATATTTCAATGTGCTTTTTGTATTAATTAGCTTAGTCATTTTAAATATATGTATTTAGGAACTATACTCGTATATATTTTTGTTAAAAAGGTTAATAAAATATTAAAATAACGTCTGAATTTTCACATATCGTGATTTTGGGTGTTGGGATTTTGACATTTTGACATTCGGGATTTTGGGTGCCACCTAAAAAATTTATATTTTGGGAGATATTATTTATTCTGTCAAAATGTTTGCTAGTGTGTTTATTACCAAATTTTGTGTACGCTCTAGCTCAAAAATCAATGAAACGAAATTTTATATTTAGAAATATTATATATTCGCCTTAGAGTGTAAACCTGCTAACTCCATTTTTTATCATATATGACATATTAATACCGTTCGAAAGAAAAAGAGATGCAGCATCGTCCAAGTAAAACTGCTACTTAAAATTACGATCCTAAGTTGTAGAAAAAAAATGTAAAAAATTGTTTTTTCCGTAACAACAATATGAAATTTTGATTGTTTTTTCTCTCCCCTATAAATTTTTGTTGTTGTGAGTTAGCAGGTTTACTCTCTAAGGCGACGATATGGAAATTAAGAGCTGACTAGATTTTGATTGAAATCAGACCAAAAGTTACGGGGGAGGAAGATGGTTTTCAAATGAACTATTTACCCGAATTTTTAGGATCATGAGAAACTATTGGGTAAAAATGTAACTATCCAAAATAGATGTGGATGAGGCAGGTGTATGGATGGTAAATTTATGAGATGGTCACATCACATATTTTTTTTAAAATTAATTTGCTCTTCAAATGTGGAAAATAATTCTTTCCCACAATGAAATAATACTTGATATTTTAGATCCATTATTCATTCTTAAATAGTGAAATAAATCGATTGGAAATCTTATTTGTTAGATCGGAATCGAAGGAATTTCATGGCAAAACTTAAGAATTAAAGTTTATTTGGTTTAAAAATGATAAAAGCTGTTCAAAATTTCTCGATTATTGGTCGATATAAAAAATGCAAGTAAAATGTAAATCCATTTCGATTCCATCATTTAGACCTAAAATAATCAATGGCTGTATCTATCGAAGATTTTCAAAATATAAAAGAGGATAATAATGAGATGATGGCGGGAATTGACAGAGGGACAGAGAGGAAAAATGGAAAATCTAATTTTAGATATAGATATGAAAAAAAAAATAATGTAAAAAATGTTTTAAGAGGAAATCATAATTTGATCAATTAAGGATAAAAGGAAATATCTGGATAAAAAATTCTGCTAAAAACTGTGTTAAAAAAAGTTTCCCTATTCGAGTTTATTAATTTTTAATAGCACTTTGAAAAAAATTATTATTGAATATTTATTGAATTAATTGAATTAATGAATTATGAATTTTATTAAATAATTTTTAGAGTTTCTTTGGCCAACCTTCCTTCCATTTAACTTGGTTGAATTAGAATAGCTAGCTTAGGCGGTTGAACAAATAGGTATATCTGAAACTTAGATAATTTAGCTGCCACTCATATACCTAGCAGTTTGACCAAATAAATACAACCAGATCTTTAATAAAGAGATTAGCATCTACAAAATTTGGGATAGCATGAATCATTTTTATTACATGTCAGAAGAGTTGTATCCCCCTCCCTCCCAGTAATCGCACTATATTTATATTTCGAGATCAAAAATAGAAAACCACGATCGCGAATTAAAAATTATAGATAACAATATTCATGATAAATCAAGACCAGATGTTCGTAGAAAGGTTGTTATGGTACCGAAAATGTTGTATTTCATAAACGATCAAATGATTAAATTTCTAGCTTTTAATTATTTTTCAATCATAAAATAGCTACATCAAGAATTACATCGACTAATGAAAATGAGGAAGAGGAAAATACATATAGTTGAATTGAACCATATGTATAGAATCAGTAAATGTAATCAAATAAATTACCTTTCAATGTATTAAAAGAAAGTACCAATTCGGGCATGTACAGTAAATTTGAACCAAATAAATAAATAAATAAAAACTTCCTCGGTAGGTTTCACATAAATATTTGTATGAAACCTACCTAGTATTTTATATTTTAAATTAAAAAAAAAATTAAAATAATTTAATTTTTCAAGTAGCTTTTAATTAATAACTGAAACTTGGCAAAAAAATTAATAAGTTTCACTTTTGTGTCAAGTTTCAGCTTTCTCGCTCAAAACGTCAGCTGAAAAAAAAAAATTCTCAAATCTTCAAAATTTTCAAATCGAGCCATAAAAATGTTTTTACTTTTACATCCAATTTATTTATATTTTGATTTTTCCGAGTAGGTAATTTGATTTCGGTTTATTTTATTACTTTTTACAAAGTCAATCTTTCTTTTCCTTATTTGTTTTAATAAAATCTTCTTTTCCTCTAGACAATTTAAATCGAACACATGGAGTCTATCTAAGACAGTTGGGGGTATGAGGGTATGGGGGGTCGGGAATATAACAGAAAAGAGAGGGTGAGTGTCGTCGTCGTCGCCGGCGCCAATAAATATCCGGGGGACAGGTTTAGCGTCCCTCGGAGGGTCTCTTCGTCGCCACAAAACTCCCTCTCGCAAGCTTACAAAACCACCCTCTTAGATAACACACACACCGGAAGGCGAACACCCAGATAAAGATTACAAACTTAATACGAGACAAGGTGGCAGGTTGTTTATCTAGAAACGATAAAAAGATAGAGCCACGTAATATCCCGGGGGTGGCTTAATTGCATTTAGACAAGAGGGTGGTTCATCCGAGGGGGTGGATGGCGATCGAGGGACCGATTGATGTAATTGCCACCCGAAATCGGAATCTATTAGATAAATATTTATGTAGCTCATTTCATATCGGATATTTGAATTCATGAAAAAAAAACTTTTAATTTAAAAAAAAAGCTGGTCCCCAACAAGGAAGAATTTTCATTACAGAAGGCATTTTGGTTGTAATGCAAAGTTGTCTCTTATTAAGTACCACATTTTTTTATTTAATAAATTAAAGTAATTTTTTTGCGAATTGACTTTCTATTTTTGCACTCCTCTCCATTTCGGGTGGTTGGTTTTTGTACCAGATTGTATTGCTTCGGGAACTAAATATGTATAGAAAATTTGAAAAAAATTTGGAACCAGAAAAACATCATACGAACTTCGCAAGTTAAACAAAAGCTTGCAATTACTAAAGTATTAATAAATAATATATAATTAACCAGAGATAAGCGTTAGTCGAAAACAGGGACAAAACATGAAAAAAACTGATTCCCATTAAATTTTTAAAAATAAAAAAAATACTAAGTAGTATATATTGGATTAAATATCTGGGTTGATAGCTGTTCTAAAAGAAATGAGGCAGAACTTGGGCTGATAAAGAAAAGAAATTTAGAATATATATGTAAATTATTTTATGATATTAAATTATCAAAATGTTACTTCCTGAGTATATTTTTATAGATTGAATAGAGCGATAGAGCAGTGTTCATCTAACTTTCCACATTAATTTCACCATTACTGCCTAACCCTTTGAGTTACACAAATTTATATAATGACCTTTATTTAACAATATTTAATTTTCAACAGAAAAGTGCATTTGAGTGAAAAGTCTAAAAACTTTAGTTTACGAGTTAATAGATATTGTATATATAGTGAATGGACTTGAATCAATAACAAATGTCTGGCGACAAATGGTCTTGATATAACAGACCAAAATTGTTATAAATGAGAAAGAAATCGATCTTATTTTATCGATTTCATCTATCTAAAGGTTCACAGTATGTCTATTATATAAAAAATAGCATTTTGATTAAGAATTTTGTAGTTTAAAAGAAATTGTATAAAAAGATTCAAATTTCTTCTCTTCGGGAGCAAATCAATCAGAAATGGGAAACATTTTTTTATTTTTTCTCTCATTAGATATTTATTCAAATCTATTAAAATTTGATATCTCTTGGTTATTTTCATTTATCTTTTATAGGAAATTATTATTATTAGAAAATTTGCATTTTAAAGGGTATTTTATTTGAAGTTTAATTTGAATAAAAGCTAATAACTTAGTTGAAATTTTTTTTAAAAATATGAAATTAATAGATATTATAAAACAATTAATTATGAATCATTTAATACCATTTTGAACAAAATTGATTTGGTACTTTTCGAGAAAATGGTCAAAAACCATCTGAATTGTCAAAAAAACGATGTTTTTTGAAAGCACGAGATGATTTGAAAAAAGTTGAAAAAGTCATATGAAACGAAACAGTGACTTGTGACATGGAGGAGAATTTTTAAAAGGCTTCTAAAACGGCCTTTCATAGACTGTTTTCTGGGTTTTTGACGATTTTCTCAAAAAGTACTGAATCGATTTCGTTCAAAATGGTATTAAATGATTTATAATTAATTGTTGACGTGACAACGTCTTATAAATTGGTTTGCCGGGTGACACTTCAAGAAACTGCGTTACGCTCCGCTCACGTTATGCGCTCACAATGAGAGCGAGTGAGAGGCACGCGTCCCTTCCACTCGGGCATGGTTAGCCCGCCTAAGAGCGAGAGAGACAGACATAAAAAGTGAAAGGCACGCGTCCCTTCCACTCGAGCACAGTTAGCCCGCCTAAGAGCGAGAGAGAGAGAGTGAGAGAGATAGGCATACACACCGGTTCATGTCTTGCGCTTCTATTTCGCTTAGGCGCCTGCATACAAGTTTACACGTTGCCAGTTAATTGTAAAACAATTGTGTAGTGATAATGTGAAGGTAGTTTCGTCCATCGCAACAATTCAAACAGCAAAGGTAAATAATTTCAGACTGATAATATAACATGATGAAATAAATGACTAAGACATAAGTGAATAGGTTATGTTGTAGTAATCACAATCACTGCGCAAGGTAGTAAGCGCGCGATTTACAAATTCAAAGATCAAATGTGAATTTGTTTTCTCCTTTTAGAAAATACACTTTGAATTAAAATCGATTGATATTAACAATTAATGTGATTTAAATAAATGTTCTAACTTTTAAGTTTAGTTTTTATATTTATAACAATGTAAAACAAGTTAAATTTATTAATAACTTATAACAACTGATTGATTTAACATAAACCAATTTTGTGAATTCTTGAATTTGTTATTTATATTAATAACTGTTTCAACAAATTTCAATTTATGCAAAAATTTGAAATAAAAAAAAATGGTTGCCTGTAAATTCAGTGCGAGATTCTTTGTATAAATTAATGTTTTAAATATAATTCTTTCATCCTTCTTCCTACTATACGAATGAATATTCACATTAAAATTATTTTACCACTCAAAGTCGTTGTCACGTAAAACTTTCGCCCGTATACCGACTTTACAGGCAACCATTTTTTATAATATGTATTAATTTCATATTTTTTAAAAAATTTTCAACGGAGTTATTAGCGTTTTTTCAATTGGACTTTAAATAAACTACCCTTTAAAATGCAAATTTTATAATAATAATTTTTTGATATAAAAAATACATGAAAATAACACACAGATATGAAATTTCAATAGATTTGAATAAATATCTATTGAGAAAAAAAATAAAACTCTTGGCCATTTCTAGTTGATTCGCTCTCGGCGAGAAGAAATTCAATCTTTTCATACAATTTCTTTTAAACTACAAAATTGTTAATCAAAATGCTATTTTCTTATATAATAGACATACTGTGAACCTTCAGATAGATGAATTAGATAAATTAATCTAATTTATAATCACTTTGTTCTGTTATATCCAGAGGATGTCTCGCCATCAGACATCTTATTTGTCATTGATTCAAGTCCATTAATTCTACAATATTAGAATATTTTTTAACGCGCAAACTTTTGATCTTACTCATTTGACTTATATGAACTTTTCTATTGGAAATGAAATCTTGTTTAATAAAGATCATTATACAATATAAATTTGTGTGACTCAAAGGGTTAGGTAGTAATGGTGAAATTTATGTGGAAATTTAGATAAATCTTGCTCTAGAGGCTTAGATATTCTAAATATTCAATAACTCTAATGAAGAAACATTTTGGTATTTTAATTTATTAAAATTAAATTCATTGTCTATATAATTAGTTCCGATGACTATTTAAATATCTCGATTCCGAGCCTCGGCGATTACTGCCAGGGGAAATTTTTCACAAGGGTGGTTTCCCATTGCCTTTCCCTGAAAGGGTCAGATTATTTCAGGTCAAATATTTGGAGCGAGTCGGGCTGAGGATTAAACATTCAAAATTAAATTTTTTTTCTGAGAAAAGTAAACATTTTTTTACAAAATTAACAGCGGTTTTAGGTTTTATCTAATAAAGGGTGCTCCTTAAATACCATGTGAAATTTTTTGTTGATATCCGTGTCATCAACCAAATTCCATATTTTTTGATTCAAAAACTTACCTAGTCAATTTATTGGGCTTTAATTTTTATATTGTAAAATACTTACATATTGTAAAATATTTGCATTTACATAACTCGTACACTAATTTTAGAAATTTCTCTCACATTAACTTTTCTGATGGAAATTAAATGTAGATACTTTAATTATATTCATTTGTGTGCCTCAAAGAGTTAGGCA
The DNA here is from genome assembly GCA_024734495.1 of Forficula auricularia. Lineage (NCBI taxonomy): Eukaryota > Metazoa > Arthropoda > Insecta > Dermaptera > Forficulidae > Forficula > Forficula auricularia. The sequence continues at coordinate 835,187 of JALMQS010000164.1, forward strand.
GTAATGGTGAAATTTAAGTGAAAAGATAAATAAATACTCACTACAAAACTCACTGCCTCTCTTAGAAAAATCGAATCTCCATTATTATCACTTATGTATTTCTCATTAAATTATTTCGTTACTTTCCAAGTTTTGTTATCTGTGATATTCCTTCTATTTCACTTTCGCTTTCTAAGAAAATCACAAGAGTTTGTCATCTACTAGTTACGAGATGGAATTGATGATTTTTAATTCTATATCAGAAGGACTGTGTTTACTCGAATCTGAGTACTATAATATTAGCAATCCAGGTCAATTTGCTACCATGTACTTGAATGAACCCTCTCAAATAAAAATTTATAGCTCTAAATATTGCACTCAAAGATTTACTCTTTTTTCTCGGTCTAGTGTTTCTAAATTTAAACACCTCGGCACTCAGAAAATATTTTTAAGAGTTCAGTTTAATAAGTGAAACGGGGCCTTATTAGAGTTACTATGTCTGTCTGTCTACCTGAGCATTGCATCTCGTAGGTACACTACACTATTTAGCATAAAAACTCAAAATTTAGACTATATTTAATAATTTTCCAGCAAATCAAATTTGGTATTAAAATGATAATCAAATTATTATTTTGAGGAGGGTCACATTTTATGTGAGGTCCAAAATAAAAATATTTTTTGTCACAGGTGATTTTTAATTGATTTTTGTACCTGTCTGCGTTTAGAATCGGTTTAGCTAAAAATTATGAAAATTTTTTTCACAAATTCACTCGTTCTTTCTTTATTAACGACCAATAAGAACTAATTCCAAATCTCAAGTATTTTAAAAGTTTTAAGGTCTTGGCCGGCTTATTTTGGATGATCAATGTTTCTATTAACAACTTTAAAAATATTATATCAGCAAATGAGATCTAGTGATTAAAATTTATATTAGTTAAAAATATGATACTTTTCTTATTTCCTTTGATAAATATTTAGAATCCTTGTTGCTCTTCTTGTTTCTTAATCGATCTTCTTTCTCTACCGTGGATATTAAATTTTCTTATTTTATGTACCTATCTATAACTCTTGTTTTTACGAGATGTTTAGCCTTAACCATTCCTCCCTTTCTTTGTATTCTTAATATAATTATTAAGCTTCTCAAAACAACAAAAATTTCTAAATTATGTTTTCGCTCTCGTACCGCTGTTGTTTCTTCTCCTTCTTCTTTTTCTCTTTAAGGTTCCTTTCTTACAAAAACATAATTTCCAAGCTACGCTGTTTTATTAATACATATTTAGATAAATAAAGCTTTTTGTTATATAAAAGGCGAAATTCAGAGAGAGAGGCACCTTAAATGTATTTAATCTAAAATTTTAATTAACAGTAAAAATTTTATTATTTTGCAACACGATCTTACTTCGCCTGTCTAAGTGGTGATTCATATGATATATAAAAGGGCAACAGCTCGCTCTCCACCCCCCCCCCCCCCCATCTACTTCATTAATGTTTTTATTGACAAGTTTTGAACTCTGGAAATTTAATAAAAATAATGAACCTTTTTTTTTATTTATTTTTATTATAAAAGTAAATTTTAGGTACAAAAGAACATTGTATACCTACCCATAAAATTTTATTTAATTTTATTTATATTGTTAGAGTTCGTGGCTGTGATGAAACTGTATTAGATGAAGGAGGAAATATCAGCCAAAGATGGAATCACTGGATTCAATAAAACACCTTTAATAAAACGTTTCGGCCTGAATTTATTTGACCATCTTCAGTTAATTAGGAGTTATACACGAAATACGGTACACATATGTGATCGAGCCAAGCCTTGTCAAAAATAAAATTTTTAGCTTCATGTAAATTTATAACGTGCCTGGACCAAAAGTTTGATTACTTTCATTCTGAAACTTGGGTCCAGGCACGTAATAAATTTACATGAAGCTAAAATTTTTATTTTTGACAAGGCTTGGTTCGATCACATATGTGTACCGAATTTCGTGTATAACTCTTAATTAACTAAAGATGGTCATATAAATTCAGGCCGAAACGTTTTATTAAAAGTGTTTTATTGAACCCAGTGATTCCATCTTTGGCTGATATCTCCTCCTTCATTTAGATTTAGTATTATTTATTATCAATATTTAAATAGTATATTTTTACCTTTATCTTATATAACGATTAAGCAGATATTGTGATGAATCAAAAATTAGAATTTGCTGTTATCTATTTGGGTCCGTTGGATTCTTTGAATACTATTTTTCAAAAATTTATCATAGTGCTTGTGAGTATTATGTATGTGTATTTGAGGGATAATTGACAATAGACCAATAAGATCTGAAGCTTAGTCCCATGTACCTTTATCAAAATAAAGTTTTACACCCTGTCCCAAAATACTTTACTCTTCGTTATTTTTCTAAAAAATATATATATATAATAATAATAATAATAATAATAATAAAATATTTTTTAATTCACCTAATATGTTGCTTCATATCACTTTTTTTTAATGAATATTTATAGTAGGTATTAAATTATAAAAAGCTTTTTAGTACCAGAATTTGTATTATGTTACCATAAGACTCATATAAAGGAAGTGGCATCAGAAAATTTTTCGGAAGGGAACCCTTTTTTTTATTTATATTTTTATTTATTTGTTTTTTAATTTTTTTTCTTCATTATTTTAAGATAAGTTTTTCTGAACGTTAACAGGTACAAAAATCTCCAAAAATATGGCTAAATTATTTTGAGTCTCAAATGAAACAATTATAATTAAAAATCCTATTATCTAATAGTAAATAAATAGTTTATTGAAAGTTTATTAACTATAAATGATATTGAGTAGAATATTTGATTTCTATATCTAATTATTGTAAAGTTATATTAATTTCACATTAAATTTTATGTAGGTACACAAGATATGTTAAACAAATATGTAAAGAATTGGGGCGATTCACATATATTGAAAAAAGTAAAAAAAAAACTTTCGCCTGGGATAGTCCATTGGCTTTAATGACAATCTCTGACTCTAGTAACCACAAAAATAAAATAATTAAATAATAAAAATTTGTACTCTAAAAGTTTTCCTGAACTTCTAGTGAAAATTAAATTTATTTCATTTAAATTAAAAGACTTCAAATGTCTTTTCCCCGAGATACCATTCCAATACATCAGTTATTCTTTATAAGTGAAAGTAATAAAAGTCTTCATTTTTACGATTTTACTTTCGATTTCTACTTCTCCAGCATCTATAAACCTTTTCATGGAATTTGACTTTTTTGATTTACAGATTTTTTTTATTTGCTCACCTTATATTTATATTAGAAAAAATCTTAAATAAAAGTAATAAATTATATATACAGTATTGAATATGAAAAAGTTTATATTCTTGTTTTTTTTCCTCAGAGCATCTTCTTATGCAAAGTATACACACACAAAAAAGAAGAATATGATATTATTTTGTGTTATTTCGCCTTAGACTGCATTTTTCCCTTTTATCTAATTATCTATCTTATTTGAGCGTAGTTTAATGGCCGTAGAATGTTTCGTTTGCTTGTGCTTGCAAATGGCTTCATTTCAGGACAAATGGCCGGCGCTGCTTAAGCCCCTCGTTTTCATTTCTTTCTTTCCTTTATTCTCTCTTTCTACAAGTAGGTGAAAATATTCCAAGTGAACAAGACGGCTAAGGGAGTAGGTGAGAGAGAGATTTTAGATATATAAATAGACCTAATAAGGATAGGGACTTCATATGGTCTATAGACATAGCCGCAGTTAACAATAAGACTACATTTTTTATTCCTGAAGAATTCATTTGCTAAAGGACATTACTTTTATTACAAGCTTTTATTTAACTTGGCTCTTCTGACTACCTCTCTTAGTATAATCATGTTATCGAATTTCGATTCACTTTTACCTAGCCGATTCCCTTAACATTTACGATATATTTCAAAATTTATTTGACTTTCACTTACAGCCTCCCTTACATTGAAATCATCCTACCCATTTTCATCTTTCAAATTAGTCCCTTCACAATGTTTTAATCGAGATAAAATAATACAGATCATAGAGGTTTTAATACTTGTTAATCACAGGGGTTTTTAGAAAAATTTTAGAAATTTTTTGATGAAAAAAATAGAAAACCACCCAGTTTAGAAGGAAAGGGGTTCAAGGGGTTTGCCGATTTTGACCACAAGCTTACCATATCGTTGATCGCTGATTCCTAGCTTAAGATTCGAATATAGTTGTTATTTGAGCTACCGATGCTGAAATATAGCACTGCACACACAAACACACACACATAATTTAATTTTCGGGTAACTTTTGACTTCGACGCCACAAAACAGGTTTTATTTTTCTAAAGGTGTTGAATTCTATCACATGGAGTTCTCTGAGGAAAATTAGCTTTTTCAGATACAAGACTTCGAAAATTAAACCTCCCGAAAATAAATGCGATACTTTAACTTCAATGCTTCGCTATGAAAGTGAAAGTAAAAATATAATTTAATCTTTAAAAAATATACAGCTAAACTTTGCGGTACTTTTATAACGTACTTACGATATAACGCGATTTGCAAATTCTTGGTAAAGGCAGTTTCTGTACAATTATTCCTCGTATAAAGCGAAATCTGGAAAAAATACCTTGAATAGTAAAATAAAAAGTGTATGGAAGGTCTCACAACTGACTTCTTAATAGCTAAACAAGTTGGGAGAATTGCGAGGTCCAACAACTAGGGTTTTATTCATTCACGAAATTTTATCTGATGAAAAAGTCCTCCCTATTTCAATTAGAAGTCAGTGATTCAGTTTAAAATGAATTTACTAAGTTATGTTTTGACACAACATGATGAAATACAGTTAATTTAAATGTATATACGAGTATGCATTGTATGTACATTATGTCAAATTTCAATTTTTTTAATATGATTAAATGATAGAGTCATAAGTAGAGTTCGGATTTTGCATATAATGCATGTTTTTTCCTTGATTGGTATCCTTCTAATCTTTTGTAGCTAGGCGTTTTAGGGTATAAGGAGCCACCCAAAGAAATCTTATTTTGCATATAAATTCATATTTTGGAGTTTAAGTGCATATTTTGCATATTTAGCGATTTAAGCTATATTTTGAATTTTATGTGATTTTTGTCCCTCGTTTGTTGGCAAATCAGAAAAATTTTAGAGAGAGAGAGAGGGTAGGCCACAGGTTTCAAACCTTTTTTTGACCCCCACACCCCCTTTCACTGTCAATCAAATCAAGAAAATTTAAGGAAATGATTAAAATATATTTAAATTAAAATAATATTTTTTATCAAAATTATTCTAAAAAAAAAATATTAAATTTCTTTTAAAAATAAACTTTGAAAACATTAATCACGCTGTTCTATTATGCTAAAAAATATAAAAAACCAGAATATCTTTAAATTTATTTTCGTGATGGGTACGAGAAATATGGAATTGGAAAAATTATCGGAAAAGAGGTTTTTTTCTTTAATTAGTTTTTTCCTCTTATTAAAAACAAGGACTAAAAAGATGATCAAGGACATTCGATGGTGGAGAAGTAATCTCCGGAGTCGAAGCTCAAAACAATGTATACATTAATTCATGTAAAATAATTGGTTTAATAAAATTTATAAAAAAAAAAAAAAAATTATTTTAGTGAATTGATTGATCGGAGTTGAGGAGGACAATATGGAATTGGAATAATTATCGGAAAAATGGTTTTTTTATTTAATTAGTTTTTTCCTCTTATTAAAAACAAGGACTAAAAAGATGATCAAGGACAGTCGATGGTGGAGAAGTAATCTCCGGAGTCGAAGCTCAAATACAATGTATACATTAATTCATGTAAAATAATTCGTTTAATAAAATTTATAAAAAAAAAAAAATTATTTTCGTTGACATTAATTTTAAACTGTTTTTCTTGGAATTGAAAATTCCAAAAAATAATTCCTCTAAAAGTGGTACGTTTCGTAAGTGGGTTATCCATTTATTGACTATTTCTTCTTTTACCCGTTCCTTGAGTCGGTTTAAAGCTATCAAGCACTAGAAATTGTGGGTTTATAATGCATATTTTAAGTGGATATTTCCTTTTAAAATGCATATTGTGCTATTTTTTAGTGCATATATAACAAACAGAACCCTAGTCATAAGATGAAATTTTTTTTTATTGTATTAAATTAAACTTGAATGTTAATATGTAATATTACTTGAATATATAATATATGTAGGTATAATATAATAATATAAGTTTTGTTGAGTATTAAAAGACATGATAGAATGAATAGAAACTAGAGTTTGCCTCTCCCTCTCTCTTACAGGCACATTCATGTCCTATAGAATAAATGAATGAATGAAGAAAGTGAAGGCAAGTTGATTATCGTTTGTTGCCATTTGTAATTAAAATATTCCTAACGCGCGCATTAACATACGCAATTTAATTAAACGCGAGATGCGAGTTAACGTTAACGTTTGATAGTCGAATGATTAAATTTCGACTGGCTGAATATGAAAATGTCGACGTAAATTTCAAGGAGTGAGAACAATTTAGTCATTGAGAGTTTCTAGTGGGGGTTGCAAGGGGTGATAGTGATGGAAAGCCGATGTAATTTGAGGGGATGCGTCACATCGGTGGTGTCATGGGATGGATCTCTGGGAGAAGGGATGCTGGGATTTTATATTGGCTCCGTATTTCAGCCCTTATGGTAGCGAGAGGCGTGACTGACACCCCTTGCGCCTTTTTCTTTATCACTCCTCGAGTTCTTCTACACATTCTCGAGAGAGGATATAACAATTCAAAGCAAAATTACCAAAATTCAAGCGATTTACTAACCCTCCGTTGAATTTGATTTGACCAAAGTATACGATGATTCGAAATAAATGTCAGTCTATTAACAAATTTTCTTATTTATTTTTCTAAAAATTGCTCTATAACAGGAGTTGGAACAAGCAAGTCATAGCTGAACAGGAGGGGTGAACCGCGATTAGAATTAGGTGTACACCGTCTTTGGAATTATTTGGAATTCATTAGATAATCTATTGTCATCTATTGTCTTCTAGATACTTGGAAATGAAAGTGGAAGTGGAAGTAGGTGTACACAATTTTAGGTCGCGGTTCACCACTCAGGTGAACATAAAAATAAACTCGCAGCGAAAATAACTAATTTTTACTAATTTTTCATCAATTTCAAAACTAGGTACGCTCTCCTCGAATAATGAGGTAATTGCTTTTATCAATGAACAAGTTGAGCTAGAAAGCTGAAACTTGTTACAAAGGAACAGCTTTATAAACATCTTTGTATATTTTATGTATTTACATTGTATACTAACATAGGACTTTTTCGGTCCCACCTAATGATGTACATTGTACAATACTTGAATTAACAAAATTGGCAAGCGAGATGATATCCAAAAAACTTAAGAAACGAAAACAATAAGATTAAAAGGGGGCGTCTCTAAATTACGTGAAGCCCCCCCGGCCGGCCCCCCCCGACCCGAATCTCACCCAATCTCACGTGGGGGGTCTTGGAAAATATCACGTATTATTTTTCTCACAAGAAACAGCCTAAAATTCCAAGAAAACTGGGTTAAATTAAGTAATAATAATAATAATACTCTTAACTAGTCTTAAATAAAAATAATTAAACAAATTATGTTTTTTAAATAAATCCAATGACATCCAGCACAGCTTAACCTATTTAAACTAAAAATACGCATTTTGAAAAATCTCACATGAGAAAATAATTAGTCAATTAGAATTTTTACTCAATTTTAGATTTCGTAAAAATGAATACTTTAATTTATAAATTTCAAGTTTGTATTTTATTTAGTTTACGAGCTACAATATCCCAACAGAGGGAGAGACATTGTAATACTCATTAAAAGGGTTCTGTTTTACTTTTGTATGGAACCTTAAAAAAAAGAATCAAAGAATTTTAATAATACAAATGATAAAAGAATATTCTCTTTATATAAAGGTTTGCTCCATATATATATTAAATTACCCAAATATCTGCAATAGTTTGTGATACTCCCTTGTTGCCAGGGCATGGATGTCCCTAGCAAATTTTATTCCGTCGATCAATCGGCGTTCGGTTTTTCCGGGGTCGAGATCAAAGGCCAAATTCCCTATCAATGTTATCCGCTATCTTGTCTGTCTTTTGTTTAGCAATATATCAATTCTGATTCATCTATAGAAAAAGCCTAAAGGGATGGATGGATTGGGGATGGGTCGGTTGCTTTGGGGAGGCGTGTGTGTGTGGTGGCAGGGCGTTTAATTTTATTGGTTCTAATATGTCATTCGAGTGGGTCAGGCGCGACAAATCAAAATTCAATGTTTCAAGAGAGCAAGGGCCGAGGGAGCATCCCTCAATTCCAATAGAAAGAAATTCAAAATATAGAAAGAGGGTGTTTCGAGTATAAATTCCGATGAAGCCTAGTGTGTAAATATTTCACAAATTTTAGTATAATGTAAAAAAAAGACAATTTTATTTATAGTGAGAAATCTTTGAGAAGAAATCAATCAGGTTTTATTTCTAATTAAAAAGAACTTCAAAACTATAGTCTCAAACAAATATTTATTTTATTTATTTATTGGTTCAATTTTACAATATTACATATATCCGAGGATGGTTATATAAGTTTCCGGTCTGATAAAGAATTTTTTTTTTTTGATTTTTTTAAATTGTATTTTTGGGATGTCATATGAACGTATACATACTTTTTACATCAACATTTGTGCATGTAGAAGCTCTTTGTTAGGTGGATGCCGCGTTTGCTAACAATCGATCAAAAGTTGCACCGGAAGATTTTTTCAACCGAGAATTTGGCACTGTATAAGCAACCCAGTAGTCTCAGCTATCTCACTCATTTTCAATCTGCGGTCTTCTAGCACAATTTTATGTATTTTTTCGAACATTTTGCCAGTTGGGACCTCAATCAGGCGTCTTGGACCTGGTTCGTCATTAGTACTGGTGCGACTTTTCTTAAATTTAGAAATCCACTGTTTGACTGTTGATTATGATGGAGAAGAGTTTTTCATTGTTGAGTCCATTTCTTCTTTGATTTGAATTGGGGTTAATTAAGCCTTTCAAATAGAAGTATTTTATGACCGCGCTCTTCTCCAATTTTTCCATTTTCACACAAACAACTCAGATTTTTTCTTTAATAGGCTGTCATATCTATATAACAGAACAATCGACCTAAAAATCGGTATGCAAGTTAGTTTAGGTTAGTACTATAGAATGAATACGATCAAAAATTACAACTGCTGAGGCAATCTCTGGGTCAGGTCAAACCATCCTCGTATATATATTTATTTATTTATTTGGATCCAGCAGAGGACAATCTCATTGATTTCCTTTTATCTTATATATCTACCAGTGGCATGCGGTCCATGGATGCTGTGGATGCGCCGCATACTAAAATTTCAAACATTTAGATTATTTTCATAAATATATAGGTCGATTCAATATTTCAGGAGGATCTTTAAATTTTCAAATTATTATCCGTTATTTCAAATTTCTCTATAAAAACATTTGTTATTTTTAAAAGTATATTGGTTCTCGAAATGAAATAAAATTATTGAATAGTTTCAAGGGGCAATTAAAATGAATGATTTTTTTCAAAAAGGGTGCTGATAGAAGGTTTGAACTCTCTGCCTTGTAGGTATATCTTGCAGTTCAAGCATGTCAAATACAAGTTTAGACTAGTTTTAGTCGAATCAAAATTGTTCTCGCAGAGGAACTATTAAAATAGTAATAATACAAAAAAGTAATAAATTAAGATGATTCGAGAATTTCTGGACTAATCCATTTTTTGGGTTTTATGGTGTTTCTTGTAATTTTTTGGTATTTTTTTAAATTTTTTCATTTTTTTGGATTTTCTGTATTTTTTTTTTTTTTGAAACTACAATTTGATTTTATTGTAATTTATGAAACGTAAGGATGAGGCATTGGAAACGGTAATGCACAGGGATCGGACCACCATTTGTAAGATCTCTCAATATCATATAAGATGGAAAATAACTAAGAGCTCTAAAGACATGTCATAGCTTGCTTATAGCAATAGAATTAGGAGAAATTTAAGATTTTCTTATAAGACAAGCTGATTCATTGTGGAAGATGGTCGATTTTTATCCCAGGGAGTGTGGAGTTTAAGTCAAAAGATTTAATATCTGACTCCTACCCTTAGTCACACAAAGCAGTAGCCTTTTGGAGCGAAGGTCATAAAATATACTTTTAAAAAATTAAAAAAAAAATTCTTAAAAAATCTTTAAATGAGTCTAAATATGATATAACTAATATTTACAGAGATAAAATATTAAAATAGTACCCATTTTGAAATTTGATAATGATAAATCACCACAATTATATTTTTTTACAGAGAATATTGATTTCTAAGGTTATACTAAATTTCATTAAAACATTTTATACTTACTTGTTATATGGATTTTATTAAACATTTTATTTCGAAAATGTTTATCTGTTAATTCATGTTTTTATAAAAGAACTGTATTTATTTAATACAATAAAACACTCAATAAATTACGTATTTAAATATATTTAAAAATGCTATTTTTTCATGAAATTAAATAATTATTTGTTTTTATCTGCTTTTTCATAATTCCTTCTTTAAAGCAAAAGTATTTTTCGGAATTTTCATTTATAAAGGGGCAATTTTTCTTGAAACTTTTCGATTTTTAATAAACGTTTTGAGATTTTTTATAAAAGAACTGTATTTGTTTAATATCTAGATATAAAATTTGAGATTTTTTTTTCAATTTTTAACCCCTTGTTATAACTGAATTTTTTTTAATCCCTTCTTAGTAAATACATATTACATATCATGACAAACTCTTGTATTTTTTTAAAGTATTATTAACAAAATTTTAATTAAACGAAAACAAACACTTTTCAGGTACGATTTACAATGATAGATTATACCATATATAAAAAAAAAGCGAAATTATTCCCAAAACCAACAACAAGAAGCATACACGAGTTTTCATGTTGTTATTGGTTAGGTAGTAAAAAAATCCTTTTTGTAATTCTATAGCCGAGTTGATTGAAAGCAAAGCAAACAACCATAGGGAAATAAATTGAGAAGAATATTGAGCATAGTGAGTGTGGATATGTCTGTCTATCTACAGGGCGCAGCTTTGTTTTTGTTTGGCCAGATATTTATTTTGGTTTCACTCATCCTAAGTATTAAAGTGCATTGTGGATGAATGAATGAATGAACGAACGTTGCCGTCGCTATTTACTTTCTCGTCTCGTCGTCGAGAGGCTTTTGGGCCAGTAATAACGCTGTCTACACCACTACACACCAGGGTAAACTGCTGGTCGTCTATAAATCACTTGCGCTTTGGTGAGACCCCCTGTGAAAAGACCTCCGATGGGCAAATTTGTCTGCCAGAAAAGGTATTTGTTTTGCCTTGAAAACAGCGTGTGTTCCTGTCTCTGTGTGTGTGTGTGTGTTTTAAGCGAGACAAACATTGGCGAAAAACTCAAGGGAAAAGGTTCTAATATACTTTTGAGTAGTTTCGATTGTTTATGTATAAAGAATATTCTTTTCTTCATATTTGTATATAGGTACATGAAAATATAAAATTTAAAAGGAAACTTTTTTATATATAAATGAGAATTTCTAGTTCCAAAAATTAAAAATTATCCAGATTTGATGCAGAGACAAACAAAAGATAATAAAAACTACGAACTCTGAATTAAATAATTTATTTTTCAATCTTTAAAATAAGACAATAAGCTTCACTCCTTTCTCAAGCTTTAAAAGGGACAACTAAGGAAGATTGTCTCCTTTAAAAGAATTTATTTTGTGTTAATATCAAAATGAAAATTCTTTTAATGTTGATGACAAACTATAACACCAGAAAAACACTGTTAAAGAAAACAAGAATGTTGTTATAAGCTTGCTTCGTTGAACCTAATTTTAAGCACTGAACGAACTCGGAGTCGCGTCGTCGCTCAAGCCGATTATTATAGTAAGTATAGATAGATAATAACTGAGTCTTTTATATTTAATACCAGCCGACTACCCTCCCCCTGCCCATTTCGGGTGGTTAGTTTTTGAATTTTTAGTCTTCTAGAGGCTCAATGATTATATATACAAAATTTGGTTGAGTTTGAACCAAGGGTCTACATTTTCATTTTTTGACCCTCCCCCTCCCCCACTTTGGGCTGTTAATTTTTTGAATGTTCAGCTTTTTGGGGACCCAGATTATGTATACAGAATTTGGTTGAGTTTGGTCAAGGATCTAGATTTTCATTTTTTGGCCCTCCCTTCATTTTGGGCGTTAGTTTTTTGCATTTTTAGTCTGCTGGAGCCCACTGATTATGTTTACAAATTTTGGTTGACTTCGGTCCAGTAAAGGATCCCATTAACAATTAAAAGTATGTAAGAAATTAAGAATAGAAGTCAGCTGTTTTTATTCTATTCAATTCCACTATTAGCAGAACTGAAGAAGTTTACTAAAGAAGATGACTCCTGATGTAGATTCTTGTTAGTCTCCTCTCTAAGCCAGAGTAACATTCTTCAGTTACATTTATTTTATCAGTGATAAAGATAATCCTGGATAGAACATAAGAGCTATAATTTAAATTTACTGTAGCCCATTACCAGTCAATGTTGTGAATTGTTAGCATTACACCATTGACACAGCACTTAACTATGCTTCCTAATATATTTCAATTAAATATTTTTTTCTCTATATGGAAATTATTATATGAATAATAATAACTTTATCTTGGAAAGTTAATAATAAAATTATTTAAATTTGAAAAAAAAGTCAAAAAATCAGTTTTAATATTCAGCGCCTGAAGACACAACCCGCTAATCAGAATGTGCTATTTGAATGCATAACCTAGCCTACCAGGCGACGCTACATTTTTTTCTAGAGTGGTTTTTAAACTATGGTATGTACTTCTCTCTTTATATTTTAACAATTTTCCAAAACTTTTTGTTCATATTTCCTAAGAGCTTTTGAGAGACTATATGTATCTATATATATATATTTTCCTTATTAGAAAGTGAAAGAAGAATTTTTTTACTAAATTTAATATAAAATATGCTGATGTGGTCATCCACGTGACTTTATCATAAACCTGACCCCTCTCTTATATTTATTACTTTTATAATAATTTATAGTTATTTACGAAAGAACCCTCCTTTTAATTTTGGGCGAATTATCAATTAATAATATCTTTTTTTTTAATTATAAGGCTATTTTATTTGAAATATCAGTTTTCTTAGATTTTTGGTTGAAAAAAGTATAAATTTCTTAATTGAAATACTCTTTTATTATAAAAAACATTTCTGTGAGCTTCAGTATCACATTGTGTAGTCACGAACATTGTATTGTTACGGGAACTAAATGACTATGCGAAATTTAATCTCCCTTGGATAATAGAAAATAGGTTAAAATTAGGATGCATGACGTTCTGGCAATAAAAGGTCTTTGGGGCCTTGCAAAGAAGAAGAAGAAGAAGAAGTTAAAATTCGAGTACAAACAAATATATACGAACATTGCAAGTTAAATAAAAGTTTGTGAAAATGGTGGTAGCTGAAATCTTTAATCCAAATTATGTATTAGGTAAGAGCCCATAGCCAAATTTTTGTTTCCGGGGGAACAAATAATGGAGAAAAGGCAGTTTGAAAAAATTAAGATTATTAAATCTTTAGGACCAAGTAAACTGAAAAGTTTGTGAATATTTTACGGTCACTTGAAATTAGCGGCTCAAAAAATTATAACTATTAATTAACTAAAACTCATAAAAAAGTCAAATATTTAATAAGGAAAATTATTTTTAGTATTCTCCACAAGAGCGAGTTCAACAACTTAAATGGAATTTTGGGTATATTTATGAAGAAAATTTTTAAAAATTAAATAGATTAACTTCATTTGGCCAATTTGAATCAAAACTTCACTATGATATGCAGTTAATAGCTAACTTAATTTTTAAATTTCATTTCCCTTAGATTTTGTTTTTGTGTCTATTTCCGTTAAAAATTGAAAGATTCACATCTTTGAAACCATTTCCATTTAGCTACAATATTTTAGTGAGAGTAATAACACGACCATCCTTTGAAAATTCTCACAAGCACTTAAGATCTTCCGGCCACTATATACTAATATCAAATGGCTGCTAAACAACAAAACTCTCCTTTTAAAGGTCATATGACAAGAAATATGTGTGCTATCATCTCTATTTGCCAACCAATTTGGTAGGAATTAGCAGATTCAAATGGCACTGCCTTTGAAGACAATTCTTCTTAATGTCTTCTATTAACAGGAACACGAATTACAATTTCATTTATACACTTCATAAAGATTAAAATGCTTATATTTTATTATCAACTATAAATTGAAGTTTATTAGACATATAAAAATTACAATGTTTGAATTAATTCGTTTCAACCCCTATCGACCCTTTTATTATATAAATCCCCCTATCATCTTAACCCTCTTGATGGAATGGCAGACAAACTATATAAAATAGTGAAGGCGAGATTGTATCATAAACTTAAGATTCGCATTTATAATACCTCCCCTTCACACATACACAGTCATACACCCGGCTCCCTTTTGTGTTTTTATTACTAAGACATTACCATAGACAGAGAGGGTAATATTATGATAGAAGGGGTGTTTTTGAAAAGTTGACCGTTTCACCAACTTTTGATTCTTCTTTCTTTATTGACTTGTTTCTCTTTGTGACAGAGATAGTTCGTAGATTTTTTTACTACCTCAATTTGAATACGAATACTAAAAATATAGTATATTTCTATTTCTTTTCTAAAGAATTTTAAATTTTCTTATATATTTACTGAAAACTCTTTTTCTATTTTGTTACGACCTGTGCCTCATTCTGGAGAGATCTTTGCGGTTTTTGTAGAATCTCAAAGTGTTTCCTTCCAACCAGTCCATTATTTATTTACATTTATGCTATCATTCCCTCTTATATTGTCTTATATTACTAATCGAGGTAAAATGTATATTTCTACCCTCTAATATATCGCCACCCCATTGCAAGAACTAGGTAACTAGATTTTTCAAGTTCTTGAAAAATGGGCCGAAAATGTTTTACCCGAGGGGTGTACAAGTGGAAGTAGGCGTACAGCATTTTAGGTCGCGGTTCACCCCTCGGTTTTACCTATTGGTCCATACCAGGCATGTTTATAGTAAAGTGAACTGAATAAACTGCTTAATATGACTACAGATCATTACTATTACTGTTATGAATAACAATTAATATGTATTTTTTAACTATGAAATAGCCAGGTATCTCAAAAAGGAATTTTTTGGTGTTACCTAGTTCTTTCAATGGAGCGACGATATGACCCAGATACCTAATTTTCTTGTACTTCGCGCAGTCTATCTTACACGTTTTTGTTTTCATCTTCACCTAGATATAAATAACTCTGATATTTAATATTATTTTAGTCAAAGAATTAATTTATAAATTAGACTTAAACTAAAGGTAAAGCTTTCAAAAATATAACTTCAAACAGGGTCTAAAATACAGTTTGGCAGAGATGGCACATGTTCAGACAAACATATAAAAAAATGAATAACAATTTCTGTTTTCCACTATAATAATATTATTATTATTATTATTTATTGAGTAACCAACTTATTATACAATTTCATTTATAATACTTTTGATTCAATTTCTAGTACTTGCCCGAAAGGGGCTTCAGTAATTTCTTTTAATATTTTGAAAAAAGGTAAATTTTTGTTTTCATTTACTGAATTTGTACATATTGTTAATTTCAACCATGTGTTTCAATTTTCCTCTTGTTCGTCTTAATTAATCGATAAAGTTCTTGATCCCCTGGCCCCTTCTTCTCCCTTCTTTCTTCTTTTTTCTAGCTCGTCTTCATCCTTCATCCGTCTTATTACATCATCTTCCATCCTTCCCTCCTTTAATGATTCTACCAGGTTCTTCCACAGCTTCACTGTTCTTCTCTCTTCTTTCTGTTCTGTTGTTTCTTCCTCTCTTATTCTCTTGTTATAAATATTTCCGCATCTGGCTCTTGTCCAGATGTGCCTCTTCCACTCGCTTATGTTCGGTCTCTCCAGATAGTCCTCTTTTCCAATATTTCTCTTTATTTCCATATAGTAAGGGAAATACTTGGATTTCTCTATTTTTTCTAGGTCCAATTGTATTTTTTGTTCTGCTCCCTTTATTATGCCGTCTTCTATTTTCTTTATTAGTTCATTTTCTTCCTCATTTAGTAATTCTTGAACTATTGTGGGCTCTCCCCATCCATTCCACCTATTTCTAAAACTGTTTCCCCATCTTGTTTCATTTTTATTTTTAATTCCTCTAATTATTTCCCTCAGACATATCTTCGGCCATCTGTCATCCTCCATATCTTTGACCTTTAGCATATATTTTATCAATCTTTTAGTCTGGTAGACAAATAGGTTTGTTCTCCCCGTTTCTCCCCTCCATATATAGTCCGGCGTGTTTCTGTCTATCCCCATTATTAGCTTAATATATTCCCCTTGTGTTTTTTCCACCTCTATTTTTTCTCCCCAACCCCATAGTTCAACGCCATACATTAAGATCGATTTTATTAGGGACTCGAAGAGGTAGAATTACTTTGCGAATGAAGCCATTGTTGTTCTTTTTATTATACTCCATGTGGTGTATATAATTATTTTTGCTTTTTCTTTTTGTTCTTTTATATGCTCATTGTGATTGTTTCTTGAATTTAGTCTGTATCCTAAGTATTTGATATTTTCGACTTCTTCGATTTTTTCTTCCTTCATTAACCAGTTTCTTTTCTTCTCCCTCCTCCCCCTCTTCCTAAAACAAATTATTTTTGACTTTTTACAATTGATTTCAAGATCGTCCTTTTTTGTGTATTTGACTAAATTTACTACCATCTCTCTTAACCCCTCTTCTGTGTCGGATACTACTGCCACGTCGTCAGCATATTTCAGAAGACGAAGAAGAGGAAAATTGAAACACATGGTTGAAATTAACAATATGTACAAAATCAGTAAATGTAAACAAAAAATTACCTTTTTTCAATATATTAAAAAAAAGTACCGAAGCCCCTTTCGGGCATGTACTAGAAATTGAATCAAAATTATTGTAAGTGAAATTGTATAATAAGTTGGTTACTCAATAAATAAATAAATAAATAATAATTATTTGTAAAAATATAAATATCTCGAAATAACAACATTCTTTTAAAAAATATCATTTATTCAATTAGTTTTTATACATACACATCAATTATTATTCAAACATATATACCTAATATATAATTCGATTATTTATACTTATACATATCATATTCAAAAGTTTTTTTTTTTTTTTTTTAAAGGGAGAAGGTTTTTTTCCCCTTCCTGGCTTTTACATATTCAAAAGTTTTCTTGAAGATGAACAGTAACCATCAGGAAATTAAATCAGCAAGTGATCTGGAAAAGAAATACATGAAATTATTAGAATATATAATTAAATAAATTAATATTGTATGATAGTAATTCTAATTCTTCATATAAGATATTCTCTATTTCCTAATTTTATAAAATATATTATTTTCAATCTTTTTTTTTCAGATCGACAACTCGATTCGACCATATTCCACAAATTTACAAAAAGAAAAAAGAAAAATTATAATTTTGTAATATTTTATATATTAAAATGTTTTCAAATAAATTATTTTCTATGTATTGAAATTACTTAATTTTAATAAAAAACAAACTTAAAAGTTATTTGAATATTTATTTTTTGTTAATTAAAAGTAGACACCTTTTTTTACTAACTATTGATTGAAGATACTTATTATATTATTTTAAGTTATTTTTCCTAATAAACAAGAATTTAACTAAGAAATGTGCCTGATCATTTGTGCATTATTGGACAAAATCCAATTTTTTTAATCAACTGAATTTTATATTTTTCAAATTAATTTGTTATTTTATTTTATAATGGGATAAAAATAAATTGTTTTATATAATATTATATATTTATTATTATTAGGGATAAAAATTAATAAAAAAAAATATTTTTATTAAAATCAATAGGTAATAGGTATTAAATACTTTGAGATCATATTTCATATGGATATATTATAAAATTGAATTTTTTTTTTAAGAAAGAACCAATTTTACTTAGGGAAAATGGTTTAGGTTCAAGGTGAAAACTATTTATTAAAATTAAAAATGGATTAATAGGTGGCTTTCACAAATAAAATAAGCTGACGTGTTCTGATGTGGCCATCCACTTGACTTTACCATACAACCTGGCCCCACACTTATATTTAATATTTAATAAAATTGATAGCGTTTTTCTTTAGGAGACGGACTGGTATAAATATGAAATTGGATGTTGATGAAGGCAGTCCACAGTGGTTGTAAAAAAAATGAGACTATAATGGATTTATTATCTTACATTTATTCGTTAAACCGATGTTTCGGAGATTTATTCTCTCCTTCTTCAGGGTAACGAAAAGTCAATGAAAGTAGTTCAAATCAACGTCGGTTTAACGAATAAATGTAAGATAATAAAACCATTATAGTCTTATTTTTTTACAACCACTATGGACTGCCTTCATCAACATCCAATTTTAATAAAATTATTTATATTCATGTAGGGAAGGGGGGGGTTAGTTTTTGCATGTTTATACTTCTGGGGTCCCACTGATTATGTTTACAAAATTTGGTTGAGTTTGCTCAAATAGGCTAGATTTTTAATTTTTAACCCACCCTCCACCCCCCTCGATATGCACCAAAATCTAATCAGCTCTTAATCTCTATGGACCAAAATTAAGTGTGAAATTTGGTTTCATTATTCACACTAGTTTTTGAGCTAGCTCGTCCACAAATATTTGGTAACGCACAGACTAACTAACAGACAGACTAACAGACATTTTGACAAAACAATTATTTTCTCAAAAAATATAATTTTTTCGACGTTCACTTATTAGAGCTTTTTTAGAAGGAAATGCCATGGTTTTGCTCAATACTTTCAGCCGTTTTTTATTTCGAAAAAAAAGAAGGAAAAAAACCCGCTTTTTTCATGCACGATTACAATACTTGACCATACCCTGTATGGTAAAGTAAAGATATATTGCTTATGAGCCAGAATCAATAGGTATATATTGCGGGTCAAGTCAAGATAATAAGATATAAACATTAAAGATAAGAGTAAATAAATTTTTTATTTAATATGAATTTACTATGAGTTAGGATACTTGGTCACTTATTTCACATTAAATTTAATGTGAAATAAGTAACCCAGTATCCTTAACTCATAGTAAATCCATATTAAATAAAATATTTATTTACTCTTATCTTTATTAAAGATGTTTCACCTTGCACCAACACCACAATCTCTACTAATTATATAAACATTATTTCGTCTCTTAGTGCTAACCAGTAGGCACAGGAAAGAGTCTGTGCTAAGACCTTTAGAATCTTGGGATTGAATTTCTCCCTTTTTCATTGTTAAATTTTTTTAAAAAGAACAAAAAATGTTGCTTCCTCTCAAATTTAGAAAGGAAAACTCTAAGTACATATGTATTTAAGGAAATATTAATCAAGAATTTTTATGTTGAAGTGCAAATATGCAATTTATTATGTCCTCTAAATAAAAAGTTTTGGCGATTTTTTTTTCAACATGAATTTTCAACTAGAATTTTCATTTTTGACGCGATTGAACTACAGAGTTGAATATATATAAGATTTGATTATAGGATCTAGTCAGAGGATCCATCGCCTAAATGGAGAAGGCATTTGCGGGCTTAACGCAGAAGATGTCGGATCATACCCGACTGGGTCCAGTATCTCTTTTTTCAACTCTTGGTTCACTATCAAAACGAGTCTGGTCCCAAGTGCACCAAAATAGGCCAGTGACCGGATAAAAGTTTTAACTTTCGCTTTTCATTTAAATGTTAACATATATATATATATATATATATATATATATATATATGGGAAACCGACCAAGAATTTAAAATTTTTTTAAATTTCGGTTACTTTATTATAATAAATTATTGATTTATAGCTCATTGAAAATAAATAGGTAATTAATTATTTTTTTCTTTTCTTTTAGCAAAGTTCAGAAGACGAATACCTGTACTATGAAAGCAATGAATTTCGCATAAGCGAAATAAGCGACGAATTAGAACAAGTATGTATTTTGAAAATTCGATTTTTTTATTTTTATAAATACTTATTATTTCGAATTGTATATAATCATTTTGAGATATTTTTAGATTGAAGAAAAAAAAAATATTATTCAATAAAATATTGCAAGACCAAATAATGGACGAACAAACCGACCCATACATTAAAAATCGAGTTATCGATTTGTATCATAGAGTGTGTATTTCTTAATATAGTGCCTCATTTTGTACCCCTAATTATTGAATATTCTGTTTTAATTTCATTTTTTTATTTTTTATAGCATCAAAAACTTTCAATAGAAATGAAACAATTAGATCAAGAAAATGTCACATACGAAGTTAAAATATTATTAAAAGAAATTATTGGAAAGTTTTAAAAAAAGTAGAACAAATTAAAACAACATTAATACAGCAAACTAAAGAAGCAGGCTCGAATTCAGCTGAGAGACACAAATCGTGAATTTGAAGCGCAAATGGAAATTCACTAGCAGGCACAATCTATATTAAAAGCAGCTCTTAAGAGTAAAGATGAAGAATTACGCCAATGCGGAGTTATCTCGACTCAAATTGGAATTGCAGGAATCAAGAATATACGCCCAGCATAATCGAGCAGCAATTGAAGAGAAATTACGAATGGCTTGTAATGCGTGCTCTCAGCTGATCGATCATTTGATTCTAGGACCAGGAATGGTGGTCACCGAATTGGAAGATGAAGAGTCAACTTATCTTGATCAATCTTAATTATTGTTAAATCTTTAAAATAAAAAATACATTAGTCAAAAATTGAAATATTTAAGTTGTAAATTGTTTTTTTTTAAACATTTTTACTTTACCAGTATGGTCAAGTATTGTAATCATGCATGAAAACAGTGTTTCTTTTTTTGATAACTTTTAAGGAAATAGGTGGTGGTTCTGAGTGAAACGTTTTTAGATAATAATAAAAAATTGGGTAAAATTGCGAAGTGGGTTTCGCATAAAATGAAATGAAACCAAAAGTGAGTTTAGATTTCGATATATTTCCGGTTATTAGGAGTCAGAGAAAAATGATTTTTATAAAAAAATTAAAAGCGACTTCAGAAAAATTAAATGTAACAAATAAAATAATAAAATTTAAAAATAAAATAAAATACACTTAAAGGTATAAAATAATAATCTAATTTAATTACAACTAAACGACAAAATATTAACATGAAATTACTATTTGAAGGCGGTGCCAAACATGTACATTTTATGAATCTAACTCGACGGATCTTACTTGATACGTTTTGGGAGGTATGCTCGCTTATATAGTTTGTTTAGCACCGACTTCAAAAAGTGATTTTATATAAATATTTCGTCGTTTAGTTGTAACTAAATTAGATTATTATTTTATATCTTTTTTATTTTATTTTATTTTTGAGTTTTATTATTTTTTTTATATTTTTTCAAGTCGGTTTTATTTTTTTTTTATTAAAATTATTTTTATTTTTCTCTTTTTACTGATGTTATTATGGTAATAGTGCATGCATCTCGTAAGAGAAAAGGTCGGGCGAATGAATCAGAAAATTGTAATAAAATAATAAAGCAAGGGCGTATTATATTAGTTTCGAAAAAGATGGGGTAGATTATATAGTTTAAAAATTTTAAGTTACTTTAAACCAATATTCATTTTTTTTATATCTATCTAGTTCCGATTAGTCAGGTTTCAATTAGTCTGAGATTTGGCGGAACCGAATACCCCCACTATGATATTTCTGTATATCGAAATTTCAATATTATACCTATTTATATAATTTTTAACTTTCTTTAAATAAAATTGGGGGAGCGGGAGGCCCAAGATAAAATTTTTCCCTCTAGGGCCCCATATTTTACTAATCCATTACCGAATATAATAATTTAAATAAAAGTAGTTGAGTGTTTTGAATTTTGAGAAAAATTTTAACTATCTTCAAAATTTGAAGAGCAATAGAATGACTGACTTTCCCCAAATTGAATATAAAATACCTAAGTCTACTTCTATTGGCAATGTGAACTCATATATTAAAAATTTTAACGAGTTATTTGTTGGTTCTAGGTGAAACATTTTAATATAATAATAAAACTTGAGTAAGATGCGAGCTAGGTAGACCTCAGCCTTCGCAATTCACTTACATCAATCCAACCATTCAACCTCTAATAATAACCCTATCCACATTCATTTCGAAAGAAAAGGCCTTAAATTGGATCTCTTAGAAATCACTGAAATTAAAATAGCCCTCTCTAATAATTCAAATATTTTAAATAATCAATTGGAAGTGTATAAAAATACAATTTTTGATTATATATTATAATAAATTAACTAAACATTCCTTCCCCTGTTCTCACATTGAATATATTAGGGTAATTGTACTCTCTCAGATACCTTTCCAGTTGTACCCTTTCAGGTAATTTCCCATTCGTTATTACAATAGCAGGTATAGCTTTCCTTCAGACGGTTCAAATCTCAATAGAAAATATTAATTCTTAGAACAACTTCTCCTCTTTCCCCTACTTAATTATTTAAAACAAATATAAAAACTATTAGTCCAGATAAATTAAATAAACAGGAAATATCTACCTGTAAAATTTTTATTGTTGGAATACCTTTATTGGTACTCGAATATTACTACCCAAATCTGTGTTGTGGAAATTTTTCTTCGCGCCACAAAATGAGATAATTTAAGAGTTTTTTCAGTTTTTCTTGAATAACTCTAAAACGGCTCATCAAATCAAAAAAATATCTAATAGATAAATTAAAGCTCTTTAAATCACGCGTAAAATAATAAAAATTTCATCTATTTAGGTGGAGTAGGGCCGGTAATAGAGACTGTCAAAACAGCCCTCGGGATCACTTTTGAATTATCCATAAAACTCGTACTTTTATCGATTTTTTCCCAACTTGAGCATGAAAGAGCACGTTTTCGACAAAGACAAGTCTATATATTTTTAAAATAGATTAAATTTGCTACAATTTATATAAAGTTTCATATTAATTGGATAATGGTAACATGAGGTTAAAGTTTTGAAAAAATTCAATTGTTTGCAAAAAATAGCAGTTTTTCCTTCATAATATGAAAGCCACTGATCAAAGAAACTTGATTTCTATCTCATTGTCTAGTAAATTTTGTTTATTTGAACGTTTACTTGGACTACTTTTTTGATAAAACGCTTAGATTTATAGATATCCAGAATTTTCCATAACGCTTTTGAGAATTCGGATCATATTGTCCCAAAAATGTAGGATATCTATAAATCTAAGAATTGTATTAAAAATGTGGTCCAAGTAAATGTTCAAGTAAATAAAACTTCCTAAGGATGCTTGGTTTTTATTTTATGAAGGAAAAACTGCGATTTTTTGAAACAATGGATCATTTCCTGTCATGGAAAATGGTAGATATCTATAAATTTAAGAATTTTAACAAAAAAGTAGTCCAAGTAAACGTTCAAGTCAACAAAATTTCATAGAGAATGAGACAGAAATCAAGTTTATAGGATGAGTGGTTTTCATTTTATGAAGGAAAAACTGCGATTTTTGCAAAAATGCATTTTTTTCAAAATTTCAACCTCATGTTACAATTATCTAATTAAGATGAAACTTTATTTAAATTGTAGAAAATTTAATCTAGTTTAAAAATGTATAGACTTGTATTCGTCGAAAAAGTGCTCCTTCATCGTCAAATTGGGGAAAAAACGAAAAAAGTACTAGTTTATGGATATTCAAAAGTGATCCCGAGAGCTGTTTTTTGACAGTTTCTAGTACCGGTTCTACTCAACCTAAATAGATAAAAATTTTATCATCTTACGCGTAATTTAAAGATCTTTAATTGATTAAATTTATATCTTTTTGATTTGATAGGCCGTTTTAAAGTTATTTAAGGAAAACTGAAAAAACTCCGAAATTTTCTCATATTGAGCCGCGTAGAACAATTTCTAAAACACAAATTTGGGGGAAAACTTAGGGTAGTAATATTAGAGTACCAATAAAGGTATTCCAGCAATAAAATCCTTACCGGGAATTAGTTCCTGTTAAAATCGTAATTTCCCTGGACTATGTATAATTTTTTTATTTTTTTTTTTTTAAGATTTATCTGTCTTCTGATCGTTTGTATTTTTAGTCTACTAGTCTACTAGTCTTTATTTTATAATATATACCTATTGTTAGTTCAAAACAATCTTCATTCGAAATAAAAATTGTCTATGGAGAACGAACGAGAAAATACACTGTAATTCCATATGCGTAGAAATCTACGCATCCAGGGTAGACAAAGTAAGTTATTAAATAAATTAACTCCAGATGGAAATTTAAAATAATTAAAAGTTAATTTTTAATCAATATGATAAAAAAATAAAAGTCATGAAGTTTTATGAGCCTAAGTTAAGCGATATAAATAAAAAAATGAAATAAAAATCGGATCTGCGTAGTTTTCTACGCAAGGATCAGACTAGAGATAACTTAGAATTGAATTTATTGACATTAATTAGTTTTCTCACATTGGGAATTTAAAATGGGAGTTATATTAATATAAATTATTCTATTTCTTAAATGAATCGACCAATATGAGTCGTTGATTTTGAAAGTGGCCTAAGTTCAATTTTGAAAAGAAAATTATTAATGCCAGTTTTACTTAGGCATAGATGTCTACTTTTCATGTTTATAATACCCCAGTCAATGGAGTACAATACCCTCATGAATTTGTCAAAATATATACGTAAATATAATTATTTATAATATATTGAAGCTATAAAAGACAAATTTCTATAAAAAATCAAAGGAAATGGTAAAATACTAAATCCGAAGTGTTATGAATTTTTTTTATTATGTTATAAGGGTTGTTTCACACCTTCAGAAATTGAGCCCTAATGCTTAAAAATTCAATCTATTCTTTGTATAACATCAATCCTTCCTTTCTTTAACAGTTTTGTAGTTTTTATGCTCTTACAATGGTAATACCTTTCATACCAGTTATACTCTAATGGTAGTAGAAGAATAATGGAAGCCAGTCATCTACAATTTAGTGAAAGCGAAACCGTTATGTTCATTTGATCGGATTACAAATGATCAGACTATGAAGCCGCAAAATGGCCTCTGGTTAGTTAGTTAACTTGGTTAACTCGTCTGTTAAATAGCTTTCTCACAGGCACAACAGTAAGGAGAAGATGAACAGAGGGAGGGAGACATAATGGTCACTTCTCAAAAGTTTCACAATTCAATCTAGTTGTGATTAATCATAATGGACAATTATTTACAAAATAATTCACTCAAGTTTCTCTAATTACATATTATAAACTTCAGAGAATTATATTCAAATCGAAAATCTTAATTATCAAATTATTAGCCCAAGTTTTCTTGTATATATATATATATATATATATATATATATATATATATATTAAGAATATCTATAAAAATGTTCATGATAACTCAAAACCAGAGATCCATAGGTGCTAAAATTTTAGACTTTCTATCTTTATAACGTTGGGATGAAATATGCAGAAAATCAGGAAAAATCTCTAGTCAGTCATTTTATGGAAAGCTTGATCAGAGCGAGTTGAACTGCACTCACAGTCCCAAGGTTTGACTTTTTAGTAGAAACCTTTGGCTAACAATAAAATTTCCAAATCACTAAAATTTTTCTGGAAAAACAAAACTTTTTTTCTGATATTGAATGAAGAAATGCGGTTACAATCGTGAAAACCATGTTCCGATATCTCATTTACTTTCCTAGTTATTTCACTTTATATATTCTACTATACCCTTTTCATTCATGAACAATTGTTTTTAACTATATTTATGAATGAACTTATGCTTTAGTTTTTTTAACATTTTTTTTCTTCGTTTTATGATGGGTAATAAAAATTCCTTTGTTCTTTTAAACATAGAAAAAAATAAAAACAAAGCAATAAATCATTAATTATTCTAGTGACCTAGAGATCCGTCCTTGGGGAAGGTCAGGGATTTGCTTACAAACATTTCTAGGAATTAATGAATAACAAAAAAAGAAATAAATTTAAAAAACCAAGCAAATTTATTAAATGCCATTCAATGTCAATGCAGCCTTTTGTACAATACTTGTTAAACATCCTGGGGATGAGTTGCGCACACAACAAGACTTTCGATTACCTCACTTTTTATAAAAAAAAACTATTAATTAATAGTACCTATAGTGTGTGTCAAGGGAGTAAAGTGAGGAATATTAGACAAGTGAGAGATGCAGCATGATCTAAGAGCTTATGGGGCATTCATCTGAGTACGAGAGTGAATTCAACGCACGAGCCGTAAGTGATCAACACACTTAGGGCCGGTTGTATGTCGCAAAGTAAATGCAAACTGAAAGTGCCTGTCATCTGATTGGTCATCCCAGTTCTTCCATTTACCATCTACCCTTTGTCACTTGTAAAAAGCATTTACTTTGCGACATAGAACCGGCCCTTAGTCGGCGAATTTAGTATAAGCCCAAGAGAATGAGGTAACCTTGATTGTCGGGTGTTGCTCACTACGCCCATGCCATACACTATATTTTTTTTAATACCAGCTGAGAAAAAACGATTTGAGAGAGAAACTAAAATATAATTATATTTACGTAAAATATAATTTAATTTAACAGAAATAAGATTAAGGGTTGGGGTGCTCAAAAAATACTAAAGCGATTGACTTATTTTATACTAAATCTTCTCAAAATCAATGAAATTTATTCATGCTTATTTCAATCTTGACTGTCATGAGTCCGAGATAAAGAGGCAATAGTAAATCTATTAATAGCATTCAAACTATTTACCAATATAAATTTTAAAATTTTAAATGTTGATATATAATTGTAATGGTACATTTGTATATTATATAAAAATGTAAATATTGTAACACTTTAAAAAACAAACGGAACTGTCCAAATTGATTCATTTCCGAGGTCATTAAATAAATAAAAAAAAAGATTAAGGTTTAAAAAAATTATATCAATAAATAAAGTAATGAGTAATGATCACTTCACTATAAATAAAAGTAAATGGCGACCGGTTACACGGATTGAAGTTAGCTACAAAGAATCTCTGTCACTCTGAATTTTTAGTTAGATTGTCCCTACACATACGTTTTTTGGGATATTTAATATGTACCTATAAACAATATACTTTATAGCATTTTAAAATAAACTTGCTGGGATGTAGAAGGGGGGTGTAAAGAAAAATTGAAGTTTACTCAGATCTTTATCTATTAATCTAAAAAGTAAAGGAAATCGTTAAATATTTTTTATTTAAAACATTAAAAATAAAAAGTAAAAGTACAAGTAAAAAATAGAAAAACCTCTGCTCTAAACAAAGAACCTGTTTGATAATGAAGACTTCTCTTAAAAATAAAATTATATCAGGTTTAAATATATTGTCAGTCATTAGAATTAGTTATTAATTTATCCCAATGTCTGCCGGAAAAAAATTATAGAAAAATAAATCGATATATAATATATGGTATATTATTAACTAAGGATAGATCAATCTGAAAATTTAATATACCTTTGGATCATTTGAAAATAGATCAAAGAATATTTAACAATAAATTAGGCACCTGAAATACACACACTCATACATAGACCAAAACGGGAGGTTAAAATTTAAAACAGAATAATTTAAAATGAACATTGAGCTAGTAATTTATTTATATATTTAATTTTATTTTAATCTATTTTCCAAATTAACGAATAAAATATTTATTAAGACTTGAATAGTATAGTTTTGTTTTCCCTTCTATTTTCGAGAGTGTCCTATTTCTCCCCTCATCCCTTCAATCCTCTTCTCACACTCTCATTTTGAATATTTTATGCTCATTTTGTTTGTAGTTTGAAATAATTTAAATCCAAAATTGAAATGAATTGCTTGATATATAAATAAGTAAATTTCATTTGATATCTAAATTTCTCATTCTAAATCAACATTTATCTTGTATAAATTTTACTCTGATCACTCAAATGTAATATGTCTGGGTGAGGGGGGGGGGGATGTTGAATTCATTCAAAAATTTTACTTTATCCAATGCGAAGCATGGGTAAAGTATATTAATTTTATTCGTGTTTAGAAATGTCTGAACATCGGAGAATAATCATTTAAATTAAAAGGATTTTGCATTTGTTTATTATGTGACCACCTCGCTATTATAACAAAACAAATTTAACTACATCCAATCGGGTATGTGAAACCATGAGAAATAACAAATAATATATTTCTGATTGAAAAGACTGCTGATGAAAATAAAACTTTCGGAACTATAGTCTGAGGCTCCCTTACTATTACAGCTAAACGAATGTATCTATGTCCAATCGAATATTTGAACCCATGAAATATAACAGATAAAATATTTAAAATTCTTAAGACTGATGATGAAGATCAAACTTTCGAAACTATAGCCTCTAACATACATTTTATATTGAAAGTTTATTTTTGAAGAGAGTAGCTGAATTTTTATAAATTAAAGTAGACAATAAAAGACTTTAACACACCGTGAATCAATTGTAATAGACTGATGAAGAGGGAAAAGCCCTCGAAACTATAGTCTAGTTATTAATAAATTAAAAAAATTATTTTTCCAGCAGAAGACACACTCTTTTATTGTCTCCTTTAAGCATTTTATATAAAGTAAGTATATAGGTATGTTGTATCTAAACTGAAATTTGTCATCAAAATTTTTATTAATAAACTGTACCTTGTGAAGAAAAATTGATATAATCATAAAACCCTTTGCATGCATCTCGGAAGAGAAAGAGTCAAGCAAATTAATCAGAAAATGATAAACCAATTATTTTACATGAATTAATGTATACATTGTATTTGAGCTTTGACTCCGGAGATTACTTCTCCACCATTGAGTGTCCTTGATCATCTTTTTAGTCCTTGTTTTTAATAAGAGGAAAAAACTAATTAAATAAAAAAACCTCTTTTCCGATAATATTTATTTCCAATTCAATCCCCCCAACCCTGGGATCCTCATTCGTCATCAGAAAATGATAATAAAATTCAATTCATAAATATAGAAATTCTCTCGAAACGTTTGCGAGTTTTAAATGAATGTTTTAAAGATTTTTTTTATAAAAATTTTTATTTATTATAATTTCGATTATTTGGTCATAAGAATTGGAGATTTACGTTATTTCGTCATTAATCATATTTTCAGAATTTGGCCAAATTAATATGGGACCACTTCTAAGGCACCCTCTTTCCAATAAAAAAAGAATCATTAAAATCGGTTCATAAACAAAGAAGTTATACCTGAACAAACCTATCAAAAAAGGTCCAGTACCAATGAAAAAAAACGGGACCAATCGGAACCTAGACTGAACCCAATGCAAAAAATCATTAAAATCGGTTCATAATTGGCGGAGATATGAGGTAACATAGACACAAAAAAAAAATTAGTCGAATAGAGAACCTCCTCCTTTTTTGAAGTCGGTTAAAAACTTTCCAGTTACGGAAGCAACTCATCTCATTTCAAACCCGGGCAGATTTCCCGAAATAGACAGAATTATAGTACGAAGAAGGCCAAAGAGCTCTCGAGCTAAAACTATTTTCAGAGCTTCCAGATTATAAATGCAGAAAATTGATCAAATCGTATTAATTCTAGATTTGATGTTGTGCGTGAGGATGCATTGGCGTTGTTATTTTATAATCAATTTTCTAATGGCTCTTAAGATTCTGACTTTACCAACGTCTAGAATCTATATTATTTTGAATAAAGGAATTGAGGTAGAGGCTAGATATTTTAGAAGTTATATTATAACTTCTAAATTTAAAATTTTTATTCTATTTAGAATACGAGCTACAATGCTCTGACAGACACTCGGCAAAACAGGTATCTTTCCGTGGGCTTCTGTTGTACGGAGCCCTAAAAAGCTAATCCTGCAGAATGCGTTATTTTAGTTGTTTTCGTGAATGAGCTGTATTATTAATTCTATCTATCTTGTGTGGTTAAGTTGTTTATCAAAAGACGACTTTCTGCTAAAACCAATTAGTTGCACAATTGTAAACAGTCGATCTAAAATAGACTCCAGAAATAGGTATCGAAACATGGTTCATTCTGATGAGTTTTTCTCATTAAAAATGTCCAATCAAGTGAAACTTCTCTTTTGATAAATCGAATTAATATTATTATAGCTACTGCTTCAGCTAAAGGGTTGTGAATAAATTAGATTATTCTAATTTTATTATACATGTAATACTCTAACAACATACATGGAATATCTCAAAATATAGAATACTCCTTTAAAGTGTAACCAGCTGCTCTATTTGATTTATAGTATTAAATTAAAAGTTTTTTTGCCGAGAGTAGCAGAATTTTTATATATTGAAGGAGACAATAAAAGAGTGTGTCTTCTGCTGGAATTATAAATTTTATTTATTTATAACGATTAATATAATCGAATTTTTTATTTTTTCCTTAACTATTTAATCAAAACTTTTAACTGGATTTTTAATTTCTTCAAAATTATTTGACTTTAGAAAATTCTCCGTTTTTCTTTGTAAATTTCAATGTCTAATATATAAACTGTATTTCCTTTATCACTTTTTATCACTTGTAAGTCAATTTCCCTGATTTTTGATTTTAATAGTTTTAAAGTTATAAATAAATACAATTTATAATTCCAGCAGAAGACACACTCTTTTATTGTCTCCTTCAATTGATTTATAGTAATCAAACCAATTAATTAGTCAATTTGTTTATCTCTATTACGCTTAGAAACGGTGCAATGTACCTATCT
Organism: Forficula auricularia; assembly: GCA_024734495.1. Taxonomy (NCBI): domain Eukaryota; kingdom Metazoa; phylum Arthropoda; class Insecta; order Dermaptera; family Forficulidae; genus Forficula; species Forficula auricularia. Next base: position 866,037 of record JALMQS010000164.1, read on the forward strand.
CTTTTTTCGGAATCCTTAAGATTTAAGTACTACCAAAAATATAGATTTTTAACACGGATCCTATTATGAAAATTTGCTCTCTTTCTGTCATAAATAGTACATTGATTAGGACTTATTTTTATAGGAAATTTTCGTATCTGTATTATTTAAAAAATATAATAAATTCAATTATCAAAAGAAATGGATTTCTTTTCCTTTCGAATTTCAATTGTATAATTTCACTCGCCGATAATATTGATTCTAATCGAAGAATTGAGATATAACCCATTTATATATATTATTGACGATTCACTTTCCAATGAAAAATTGATAAAAGCTAAAATAAAAAAAAAGTAAAAAAGAAAATCAAGCTGAATAAGAATTGAAAGCAAAAAATATTTAATGGATATAATGTAAATTTAATTTCAATTGACTTTTTTAGCTTTCTTTGATCTTTTATTTAAACGACAATCAAATGTTTTCTCACTTTATTTAGACACGCATAAATGTCGACAAAATTTATAGGAGGTACTCTTGGCCGGAGTATTGAAATCACTCAAAAAAATTTAATTGCATTTTGCTCATTTCATTTACAAATGAAAAAAATCATTTCCAAGCAATTTTTATGTCTATTTGTGGATGATTTTGAAATTTTGAAAAAATCTTAAATTTTCAGTGCTGTTCCTATTAAAAACTAGCTAAAATCTCAAACTTCAAACAACAATTTCCCGAAAACAAGATGGTAAAAATGTATTTATATTTAATGTAGAGAATAGTTTTGTATAACATATTAACATTTTAGATTTTTAATATAAAGAATTGAATAACAGTAAGTTTGCACAGCAATTTTCATTGCTGCTTTTCTTGAACACTCTTTTCTCTTTGGAAATGCAAAAGACCTCTATATTTATAGGTTATAACGAGGGGTGAACCTCGACCTAATTTCGTGTACACCTACTTCCACTGCTACTTTCATTTCCAAGAAGAAGACAATAGATGAAGTGGTATTATCTAACGAATTCCAAAATAATTCCACATAATTCCAAAGACGTGTACCTAACATCCTAACCTAATATCGTATACACCTACTTCCACTTCCACTTTCATTTCCAAGAAGAAGACAATAGATGAAGTGGTATTATCTAACGAATTCGAAAATATTTCCACATAATTCCAAAGACGTGTACACCTGATTGCAATCCCGATTCACTCCTCGGGTTATAGGTTCTCCATCTTCTAGGTAGAAGCTTTCTTGCATAGATTTCATTAATAAAAAAAATAAAAAAAAAAAAATTGTATTGCCAAGATTAGGAATTTGTGTATCAAATTTCAGACCCCTTGCTGACAAAAAATTTCCAAATCATCAACATTTTTTCAGAGTTTAGGCGAGTCTGGAAAAATTTTCTCCTTTCCACAATTCAATTAATAAAATTTATTCATAGTTATAGAATAGAGCGTTTTATTAAAGTTTGATGTTATGCATATTTTTCGAATAATTCTTTTTTTGTATCAGTAGCTCATTCTAGCCTAATTTCTTTTACATATTGATGAGGAACTCAACTTTATTGAAACAGAATCCGCCTCTGTGATAGATGATGCTATTTTCCCGATGGTCCAGGTGCTTTGCCAGGGAAAGGGAAACCAAATTCAATATGTTATGGAAATATTTTGAATATTCAAATAAGTGATCTAATCAAAGTTTTAGATGATCGTTTGATGTTATAGCAAATTTCACTCATGAATGGACTCCGTCAAAAAGGGGGACTAGGTGGGTGGGTGGGCCGAGTGCTTGGGGTATTATAAATATGTATGCATCTTTTCTTTTGTACAATCAGCGTTTTTACAACGAGCAGAAAAAAAAATTAGGTAAATGTTATCTAATCATTCTTTTCCAAGAGGAACAATGAACAATGATGCAATTGAATAAAACGAAGATAATTTTACCGTACGAGAACAACAAAAAAGGGCATTAAAGAGGCGAGCAAATCAGAGAAAAAGATTCGTTCGCTAGCACTGGTGGTGACTTTTATATTCGAAAATAAACCAAAAAAAAAAAACCACAAACGAGGAATAAAAGAGATGGGAGAAATATGTTCTATTTACAGACACAGACAATTGCTGTAGGAAAGTCGGACATCGGGGTGACTAATATTTTAACATTCTATTAAAAATATAGGGGAAATACATACAAAATGACATAGGTGGTATAATTCGAATTTGGTCGACTCTAGCCCACAACTGACAACCGCATAAGGTGACCCGAATGGTTTTTAACAACATGTGAAAAGATAAACGCGCCCCTCTCATTCGTCCCCGTGCCATGGACGAGGACAAGTATTTGTACGTTACGAGTTTTTTCTTTACGACAAGTGTTTTTGTATAAATGATAAGTTTTTCGCATTTGCAGCTATGTGTGTAGCATTTATGTTATTCCTCAAAGATCTCTTGTTGCCCTCAAATAACTTCTTCCAAAAAAAATCCTCTTTGTATTTATTTTTGAATTTTGTTTTGTCAAAACGTTGTATGGACAAAACGACATACATAGACAAGGGACATAATGACATAGGTATGTCACCAGCAAACGACTCCTGGTCATGTTTCCATTGCTGGGTCATCTACTAATAAGAAACATCCATCTTCCTCTGTTCTTAGTGTCCTTTATTAGTGGACAAGGGAAACGTAAAGCAGATACTCGGCAGACTTAGTTTTAACTTCTACTCCTAATATAAGGGAAATTAAATAAAAAAATGAGCTCAAAGGTCCTCAAGCAAAGAGGAGAGAGTTATTTCAAGACGACAGTGAAGAAGAAAAATGTCCTAATAACTCTCAAGACGATGAAGAGGACTGTCCATGGACAAAATGACAAATTCTAAAAACTATATACAATTAGTGACAAAGTTCACAAATGAAACGCTTTGTTCTCTTAGGAATTTTGCAATGATCTTTTTTCACGAACTAAGCCTGGAGAAGACTGATTGGGGTGCTTAAATTGTACGTATTGGGCTCACTTTTCTTCCGCTGACGTTTCATTTGTGAACTTTGTCAATAATTGTAAATAGTTTTTAGTGTATGTCATTTTGTCCATATGTAATATGTCATTTTGTCCATAGCATAAGGACAAAATGGATTTTGGATGATCTCATTTGAACTAAGAATATATTTTTTTCTCTTATTTTTATTCTATAAATGTTTTTTAGTTTCAAATATTAAAAAACCAAAGATGATATGTGAAATATATGACTGTCCTGCGTATTACCAAAAAATAGTTATGACCAAAAAATAAAACCCTATGTCATTTTGTCCGTATTTGCCCTTTATATTTCAATCTAAATTAGTAGTCGGGAATACCATTCTGGAAGTTTTGGAAGAATTAAAAGGTATTACATTTGTGCAAACATTTGGAGGATAAAAGATCTAAGATGGGAGGCCATAAGTTGAGATATCAAGGATCAATTATGGATATTTTGGAGGGTCTGTCAGGAACCCTCTTCCTCGGAACGACTTTCATGCGACTTTCGACCTTTAAGTATTCCAGTTAGGCATCCACAGGTACTTTCTCCAACCCCCTTCTTTTTTCTTTCCACATGATTACCCTTAAAGTCTGTAACCTTTAAGTGTAATACTTGCATCAATGACATTAAGAAAAAGATATACTAATGTATTTTTTATAAGTGCAGCTACAATGATTACCAGACCATTGTAGCTCGTAAACTAAAAATTGTAATATGTTTTCATTTCCGCCGAATCAAAAATCGTATTAAAATTTAAATTGAGTAAATTTTGGCAGATGGTCACCATTTTTATGATATTTTTTATAATCATGAGAAATTTAAGTTTTGACGAATAGTCACTTGCAACACCTGAAATTTACTCCTATTCTTTTAACGATGCAGGGGTAATCCTAGCCTATATTTGTGTTGTATCTTATTACCTTATTAGTGTAACAATGATTAAAAAATGAAACTTCAAGTGAGGAGTTAGAACTGCAATGATTTAGTTTTGTTTATTGGGCCTCCGAGGAGCGGGCCGCCTCTTACAAGACAAAAGAGCATTAGACAAATTTATTTACACGTCTTTCACACTTTCAGCTTCAGAACAAATTAATTCAGGTTCAGAGCGGGTGGCTGAGAGAGCCAGAATTAATCCTGGCTCACATTTCACATTTCTTTTTTTATTCACAAAAAATAATTATACGCCACCCGCTCTATATGTTCTTCTGCCGAAAGTGAAAAATTAAGGAGAGATCCCCTCATCGGCCTATATGTCAAATCGTTTATTGTTTTTTGGGATATACCCAGGGCGATGAGGGACTCCACCGTTTTATGCCACCACACTCCTTTCCACGAGAGTGTGATGGCCTCGACCCTGACCGAGCCCGCCCCGACTCCAAATCGCTCCGCAATATTATCCACCAGACTGGAGTTGCCCCTATATTTTTCTATTTTGTTTCGGTGGGCAACACCCAGTCCTGCAAGCGCGGAGACGATCTGGACGTCCAAAACCCACACCACCCCCGCCGCATCCTTTGGCACGATGTCTGGCTTTCTATTGCCCGCCGAGCTGGAGTACAAGTACTCCAACTCGACACACATTCCCTTTTAAAGGAATTGTCTTAAGTTCATCAAATACATAAAAATTAATTCATAATACATTTCGCTTGAATATTCTAGTATGATTTTTAAATGGTTATTTCATTTAATTATAATTTGGATGATATTTTCATTTGGCTCTTTCTGCATTTATTCCAGCCCATTATCTTAATGAAATGGACTGAAAGTTAATTATTAATATTATTGAAGTGAATTTTAGAATAAATATGCACAACAGCTTTAAATATATATACATATAAATTATTGATTTCACATTTTCACAAAATATGAAATGTATAAATCATTTGGAAATTGGAAATGTCATCGAAATTAGCTAACATACGCTTTACAAGTGGAGTAGGTAGGGCGAGGAGTGAGAATTAATTTACCCCGCCGCTGTTTTGGGTTATCACTAATTATCAAGAGAGAGAGAGATAGAGAAATATGTGTAATTAATTATTACAAGTGAGTGAGAAAAATAAAATAAATCACAAATGAAACAAAAAAAAAAAAAAAAAAACGAAAAAGAAAATGAAAAAAGTTAAATAAGAGAGTAATATATTTTTTTAATATAAATTTGTTAAAACATTGCTGGTTGAGATTTGTTTATTAAAATTTTTGATTAAAACCACATTACATATACATATTAACTAGCTGCGCGAAATTAAAAGGTTCGGGAAAGATAAGATAAGACTTCCATTAAAGTGATTTTATATCAATATATATATATATATTAGGGTGTCCCAAAAAAATCTGTCTTTTTAGCTCATACTAATTTTTGTTTGTTTGATGTCTAAACAATTGTAAATGAAAATTCGTGTACGCCCAGGCCCATGGAGAGCTGTTACGGGCCCTCTGGAGCAAAATCAAACCAGCGGGCCCCTCAATGCTGGAACAAATAAAAGTACTACATTTTTTAATTTGTAAAATATTTTATTATTTAACAAATAAATAAATCCCGTAACTTAATATGCTTTGTTACCTAATTTTGCTATTTTATTACATGCTTTATATTAGTGTCACCTGTATCTATCTATCAATGTGACTTTTGTTCTGTTAAATTCCGCAAACATTTTTTTATAAAAATAATTGTTTACCTACTCAATTTAAATGAAATTATATAAAAATAATAAAAATTAATACATCTCATTCTGTTAAATTCCCCAAACTTTTCTCTTAAAAAATAATTAAGACTAAAAAGTAAAAAAATAAATTATATTTTAAAAAAACTAAAAAACATGCTTCTAAAAAGTACAAAATAATATGATACTTAATCAAAAAGCGTGGGGCACTTTGTAGAAATTAATTAAAAGTTTCTGCGCCCCACACTTTTTAATTAAGTATTACAATATTTTGTACTTTTTAAACGCATGTTTTTTAGTTTTTTAAAAATATAATTTATATTTTTATTTAAAATAACTAAAAGATTCTAGTAGTACAAAAATTTATTTATCAGTGGTAGTGCCGGGCCCGGAGGTAACTACCCCGCCCGGGCCCCCCCCCTCTCGTCGGGCATGTGTGCGCCTGACCACGATAACCTGTGCCGACTTGCAGCGAAACAAGTCAGTACTTGCAGTCTTGCAGACAAAGGCTAACGCGACCTATTGATGTGCTTGTAAAAATCTATTTGATCTTTTTTCATCTTTTGATTTATTTTCATGTACCTATACTATTCATAGTAGGTATTATGCTTTTTTTAGAAATATTATTTGAATCTTCTTTAAATTGTTTGATATTATAATTTTTTGATTTTGATTAATTTTAAATAAGCATAAATAATTATGTTATATTTTTATTTTTTACTAGATAACAAGTAATTTTTAATTTCGTTATTATTTTTCCCCCTAAAAAAATTCCTCCCTTATGTCTTGGGACACCCTAATAATATATAAAATATAGGTATATATATGGCCTGACTCACTATATAAATTTGACCTCATTTTATCTGATCCCTATATATATATGTTATACTATATTATATATATTGTCGCCTTTGTGCCAGTTGCATATCGGTTGGTAAACTCTTTTTAAACGTTGACAAAGTGTAAATCCTTAGAATTCACCTTGTGCCCGGCGTGATGGCCAATCAGATGACAGGCATTGGTCATCCCGTCGGGCAGAAGGTGAATTCGAAGGATTTATCTTTTGTCAACGTTTAAAAAGAGTTTACTAACCGACATACAATTGGCGCTTAGAGTGTAAACCTACTAACTCACAACAAAGAAATTTTACAGGGCAGACAAAATACAAACAAAATTTAATATTTTAATTTTTAATATTGTTGTTATGGAAACTATTTTTCAAATTTTTTTCTCTAAAACTTACGATCATAATTTTAAGTAGCAGTTTTACTTGGACGATGCTGCATCTCTTTTTCTTTCGAACGGTATTAATATAGCTTGGTCTC